>JADMNH010000026.1:0-302028 GCA_016097115.2 Sporothrix protearum | reverse complement strand
TAACTAACACTAACACTAACACATAACATAACACTAACTAACATAACACTAACATAACATAACACTAACATTTTTTTTTCCGTAAAAACGACGAAGTTATAATATATAAAAACGAAATTAACGAGTTTATTCTCGGACGGCTTTTAACGCGTTATAATAAAGTAAATATTACGTTTATACTCGTATAAAATAAGTTACGTTATTACCGTTAAAATAACGTCGCTTTTATCCGCGGTCGATATAACGGGGTTAACGGCCGTTTAAATTATTTAATTAAAGTAATTATACGTTTAATATATTACTTCGTTTATTTATTAACGTTTCCGTACCGCGAGTTACGGAATTTATAACCGGTCGACGAGCGGGCTCCGGACTTATAACGCCTTTTAATTAATAATATATATAATATAAAAATTAAATTTATACGTCGTTATAACCGCGGTTACGCCGAGCCCCGTCCGCCGCCCTTTCGACGCGTTAATCGGCGCGGTAACCGAGTACCGCGCCGGTTCCCGTTTATATAAAATAAATTATTAAAATACCGTTACCGTTATTATATATAAGGCCGTTATTAATTAAAACGTATTAATATCGTTTTTATATAATATTACGATATAATCGAGGAGCCGGACGTATTTATCGAAATTTTTATAAATAAAAGTTATAAAAACGCGCGCCTCGATAATAAAGAAACCGTAATAATCCGTCCGGACGTATAATATTATTAACGTAAACGGTACGATACGTAACGAGGCCGGCGCGCCGTATAAAAAAATTATTAACGAGGCTTCGGCCTCTTTAATTAACTGGGCGAGTTCGGTCGTTATACGGATCTCGAAACGTTAACCGTATTTACGCGCCGTTTAACGAGGTTTATTATTATTTAACGGTACGAGGCGAATAAGGCCCGTTCCGCCGAGGTACGGTCGAGCGTTATACCGTTACGTTACGTTATACTCGTTTATACGTTATAATTATACCCGAAGTTATAAAGGTTATTATAAAAAAAAGTTTAAACGTCGTTAAAATTATATAAACTCTTTTTT
The DNA here is from genome assembly GCA_016097115.2 of Sporothrix protearum. Lineage (NCBI taxonomy): Eukaryota > Fungi > Ascomycota > Sordariomycetes > Ophiostomatales > Ophiostomataceae > Sporothrix > Sporothrix protearum. The sequence goes on along the minus strand of JADMNH010000026.1, from coordinate 300,982 downwards.
ATTATATATAATTATACGTATACGATATTATTTTTTCGTAACCAACTCGTTTTCCGAAGCTCGTACGTAAACGAAACGTTATTTCGAAGTAAATAAACGGAATACTCGGTCGTAATAATAATACCGGAATTTACGGTAATATTTACCGCGTTAAAGAATTAAACTCGGGTTATATTACCTCGTTATCGTTACCGTCGTCGCCGTCGTTATTATATACGTTATTATCGTCCGTATTATTATCGTTTACGTTATTATTATTTATATTATCGTCGTTTATATTATCGTCGTCCGCGTTATTATTTTTCGCGTAATTATTATAATTACCGCCTTTTTTATTATTTTAACGCGGCGTATACCCGGATTTATTTATAATATAATTTCGGTTAAATAACGCCGGCCCGGTTAATTTTTAAAAAAATAAAAACGTATTATATTAATAATACCGCCGTATTAACACCGTAAAACCGTTTTACGCGGGAAAAAACTCGGCGGCGACGTTAATAAGTTACGAGCGGCCGTTTTAAGGTTAACGGCTTCGTTTCGTTAACGCCGCGTTATCGTACGACGTAACGGCGGCCGTTTATATAAACGAGCGTACCGCCGCGTTAACCGTAAAAATTATACGTAAATACGTAATTTAATATTATAACTTTATATTTTTAACGTTATATATAAATACCGGGTTATTAAATTACCGTAATACGTAATCGTCGTTTATTATTTTAATCGTTTCCGCCCGGTTTAACGCCGTACGTATAATAACTTATAATTAACGTAAATTATCCGGGTTAAACGAAACTTTGATATTATTTTTACGTATAACCGCCGTACCCGTCGCCTCGATAACGGCCCGCGATAACGTTTAAATTAACGAAAAGTTACTCGAAACGTAATAAGTAAACGTTTACTTAATAACGGTAAAGCTCGGTCGTATAAGGCCGTCGAAAAATTATTTATATTAAAAATTAATTAAAAAAACGGCCGACGCGGCCCGCGTCGGCCGGTAAAAACGTAAAAAAAAAAATAAATAATATTATATCCCCGCCGCGTAAAAATAAAATAAAAAACGCGGTATAATAATACGTATTTAATACGTTCGTTAATTTATACGGGGATTTTAATATAAACCGACTTTTTTAAAAAAAAGGCCGGTTATAATACGAAGTAAATATCGAATATACTTTAAATATTCGTCGGGTCGCGCGTAATATATAAAAAGTTATTAACGTTATAAATAACCGTAATTAAAGTTTAACTTAAACGGTCGTCTTCGTATATATATACTTTAATAATTATATAACGTTAAATCTCGAGTTAACCGTTATACGACGCCTCGAATTATACCGCCGTTAATAAATCTTTCCGCGTAAATTACCGGACCGCCGCGTTTAACGGGCGTATAAAATACTTTAAACCGAATTATTTTAATTAATACGAATCTTCGTTAATTAAAGGGACCGTATATTTAAACGGAAACGTTTCTTACGTCCGGGTTAACCCGCCGTAATTAACGTAATAAACTTTATAAATAACCTTTTAATAAATATAATCGCTCGTTACGTAAATAACGAGGTTAATATAAAAAATATAAATAATCCGCCGCGCGAAAGTTTAATCGGGCCGTAATTTATTTTCGGCGAGTTACGGAACGATATTTTCGTAACGGGGCGGTAAAATTAACGTTAACGCGTAATTAATAAAAGGCGGGTCGTTTCGAAAAATATACGAAAAAATTAAAAACGGGGTATCGTCGTTAATAAAAAGTTTTTTAAAAAAGTTATTAAAAAAAATAATAATAAAAAGGTTAACGTTTCGTTAACTTAAACGGAAAAATAATAACGGCGTCGTCGACGGTATAATATATAAAGGCCGGGTAAAGTATAAATATATCGTAATTTTTATTTTATTAATAAAAGGGAATAAAAGAACGAAAAAAAAAAAAAAAAAAAAAAAAAAAAAAAAAAAAAAAAAAAAAAAAAAAAAAAAAAAAAAAATAAAAAAAAAAAAAAAAAAAAAAAAAAATAAAATAAAAAAAAAATAATAAAAAAAAAAAAAAAAAAAAAAGGAAAAAAAAAAAAAAAAAAAAAATATATATTAAGTTTTTTCGTTATAAATAATCGTATACGGGACGACGAGTTATTTAATAAAAAAAAAAATTTAATTAAATCGGGTATTAACGTAAAAAAAAAAAACGGCGTCGAAAATATACGTAACCGGATAAGTACCGTAATACGGGCTTTTTAAACGCGGTAACTCGTTTAATTAACCGGTTTATTAAGTTAAATTCTTTAAACGTATATTTATTCGTTTCGTTAATTCGAGCCGGGAAAAAGTAACGACGCCGTCGACGGTAATATATATAACCGGATTAATAAAAATAAAACGCGGTCTTTAATAAATTAATAAAAAGGAAAGGAAAAGAAAAAGGAAAAAAGGAAATAAAAAAGAATAAAAAGAGAAAGAGATATAAATAAAAACGAGAAAGAAACGAAAAAAAGAAAGAGAAATTAAAAAAAAAAAAAAAAAAAAAATATATACCGAGTCTTCTCGTTATAAATAATTATATACGGGACGACGAGTTATTTAACGAAGGAAGAAATTTAATTAAGTCGGGTATTAACGTAAAAGGAGAAAACGGCGTCGAGGGTATAAGTAACCGGATAAATACCGTAACTCGACTTTTTTAAATACGGTAACTCGTTTAATTCGCCGGTTTATTAAGTCGGGTTTTTTATATTAAAGGAGTTATTATAAAACGTAATTATTTATTATTTTATAAAAGATAAAAAAAGGATAAAAGAGAAAAAACGAAAGGAGAAAAGTCCGGGCTTTAATATCGAGGGAAAAAGAAAAAAATAACGAAGTAATAAAGTAAAAAACGAAAAGGGAAAATAAAGTAAAAAGTAAAAAGAAAATATTTTAAAATTTTTTTTTTTATAATACGAGCGCGTAATATCCGGGTCGGATTTTTTTTTAATTTAATTAATAATTTTTTTTTTAATTTTAATTTTTTTAAAAGGGAAAAAAAAAAAGGTAACGATAACGTTAATAACGATAAATAAAAGCTTTTATTTAACGTTATTTTTATTTTCCTTTTTATTAAATACGCTTTTTAAAAGGAAGAAAAATATAATATAATCGTCCGTTTATAACGACCTTTTTCTTATTTTATTTTAACGATATATTAAAGTAATAATAAATATTAATACGAAACGCCCGTAATTTACCGACGCTTAAACTCCGCCGCCGTTAATAAAACGATAACGAATTAATTAATAATACGATTATTAACCTTCTCGATATAATATTAACGGCGGCGGTTAATTTAAACGCCCCCGTTAACCTTTTCCCTCGTTACGTTTACCGACGTTAAAAAAGCCTTCCTTAACGGTTATTTACGAAAAATAATATAATAACTTTTTTCGAAAGTAATTTACGAAGTTATATTAAAACGGTTTATTAAAGACGGCGATCGTTATAATAACGAAAAGAGTATTTTAAACTTATCTCTTAATTATTAACCGCGGTAAAAACGACCGCGGCGGTTACGTTAACGACGGTAACGATAATAATAACAGACGACGTAACGTAACTCTCCCCTTTAAGGTCACTTTAATTAACGTAATACGGCTCGCTTTATTAATTTATATCCTTTATTTCCGTACTCGTTAATTTTCTTTCTTTTTTAACGAATATTAATTTCGATAAGTCGCTTATACCCCGCCGTTTTAATAAGGCCGATTTTAATAACGATAACGACGGTAACGACGATAACGATAACGACGACGATAACGACGATAATAACGACGACGATAACGGTAATGTTAATAACGACGACGATAACGACGATGATAACGACGACGACGGAAACGATAACGACGACGATAACGACGATAATAACGACGACGACGACGATAACGACGACGATAACGACGACGGTAACGACGACGACGGTAATAATAATAATAATAATCTCTTTCCTTTAATTTATTTTTAAACCGGGCCTAATTTACTAAGTAAATAACCGGTTAACCTTATTTATTCGTTACGTAAAAAACTCCGTAATAATTATATAATAACGGCCCACCTTTATAACGACGCCCTTTAACGGCTCCGCGCCGCCTCGCGTTTATAAAAACGGCCTTTATTTAACGTTATTTCTTTTACCGACTTTTACGCCGTTAATATAATATTACTCGGAAATATATTTAACGACCACGGTTAAAAACGCCTCGTTAACACGTTACTCGAGTTATACGACGACGAGGCCGACCGTATATTAAGGTACGCGTTATAAAACTTAACGAAAAAAGCGGCTTTTCCGTTAACGGGCGACGCGGTAATAAATTATATTAACTTTAAAAAGTTAATTACCTTTACGTCGCGGCTCGGCCGTATTATAACGTACGATACGCCGCCGCGTACTTAAACCGAAAATATTTAAATCTTTTATACGAAGGTTAAACTCGTCCGTAAGTGGAACCGTTAATTATAACCGGGTTAAGTTAATTATAATATTATTACTTTCTTTAATAACGAGGGTATTACGCGTAATAAAGGCGTCGTCTTCGCCTCCCGCGTTATTAAGTATTTAACGAAAACGATTAATACGTAATTAAATACGTTTATTAAAAAAATTTACGTATAACGCTCGTTCGTTATTTTAAAAAAGGCTTTTAAGCCCGGCGTATTAACCCTCGTATTTAAAAACGTAAATACGTTATATATACGTTTTAAAAACGACGTTAACGTTATTATTATAAAGGAAACTAAGTTCCGTAATATAATTACCGCCCTTATTAACGAATTACCTCTTTTAATTAATATTTACCGCGTTTACGATATATATATTATATAAGTTATTTTAATAAATTTAATATAAACCGGCCCGCGTTAAACCTTAATTAACTTAATTATACCGGGAATTAAAATAATTACGGACGGCGAAAAGCGTTTATTATAATATATACTTATTTATAATTTACTTAATATAACCGGGGTCTCGTATTTATTATAAAGTACGGTATACGAGTTAACCGAGGGCGATAATAACGGCGGCGAGTATAAAAATAAAAAGGATAAGGAAGACGGGTAAATAAAAGTACGACGAAACGAGTTACGAGCGCGAGGCCGATCGAAACGTTTTTTTCGGCCTAATTTATAAAGGGAACTTAATTTTATTTTTTTTTATAATTTTTTTTACGTTTTTTAAAAAATTATATTTAATAAAAAGAAAAAATAAAAATAAAAACTTTTCTTTTTTTACGTTATATTTATACGGTCGCGTCGTTTCCTCCCTTTCCCGTTTTTCTTTCGCTTTTACTTTAACTTCGATATATAAATTTACCGGTTATTAAAAATAATTAATTTAACGATTAATATATTAGTCTCCTTTTCTTCCTTTTCGTCCTCGTCGTCTTCGTCCTTTAAATAAAAAAAGTTATTAATTATAAACGCCTCGACCTTTTTTATATTAAAAATTAAAAGGGTTTATTAACTTAATATAATCGTATCGGCCGTCGAAATTATACGCGTCGACGGGGCGGACGTATAAAAGATAAAAACGTAAATATCGTTATTAATAAATTAATTTTCGTAAACGTCGTCGTTATATTTTTAAATATATTCGGCCGCGTATAACTTAATAAAAACGTTAAAGGGGTAAAAGATAAAATCGTTAAATATTATTATAAAGTAATTAATATTATAAATATCGGCGGACGTCGTCTTCGTTATAATATAACGGAAAATTAATATATAAGGGCGCGGGCCGCGCCGGGACGCGTACGGGTTTATAAAGTTTTCCGGCTTTATAACGCGTACCTCGAAAATTTCGAAAAAAATACGGTAAATATAAAAAATATTTCGGAGGGTCGTAGACGAAGCCGCGTACTTAATCCTAAGGGCGTCGCCGTTAATTTAATTACGGCGCTCGTACGTTAACGACGTTATATCGAGGAAACCGGCCGCGGCCGTTAATATTTAATTAACGGCGGCGTCGATATTAATACGGGAAGTAGCGGTTTATATTATAATAGTAGTTATATTATTATTATTATTATTAATATTAACGTTATTATAAGTAATCGTAATAAAAAAAAAGAAAAGGAAAAAAGCCGACGATAATAAGCGTTAAAGATATTTATATTAAAATAATAAATATAACGTAAAAAAAAAATATACGTAAATAAATTAAAAAAATTTTTATTCTCGAATATAAAGTTAAAAAGTAACGAAAAAAAAACTATTCGTTAAACTTTCTTTATTTAATAACTTATTTAAATACGTATTACCTTTCTTTTTTAATACGTTAAACTTCCTTTATTTAATAACTTTCTTTTTACCTCGTAATTAAATATACGTTAAACTTTCTTTATTTAATAACCCATTTAAGTACGCGTTACCTTTTCTTTTTAATACGTTAAACTTTCTTTATTTAATAACTTATTTAAGTACGCGTTACCTTCCTTTTTAATACGTTAAATTCCTTTATTTAATAACTTCTCTTACCCGAATTAATACGTTAAACTTCTTTATTTAATAACTATTTAATACGCGTTACCTTCCTTTTTATACGCTTTATTTAATAACCTTCTCCTTACCCTAATTAAGTATACGTTAAACTTTCTTTATTTAATAACTTATTTAAGTACGCGTTACTTCTTTTATACTTCTTCCTTTTTAATACTTTTTAATAGTACGCTTAAACTTCCTTTATTTAATAACCTTCTCCTTACCCCGTAGTTAAGTATACGTTAAACTTTCTTTATTTAATAACCTATTTAAGTACGCGTTACCTTTCCTTTCTAGTACGTTAAACTTTCCTTTATTTAATAGCTTACTCCTTTTTAAGTACGTTAAACTTCTTATTTTATACGTTAAACTTCTTTTATTTATATAACTTCTCTTACCTCCGTATTAAGTATACGTTAAACTTTCTTTATTTAATAACTTATTTAAGTACGCGTTACCTTCCTTTCTAATACGTTAAACTTCTTTATTTAATAACTTATTTAAATACGCGTTACCTCTCTTTTTAATACGTTAAACTTTTTTTATTTAATACCTCTCTTTCTTAATACGTTAAACTTTCTTTATTTAATAACCTATTTAAGTACGCGTTACTTTCCTTTTTAATACGTTAAACTTCTTATATTAATAACCTTATTTAAGTATACGCTACCTCTCTTTTCTAGTACGTTAAACTTTTTTTATTTAATAACTTATTTAAGTACGCGTTACCTCTCCTTTTTAATACGTTAAACTTTCTTTATTTAATAACCCATTTAAGTACGCGTTACCTCTCCTTTCTAGTACGTTAAACTTTCTTTATTTAATAACTTATTTAAGTACACGTTACCTTCCTTTTTAATACGTTAAACTTCTAATATAAATAACCTTCTCTTTACCCCGTAATTAAGTATACGTTAAACTTTCTTTATTTAATAACCTATTTAAATACGCGTTACCTTTCCTTTTTAATACGTTAAACTTCCTTTACTTAATAACCTATTTAAGTACGCGTTACCTCTCTTTTCTAATACGCTAAATTATTTTTATTTAATAACCTATTTAAGTACACGTTACCTCTCCTTTCTAATACGTTAAACTTCTAATATAATATAACCTATTTAAGTACGCGCTAGCTTTTTTACTTACTTTATTTAATTACGTATTTAAACGCGCGTTTAATTATTTATTAAATAACTTTATCCTTACCTTATATTTAAGTATACGTTAAATTATTACGATTAATATATATTTAAAAGTTATAAATAATTCACCCTCCTTATTTTTAATATAAATAAGACCGCCGTTCTCTCGCTTTATATAAAGACGCGGCGATATCGTTAAGCGTCGTTTTCGTACCTCGAATAACTTATTCTACGAAAGTGGAGTATTAAACGTTATTTTTATTATCTAGTACTTTACTTTTTTATTAAAACGAAAACGGCCCTTTATTACGATTACGTATAAATAAGACTATTTATATCGTTAAAGGCTTTAAAAATATTATTAAGTTTAAGCCTTACGGGGTCGTAATTATCGACGGATTAATTACGAGATTTATACCGTTATAAAAATATTATTATAATTATTTTAAAATATAAAATAATCTTTTTATAAAAAAAGGGCGTCCACTTCTTTTAAGATTAAAAAAGTAAGACTTAATTTCGTAACGATATTATACTTACCTTTTATTATAATTCTTTTATTATAAATATTATTACGGTAACGACCTCGTACCTCCCTCGTATTAACGCCTCTTCGTAATTAATTATAAAGAGAGTACGAGGTTAATACGTAATTATAGTTAGTACGGTGGTTAGGGCGTGGCGGGGTGCCCTCGCGTACGTTACGTTACGGATAAAGTTCTTTTAAGTCGAAAGCCTCGCCGAAATCCTAAGGGTTTTAGGAGGTAAGACTTAATTCTTATATAATATTAAACCTACTTTCGCCCTCGAAATATTAACGCTTTATTATCGTAACCACCTATCTTAAAGTTTATAATATTATAAGACTTTAAGGTATATTACGGGTATTTAAACTCTAGTAGGTATCGGGGGGTTTTATATATAAATATTATAAGCCGTTAAGGATTAGATAGCGAATTTAATAATAAATATATTATTAAAAGTAAGTATAATATCGTTAAGTAATTAATTTTAACTTCTTTAATCTTTAGTAAAAGTGGGAGCCCCTTCCTTATAAGGAAACTATTTTATATTTTAGGATAATTATAATAATATTTTAATAACGGTATAAATCTCGTAATTAATCCGTTAATAATTACGACCCCGTAAGGCCTAAACTTAATAAAGTCTTTAAGCCTTAAACGTAAGTAGCCCCGCTTATACGTAATAAACTTAACTTTATTTTAATCTTAAGAGTTTAGTAAAAGTCCCTGGGGTATTAAATATATTTAAAATAAAAAGGGTAAATTACTTATAACTTCTTAATATATATTAATCGTAATAAATATTTCTTATTATATTTATTATTTAATCCTTAAAGGTTTATAATATTTATATTATAAAACCCCCCCGATACTTATTCGATAATATATTAAGTAAAATAATACGTTAATTATAAAGAGTTATATAATACGAATAGTTACGAAATCCGAGGTTTTTTTAACCGATTTTACTTAAGTTAATAAAAATATATTACGTAATTATATAAACCCGTTACGTACCGCGCGCGAAGCGCGCGCGGTTACTATTATCGCGTTAAAAAATTAAGGTAATAAAAATAAATCGGAAAGAACTTCGTTAAAATATTATTAAATTATATCGAATAAATGGATAGTAATTTTATACTTTTATTATATTAGTTACGAGTATTATTTTAATACCCTTTTTAATTTTTTTAAATTTTATTTAATAAAAGTGGTGTAATAATAAATATACGCTCGATTTTCTTTAAAAATTATACCTTTTTTATATCTTTTTATTATTATATATATTTTAGGCCGGATTAAGTATTTTTTTAAATAATAATAAGCCGTTTAAAGTTATATATATATTTTATACCGTATTTATACCGTAATTAATATAACGATAAAAAAGTTATAATATTACGATTAATATATATTAAAAAGTTATAAATAATTCACCCTTTTTATATTTAATATATTTAACACCCTAAGGACTCCCCCAGGGTCTATAAAAGCTAAGGCCTAAATAAAGTTAAGCTTAATTATAAAACTCTTAATTATACTACGGGTATTTAAAATTTAGTAAGTATCGTGGGGGTTTCACGTTATAAATATTATAAGCCGTTAGGGATTAGTGTTACGATTAATATATATTTAAAAGTTAAAGGTAATTCGCCCTCCTTATTTATAAGATATTTAATACCCTAGGGATTCCCTAGGGTTTATAAGAGCTAAGTTAAATAAGGAGTTAGGCTTAATTACGTATAAACGGGACTACTTACGTTAAGGGCTTAAAGACTTTACCGAGTTTAAATCCGGCGGGGTCGTAATTATTAACGGATTAATTACGAAATCCGTCGTCGTAAACGTTAAAATCGTTATTAACGTCGCGGTAATCGTCGTCGTCGTCGTTAATTCCGGCGAATTAATTATAATAAATACGCTATTAATATTATAACCGAATTTATCGTTTAATCGATTTAAACTCGACCCGCGTACTAAGGTCGTACCCGGGATAAACGTTAATATACGTATAAAAGTTATCGGTTTCCGATCCTTATAAAGCGTTTTTAACTACGCCTCCTATAAAAAGAGACTTAGGGCGAGGGTAATTTACCGTATTATTACGTTTTTAATAAGCCTTTATTAATCCGTTTTAATATTCCGAAACGGGAAATCGTCGTTTAAAATACCTTAAGCCCGCCGAATTTCGAGGATACTTAAAGACCTTAAATCCTATTAATATAAGTCGCTTATAAACCGTATATCTCCTACGGTATACGTCGTACGTACCGTTTTAAATAATTACTTCGGATTTACGCGTTTATAAACTTTAATAACTTTATAAGTTAATTTACGCTTATTAAATAATACGTTATATCTTAATAACTTAAAGTGTTTCGTATATTATACCTCCGCGAGGCTTATTATAAAGTTATATTAAAATCGTAATTATTTTTTATTATATATCGTCCGTCTCGGCCGTTATAATACGATAATATTATTATAAGTTAATTACCTTAATTTAAAGAGGATAATTAAGCCGGGGGTAACGCGTTTAACGATTATAAAAACGGGAAATAATATTTATTTTCGTTTTTTTTTAACTTAACGTAAATTACGTCCGTTTACGTATTATTAACGCGTTTTTTTTTTTTTTTTTTAACTTAATTATATTAACGTCCGTATATTAATCGGTTAACGCGTTAAAACGTCTCCTTTTTATTTTCGTCTTCCCCTCTCCTTTCTTTTTTATTTTTTTCCTCTTTTTTTTTTTTTCTCTTCGTTTTACTTTCCTTTCTTTTATTTCTTTAATATTTTTTTCTTTTATTTTATTTTTATTTATATACGTTTTTATTTTAATACGTTTTTATTTCTTTTCTTTTTTTTTTTACGTTTTTTTCTTATATTTAATTAAAATACGTAAACGAATATATAAAAGATTCGTTAACGAGTACGTAAACGAGCCCGATCGAAATATTTAATTAAAATACGTAAACGAGTACGTAAAAAATTCGTTAACGAATACGTAAACGAGCCCGATTAAATATTTAATTAAAATACGTGAACGAGTACGTAAAGGATTCGTTAACGAGTACGTAAACGAGCCTAATTAAATATTTAATTAAAATACGCGAACGAGTATATAACGGATTCGTTAACGAGTACGTAAAGGAGCCCGATCGGATATTTAATTAAAATACGCGAACGAGTACGTAACGGATTTATTAACGAGTACGTAAACGAGCCCGATTAGATATTTAATTAAAATACGTAAACGAGTACGTAAACGGATTCGTTAACGAGTATATAAACGAGCCCGATCGGATATTTAATTAAGATACGCGAACGAATATATAAAGGATTCGCGAACGAGTATATAAGCGGATTCGTAAGTAAATACGTTAAAATATTTCTTTAAGATTTATAAACGAGTTAAATTAAAGACTTATATAAGATTTTTAGGTAAGGTAAATAAAAGTTTATATAAAACTTATAAATAAATACGTAATTAAACTTAATCGAATATACGATTAAAATAAAACCCCGTAAAAGGTTAAAAACGAACTTTAATAACTTAATAATATAATTTATTTAAGTACGCGTTAACTTTTTTGAATATATTATTTAACTTTTAAACGGTAAAGTAATATATTAATACGTTTAACGTAATACCCGGTTTATACCCTCGTCGTTATCCGGCCCGGGGCTTAAATATACGGTTTTTTTTTTAAATAAAATAAAAATTAAAAAACGAAAATAAATATAAAAATAACTTATTTTATAATATCCCGAGTATACGAATACGTTACTTAACTTTTAAACGGTAAAATAATATATTAGTATATTTAATACGGTACCCGGTCCGTACCCTCGTTATTATCCGGCCCGGGGCTTAAATATACGGTTTCTCTCTCGAACGTAAAAGTTAATTTAAAGTAATCGATAATCGCGTCCGAAAAATAAAAAAGTAAAACGTTTATTAATCGAAGAATAACGGAAAAGTCGCCGGAAGGGTCGGGAAACGCCGCGCCTTAATTAAGTCGGAGAAAGTCGTCCCGCGCCGTTTAAACTATCCGGATAAGTTTTTTAAAAGCCCGTTTTTTATTTTAATACTCGCCGTAACGGTAATAATACGTCGGGATTATATCCGCGGGTACCGGGATCGGCGGAACGATATACCGGGTATAAATATTTACGTATAACGGTAACGTAATCCTTTATAAAATATACGCGTATTTCGAAAACCGTTAACTCGTTCGATATATCGGGTATTATAAGGTTATATTCGCCGCGCGGTAAGATTAATATTAATTACCGATATAATATACGTAAAAAAAATACTCGTAAATACCGATAATAATATATTAACTCTTATTTTTTTACGTATTTTAAATATACGTTTCGTAGTTTTTATAATTAAATTTAATAATATTAATAATTATTAACGGTATTAAATAAATAATATAATCGATTAAATAATACGTCGGCGCCCTTATTATTTCGTCGCCGTTTTCGTTTTATTTATTAATATATAACGCGTAAACCTCGGGTTAATAATTTATACCCTCGAAAGTCGTTATAACGAAGCCGGTAAAAAGAAAAAAAAATAATAAAAACGGTAAATAAAAAGATATACGACGTATTAATAATTATTTATATTAATTATCGTTATTTACGAAATATAAGTTAATATACTTATTAAAGTATATAAAATACCCGTATTATATACTTGGTTTAATATTTTTTATTTCGTATAAATAAAATTATAATTTATTTATATATTTTATTCTTTTACTTTTTATTTTATATAATACGAAAAAAAAAAATAAAGCTTTTCGTTTATTATTTTTATTAAGGCTCTTTATTATTAAAATAAATAAAGTAAATTACTTATATAAAAATAGTAAATAAAGGGATATACGACGTATTAATAATTATTTATATTAGTTATCGTTATTTACGAAACTTAAATAAATATATTTATTAAAGTATATAAAACACCCGTATTATATACTTAATTTAATATTTTTTATCTCGTACGAATAAAATTATAATTTATTTATAAACTTTTATTCCTTTACTTTTTATTTTATATAATACGAAAAAAAGAAATAAAGCTTTTCGTTTATTACTTTTATTAAAGCTCTTTATTATTAAAATAAATAAAGTAAATTATTTATTTCGTTTCGTTTTATATATAAAAAAATAATTTATTTTAAATATATATATATATTAATATAAAAAATTATTTAAAAACGTTACCGTTTTTAAAATATAATAAAATTAATAAAAAAATAATATACCGGCCTCCCTCGCGAGAAAGAATTTCGTACTTCTTATATACTCTCGTTTTCGACGAAATAATATTAACTTTACCGGATATTAACGTAACGGCCGTTACACTTACGTTATTTTAACCTAATATCCTTTATAAATATAAACGAGCCGGCTCGTACGTCGTCGTAACTTACCTTTATTATTAACGGTTAATTAATATCGCCGGAATTACGTTTTAAGGAATACCGTATCCGGAAAATAACGAGACCGCTTTTATAATACGATATAATATTATGCTTTTTTATTTTTACGTCCTTTATTACGCGTATATAAAAGAAATTAAACCCGGACTCGTATAATACCCCTTTTACGAGACCCCGTATATATTTAATTATAAATATAACGTACGTAATATTCTCCTCTCGTTTTTTAACGGCGATTATTTATTATATTTTTTACTTAACGGCGAGTTATAACGTATAAACGACGTATATAAAACGTATATAATAAACTCGTTTTAATATATCTCCGACGTTATTTCGAGCGTTATTTATAAACTCGATAATTATATTAACACCGTCCGCGGTTAAAGTATTTTTCTTAAATTTTATACGACTTTATCCGTTATATATAAGGCCGTTATAAAAATAAGTAAAGTTTAAGATAAATACGCCGCTTTTATAAGGTAATATTATACTTACTTATACGTTACTCCACCGCCCGCCCTCCGGTTTTACTTCGATTAAATATTTAAAGTACCCGATAAAGTCCGAGGCCGTAATTATTTTTATTCGTAAATAAGTTAATTAAATACGGTTTACGGTTTGTATTAATTCGAAAATAAAATAAAAATAAAAAAAGTCGTATAAGAATAATATAAAATAAAAATAAAACTTTTACGTAAAAAAAAATATAAAAATATATTAAATTAAATAAAAACTTAATTTTACTTAATAATAAAGTAATATATTACTCGAAACTTACGTCGATTTTTATATTTTCTTTTAATAACTTTAAATACGAGCTTTTATTAATTAATACGTCGTTTTTATATAATAAGGTATTAATATACTTTTTTTATATTTTTTTTAACTTTTTAAAAATAAAAAAATATATAAAAAAAAAAATTACTTTTCGTAACCGTTATACGTTTATTATATACGTTAAAAAAGGAAATTAAAAGGAAAAAAAAGAAAAGTATATTATTAAAAATAAAATATATAATAAAAAAAATTACTTTACGTAACCGTTATACGCTTCGCCTTTACCCTTTATACCTTATTACGTTTACTTAAAACGTAAACCGGTTAACCGCCGTAAAAAGAGTATATTAAATAAATCCGATATTACGAGTAAGTTTACGAACGGTTTTATAACTTCGCTCGGATACCGTATAACGAGCGTAACGAGATTCGTTAATATAATACGTAACGGTACGTCGTCGTTATTATTATATTATAATTATAAATAAAGTATAATACGTTTATTAATAATTTAAATAATAAATAAAATACCGTTCGTCGCGTCGGGGTTCGGAAAATAATTAATTTATTAATAAAACCGGTAATATAAAAGTACGAGAAACCGCGTAAACGATACGTAAAAATTATAAGTATTATAATTAAGGGTAAATACGACTTTTATTATTATAACGTAATATTATTACGTTTTAATACGGGTCCGTTTCGTAATATAATACTCGGTCGTAAAAGCTTACCGAAAATAATCGACGGCGGTCCGAAAATAAAACTTATTATTTTATAATATAACGATAAATTAATTATTTTTTTTTTCCGTAAAAACGGCGAGGTTATAATACGTAAAAGCGAAACCGGCGAATTTATTCTCGGACGGCTTTTAACGCGTTATAATAAAGTAAATATTACGTTTATACTCGTATAAAATAAGTTACGTTATTACCGTTAAAATAACGTCGCTTTTATTTATAATTAATATAACGAAGTTAACGGCCGTTTAAATTATTTAATTAAAGTAATTATACGTTTAATATATTACTTCGTCCGTTTATTAACGTTTCCGTACCGCGAGTTACGGAATTTATAACCGGTCGACGAACGGGCTCCGGACTTATAACGCCTCTTAATTAATAATATATATAATATAAAAATTAAATCCGCGCGTCGTTATAACCGCGGTTACGCCGAGCCCCGCCCGCCGCTCTTCCGGCGTATTAATTAACGTAGTAACCGAATACCGTATTAATTCCCGTTTATACGAAATAAATTATTAAAACGCCGTTATTATTACCGTATATAAAGCCGCCGTTAATTAAAACGTATTAATATCGTTTTTATATAATATTATAATATAATCGAAAAGCCGGACGTATTTATCGAAATTTTTATAAATAAAAGTCGTAAAAACGCGCGTTTTAATAATAAAAAAACCGTAACGGTCCGTTCGGACGTACGGTATTATTAACGTAAACGGCGCGGTTACGTAACGAGGCCGGCGCGCCGTATAAAAAAGCCGTTAACGAGGCCTCGGCCTTTTTAATTAACCGGGCGAGTTCGGTCGTTATACGGATTTCGAAACGTTAACCGTATTTATACGCCGTATTAACGAGGTTTATTATTATTTAATAATACGAAACGAGTAAAGCCCGCTCCGTTAAAGTATGGTCGGGCGTTATACCGTTACGTTATATTATATTTATTTATACGTTATAATTATACCCGAAGTTATAAAAGTTATTATAAAAAAAGGCTTAAACGCCGTTAAAATTATATAAACTTTTTTTTTATTATATATAATTATACGTATATAATATTATTTTTTTATAACCGACTCGTTTTTTAAAGTTCGTATATAAACGAAACGTTATTTCGAAGTAAATAAACGAGATACTCGGTCGTAATAATATACGGAATTTACGGCGACGTTTATTATATCGAAGGATTAAACTCGGGTTATATCGCCTCGTTATCGTTACCGTCGTTACCGTCGTCGTTATATACGTTATTATCGTTTACGTTATCGTCGTCTACGTTATCGTCGTTTATATTATCGTCGTTTACGTTATTATATTTACGTTATTATTTTTTACGCGGTTATTACGGTTACCGCCTTTTTCGTTATTTTAATACGGCGTATACCCGGACTTATTTATAATATAATTTCGGTTAAATAACGCCGGCCCGGTCGATTTTTAAAAAAATAAAAACGTATTATATTAATAATACCGCCGTATTAACGCCGTAAAACCGTTTTATACGAGAAAAAACTCGGCGGCGACGTTAATAAATTACGAGCGGCCGTTTTAAAATTAACGGCTTCGTTTCGTTAACGCCGCGTTATCGTACGACGTAACGGCGGCCGTTTATATAAACGAGCGTACCGCCGTATTAACCGTAAAGGCCGTATATAAATATATAATTTAATATTATAACTTTATATTTTTAATACCGTATATAAATATCGGGTTATTAAATTATTATAATACGCGGTCGCCGTTTATCGTTTTAATCGTTTCCGTCCGGTTTAACGCCGTACGTATAATAACTTATAATTAACGTAAATTATCCGGGTTAAATAAAACTTTAATATTATTTTTACGTATAACCGCCGTACCCGTCGTTTCGGTAACGGCCCGCGACGACGTTTAAATTAACGAGAAGTTATTCGGGACGTAATAAGTAAACGTTTATTTAATAACGGTAAAGCTCGGTCGTATAAAACCGTCGAAAAATTATTCGTATTAAAAGTTAATTAAAAAAACGGTTAACGCGGCCCGCGTCGGCCGGTAAAAACGTAAAAAAAAAAAATAAATAATATTATATCCTCGTTATATAAAAATAAAATAAAGGACGCGGTATAATAATATATATTTAATATATCCGTTAATTTATACGGGGATTTTAACGTAAACCGACTTTTTTAAAAGGGAAATTAATTATAATACGAAGTAAATATTAAATACGTTTATTAATTTATACGAGGATTTTAACGTAAATTAACTTTTTTAAAAAAAAATTAATTACGGTATAAAATAAATATTAAGTACGTTTTAAATATCCGTCGAATTATACGTAATATATATAAAAGTTATTAACGTTATAAATAATTATAATTAAAGTTTAACTTAAACGGTCGTCTTCGTATATATATACTTTAATAATTACGTAACGTTAAGTTTCGGGTTAACCGTTATACGACGCCTCGAATTATACCGCCGTCGGTAAATTTTTCCGCGTAAATTACTAGACCGTTACGTTTAACGGGTATATAAAATACTTTAAACCGAATTATTTTAATTAATACGGATCCTCGTTAATTAAAAAGACCGTATATTTAAACGGAAACGTCCCTTACGTCCGGGTTAACCCGTTATAATCGACGTAATAAATTTTATAAATAACCTTTTAATAAATATAATCGTTCGCCGTATAAATAACCTTTTAATAAGTATAATCGCTCGCCGCGTAAATAACGAGGCCGGTATAAAAAATATAAATAATCCGCCGTACGAAGGTTTAATCAGGCCGTAATTTATTTTTAACGAATTATAAAACGATATTTTTACGGCGGGGCGGTAAAGTTAACGTCGACGCGTAATTAATAAAGGGCGGGTCGTTTTAAAAAGTATATAAAAAAATTAAAAACGGGGTATTATCGTCGATAAAGAGTTTTTCGAAAAAGTCGTCGAGAAAAATAATAATAAAAGGGTTAACGTTTTATTAATTTAAACGGGGAAACGATAACGGCGCCGTCGACGGTATAATATATAAAGGCCGGGTTAAAAAAATAATAATAAAAGTTAACGTTTTATTAATTCGAACGGGGAAACGATAACGGCGCCGTCGACGGTATAATATATAAGGGCCGGGTAAATATAAATATATTATAATTTTTATTTTATTAATAAAAAGGAATAAAGGAACGAAAAAAAAAAAAAAAAAAAAAAAAAAAAAAAAAAAAAAAAAAAAAAAAAAAAAAAAAAAAAAAATATATATTAAGTTTTTCTCGTTATAAATAATCGTATACGGGATAACGAATTATTTAACGAAAAAAGAAATTTAATTAAATTAAATATTAATATAAAAAAAAAATAACGTTCAAAAATATACGTAACCGGATAAATACCGTAATATACGCTTTTTAAACGCGGTAACTCGTTTAATTAACCGGTTTATTAAGTTAAATTCTTTAAACGTATATTTATTCGTTTCGTTAATTCGAGCCGGGAAAAAATAACGACGCCGTCGACGGTAATATATATAACCGAATTAATAAAAATAAAACGCGGTTTTTAATAAATTAATAAAAAGGAAAGGAAAAAAAAAAAAAGAAGAAATAAAAAAAAATAAAAAGAGAAAAAAATATAAATAAAAACGAGAAAAAAACGAAAAAAAAAAAAAAAATTAAAAAAAAAAAAAAAAAAAAAATATATACCGAGTCTTCTCGTTATAAATAATTATATACGGGACGACGAGTTACTCGACGAAAGAAGAAATTTAATTAAGTCGGGTATTAACGTAAAAGGAGAAAACGGCGTCGAGGTATAAGTGGCCGGATAAATACCGTAACTCGGGCTTTTTAAACGCGGTGGCTCGTTTAATTCGCCGGTTTATTAAGTCGGGTTCTTTATATTAAGGGAGTTATTATAAAACGTAATTATTTATTATTTTATAAGAAATAAAAAAAGGATAAAAGAGAAAAAACGAAAGGAGAAAAGTCCGGGCTTTAATATTAAAAGAGAAAGAGATAAAATAAAAAACGAAAAAGGAAAATAAAGTAAAAAGTAAAAGAAAATATTTTAAAATTTTTTTTTTTATAATACGAACGCGTAATATCCGGGTCGGATTTTTTTTTAATTCGATTAATAATTTTTTTTTTAATTTTAATTTTTTTAAAAAGGAAAAAAAAAAGGTAATAATAACGCTGATAACGATAAATAAAGGTTTTTACTTAACGTTATTTTTATTTTCTTCTTTATTAAATACGTTTTTTAAAAGGAAGAAAAATATAATATAATCGTCCGTTTATAACGACCTTTTTTTTATTTTATTTTAACGATATATTAAAGTAATAATAAATATTAATACGAAACGTCCGCGGTTTATTAACGTTTAAACTCCGCCGCCGCCGATAAAACGATAACGAGTTAATTAATAATACGATTATTAACCTTCTCGATATAATATTAACGGCGGCGGTTAATTTAAACGCCCCCGTTAACCTCTTCCCTCGTTACGTTTACCGACGTTAAAAAAGCCTTCCTTAACGGTTATTTACGAAAAATAATATAATAACTTTTTTCGAAAGTAATTTACGAAGTTATATTAAAACGGTTTATTAAAGACGGCGATCGTTATAATAACGAAAAGAGTATTTTAAACTTATTTTTTAATTATTAACCGCGGTAAAAACGACCGCGGCGGTTACGTTAACGACGGTAACGATAATAATAACGACGACGTAACGTAACTCTCCCCTTTAAGGTCGCTTTAATTAACGTAATACGGCTCGCTTTATTAATTTATATCTTTTATTTCCGTACTCGTTAATTTTTTTTTTTTTTAACGAGTATTAATTTCAATAAGTCGTTTATACCCCGCCGTTTTAATAAGGCCGATTTTAATAACGATAACGACGGTAACGACGATAACGATAACGACGACGATAACAACGACGATAATAACGACGATAATAATAACGTTAATAACGACGATAATAACGACGACGATAATAACGACGACGGAAACGATAACGACGACGATAAACGACGATAATAATAACGACGACGACGACGATAACGACGACGGTAAAACGACAGTAACGATAACAACGACGATAATAACGACGATAATAATAACGTTAATAACGACGATAATAACGACGACGATAATAACGACGACGGAAACGATAACGAACGATAACGACGATAATAACGACGACGACGACGATAACGACGACGATAACGACGACGGTAACGACGACGACGGTAATAATAATAATAATAATCTCTTTCCTTTAATTTATTTTTAAACCGGGCTTAATTTACCGAGTAAATAATTAATTAACCTCGTCCGTTTATAAAAACTCCGTAACGATTATATAATAACGGCTTACCTTTATAACGACGCCCTTTAACGGCTCCGCGCCGCCTCGCGTTTATAAAAACGGCCTTTATTTAACGTTATTTCTTTTATTAACCTTTACGCCGTTAATATAATATTACTCGGAAATATATTTAACGACCACGGTTAAAAACGCCTCGTTAACGCGTTACTCGAGTTATACGACGACGAGGCCGACCGTATATTAAAGTACGCGTTATAAAACTTAACGAAAAAAGCGGCTTTTCCGTTAACGGGCGACGCGGTAATAAATTATATTAACTTTAAAAAGTTAATTACCTTTACGTCGCGGCTCGGCCGTATTATAACGTACGATACGCCGCCGCGTACTTAAACCGAAAATATTTAAATCTTTTATACGAAGGTTAAACTCGTCCGTAAGTGGAACCGTTAATTATAACCGGGTTAAGTTAATTATAATATTATTACTTTCTTTAATAACGAGGGTATTACGCGTAATAAAGGCGTCGTCCTCGCCTCCCGTATTATTAAATATTTAATAAAAACGATTAATACGTAATTAAATACGTTCGTTAAAAAAATTTACGTATAACGCCCGCTCGTTATTTTAAAAAAGGTTTTTAAACCCGGCGTATTAACCCTCGTATTTAAAAACGTAAGTACGTCGTATATACGCTTTAAAAACGACGTTAACGCCGTTATTATAAAGGAAATTAAGTTCCGCGGTATAATCGCCGCCCTCGTTAACGAGTTACCTTTTTTAATTAATATTTACCGCGTTTATAATATATATATTATATAAATTATTTTAATAAGTTTAATATAAACCGGCCCGCGTTAAACCTTAATTAATTTAACCGTACCGGGAATTAAAATAATTACGGACGGCGAAAAGCGTTTATTATAACGTATATTTATTTACGACTTACTTAATATAACCGGGGTCTCGTATTCGTCGTAAAATACGGTATACGAGTTAACCGAGGGCGATAATAACGGCGGCGAGTATAAAAATAAAAAGGATAAGGAAGACGGGTAAATAAAAGTACGACGAAACGAGTTACGAGCGCGAGGCCGATCGAAACGTTTTTTTCGGTTTAATTTATAAAAAGAATTTAATTTTATTTTTTTTTATAATTTTTTTTACGTTTTTTAAAAAATTATATTTAATAAAAAGAAAAAATAAAAATAAAAACTTTTCTTTTTTTACGTTATATTTATACGGTCGCGTCGTTTCCTCCCTTTCCCGTTTTTTTCGTTTACTTTAACTTCGATATATAAATTTACCGGTTATTAAAAATAATTAATTTAACGATTAATATATTAGTCTCCTTTTCTTCCTTTTCGTCCTCGTCGTCTTCGTCCTTTAAATAAAAAAAGTTATTAATTATAAACGCCTCGACCTTTTTTATATTAAAAATTAAAAGGGTTTATTAACTTAATATAATCGTATCGGCCGTCGAAATTATACGCGTCGACGGGGCGGACGTATAAAAATAAAAACGTAAATATTATTATTAATAAATTAATTTTCGTAAACGTCGTTATATTTTTAAATATATTCGGCCGCGCGTAACTTAA
This sequence comes from Sporothrix protearum, assembly GCA_016097115.2. Classification (NCBI taxonomy): domain Eukaryota; kingdom Fungi; phylum Ascomycota; class Sordariomycetes; order Ophiostomatales; family Ophiostomataceae; genus Sporothrix; species Sporothrix protearum. The sequence continues at coordinate 278,902 of JADMNH010000026.1, read as the reverse complement.
TAAAAACGTTAAAGGGGTAAAAAATAAAGTCGTTAAATATCGTTATAAAGTAATTAATATTATAAATATTAACGGGCGTCGTCTTCGTTATAATATAACGGAAAATTAATATATAAAGGCGCGGGCCGCGCCGGGGCGCGTACGAGTTTATAAAGTTTTCCGGTTTTATAACGCGCGCCTCGAAAATTTCGAAAAAAATACGGTAAATATAAAAAATATTTCGAAGGGTCGCGGGCGAAGCCGCGTACTTAATTTTAAGGGCGTCGCCGTTAATTTAATTACGGCGCTCGTACGTTAACGACGTCGTATTAAGGAAACCGGCCGCGGCCGCCGATACTTAATTAACGGCGGCGTCGATATTAACGCGGGAGGTGGCGGTTTATATTATAATAATAGTTATATTATTATTATTATTATTAATATTAACGTTATTATAATAATCGTAATAAAAAAAAAGAAAAGGAAAAAAACCGACGATAATAAGCGTTAAAGATATTTATATTAAAATAATAAATATAACGTAAAAAAAAAATATACGTAAATAAATTAAAAAAATTTTTATTTTCGAATATAAAATTAAAAAATAACGAAAAAAAAATTACTCGTTAAACTTTCTTTATTTAATAACTTATTTAAATACGTATTACCTTTCTTTTTTAATACGTTAAACTTCCTTTATTTAATAACTTTCTTTTTACCTCGTAATTAAATATACGTATAAACTTTCTTTATTTAATAACTTATTTAAGTACGCGTTACTTTTCTTTTTTAATACGTTAAACTTCTTTATTTAATAACCTTCTTTTACCCATTAGTATACGTAAACTTTCTTTATTTAATATATTAAATACCGACTATTACGTTAAACTTTCTTTATTTAATAACTTATTTAATACGTATTACCTCTCTTTTTTAATACGTTAAACTTCCTTTATTTAATAACCTTCTCTTTACCCCGTAATTAAGTATATATTAAAATAATACGTTTAAACTTTCTTTATTTAATAACTTATTTAAGTACGCGTTACTTCTCCTTTTTAATACGTTAAACTTCTTTATTTAATAACCTATTTAATAGCGTATTTATTATAATTAATTCGCCGGAATTAACGACGACGACGACGATTACCGCGACGTTAATAACGATTTTAACGTTTACGACGACGGATTTCGTAATTAATCCGTTAATAATTACGACCCCGCCGGATTTAAACTCGGTAAAGTCTTTAAGCCCTTAACGTAAATAGTCCCGCTTATACGTAATTAAGCCTAACTCTTTATTTAATTTAACTTTTATAAACCTTAGGGAATCCCTAGGGTATTAGATATTTTATAAATAGGGAGGGCGAACTGCCTTTAATTTTTAAATATATATTAGTCGTGATATTAATCCTTAACGGCTTATAATATTTATATTATAAAACCCTTACGATACCCACTAGATTTTAAATACCCGTAATATAATTAGGAGTTTTATAATTAAGCTTAACTTTACTTAGGCCTTAACCTAGGGAGTCCTTAAAGTATTAAATATATTAAATATAAAAAGGGTAAATTATTTATAACTTTTTAATATATATTAATCGTAATATTATAACTTTTTTATCGTTATATTAATTACGGTATAAATACGGTATAAAATATATATATAAGCTTTGGACGGCTTATTATTATTTAAGAAAATACTTAGTCCGGCTTAAAATATATATAATAGTAAAAAGATATAAAAAAGGTATAATTTTTAAAGAAAATCGAGCGTATATTTATTATTACACCACTTCTATTAAATAAAATCCAAAAAAATTAAAAAGGGTATTAAAATAATACTCGTAACTAGTATAATAAAAGTATAAAATTACTATCCATCCATTCGATATAATTTAAAACATTTCAACGAAGTTCTTTCCGATTTATTTTTATTACCTTAATTTTTTAACGCGATAGTAGTAACCTATTTAAAGTACGCGTTACCTCTCCTTTCTAATACGTTAAACTTTTAATATAATATAACTTATTTAAGTACGCGTTAACTTTTTTACTTACTTTATTTAATTACGTATTTAAACGCGCGTTTAATTATTTATTAAATAACCTTATCTTTACCTTATATTTAAGTATACGTTAAATTATTACGATTAATATATATTTAAAAGTTATAAATAATTCACCCTCCTTATTTTTAATATAAATAAAACCGCCGTTCTCTCGTTTTATATAAAAACGCGGCGATATCGTCGAACGTCGTTTTCGTACCTTAATAACTTATTTAAAGAAAGTAAAGTATTAAGCGTTATTTTTATTATTTAGTACTCCACTTTTTTTAATACGAAAACGGCCTTTTATTACGATTACGTATAAGTAAAACTACTTATATCGTTAAAGGCTTTAAAGATATTATTAAATAACCTTATCCTTACCTTATATTTAAGTATACGTTAAACTATTACGATTAATATATATTTAAAAGTTATAAGTAGTTTACCCTTTTTATTTTTAATATAAATAAAACCGCCGTTCTCTCGCTTTATATAAAGACGCGGCGATATCGTCGAGCGTCGTTTTCGTACCTCGAATAACTTATTCTACGAAAGTGGAGTATTAAGCGTTATTTTTATTATTTAATACTTTACTTTCTTATTAAAACGAAAACGGCCCTTTATTACGATTACGTATAAATAAAACTACTTATATCGTTAAAGGCTTAAAAATATTATTAAGTTTAAGTTTTACGGGGTCGTAATTATCGACGGATTAATTACGAAATTTATACCGTTATAAAAATATTATTATAATTATTTTAAAATATAAAATAATCTCCTTATAAAAAAGGGGCGTCCACTTCTTTTAAAATTAAAGAAGTAAAACTTAATTTCGTAACGATATTATACTTACCTTTTATTATAATTCTTTTATTATAAATATTATTATAATAACGACCTCGTACCTCCCTCGTATTAACGCTTCTTCGTAATTAATTATAAAGAGAGTACGAAGTTAATACGTAATTATAATTAATACGGTGGTTAAGGCGTAACGGGGTACCCTCGCGTACGCTACGTTACGGAATAAAGTTCTTTTAAATCGAAAGCCTCGCCGAAATCTTAAGGGTTTCGGGAAGTAAAACTTAATTCTTATATAATATTAAACTTACTTTCGCCCTCGAAACACCGACGCTTTATTATCGTAACTACTTATCTTAAAGTTTATAATATTATAAAACTTTAAGGTATATTACGGGTATTTAAACTTTAGTAGGTATCGGGGGGTTTTATATATAAATATTATAAGCCGTTAAGGATTAAATAACGAATTTAATAATAAATATATTATTAAAGGTAAGTATAATATCGTTAAGTAATTAATTTTAACTTCTTTTAATCTTTAGTAAAAGTGGGAGCCCCTTCCTTATAAGGAAACTATTTTATATTTTAGGATAATTATAATAATATTTTAATAACGGTATAAATCTCGTAATTAATCCGTTAATAATTACGACCCCGTAAGGCCTAAACTTAATAAAGTCTTTAAGCCTTAAGCGTAAGTAACCCCGCTTATACGTAATAAGCTTAACTTTATTTTAATCTTAAGAGTTTAGTAAAAGTCCCTGGGGTATTAAATATATTTAAAATAAAAAGGGTAAATTACTTATAACTTCTTAATATATATTAATCGTAATAAATATTTCTTATTATATTTATTATTTAATCCTTAAAGGCTTATAATATTTATATTATAAAACCCCCCGATACTTATTCGATAATATATTAAGTAAAATAATACGTTAGTTATAAAGAGTTATATAATACGAATAATTACGAAATCCGAGGTTTTTTTAACCGATTTTACTTAAGTTAATAAAAATATATTACGTAATTATATAAACCCGTTACGTACCGCGCGCGAAGCGCGCGCGGTTACTTATTATCGCGTTAAAAAATTAAGGTAATAAAAATAAATTAAAAAAAACTTCGTTAAAATATTATTAAATTATATCGAATAAATAAATAGTAATTTTATACTTTTATTATATTAGTTACGAGTATTATTTTAATACCCTTTTTAATTTTTTTAGATTTTATTAGATAAAAGTGGTGTAATAATAAATATACGCTCGATTTTCTTTAAAAATTATACCTTTTTTATATCTTTTTATATTATATATATATTTTAGGCCGGACTAAGTGTTTTTTTAAATAATAATAAGCCGTTTAAAGCTTATATATATATTTTATACCGTATTTATACCGTAATTAATATAACGATAAAAAAGTTATAATATTACGATTAATATATATTAAAAAGTTATAAATAATTCACCCTTTTTATATTTAATATATTTAACACCCTAAGGACTCCCCCAGGGTCTATAAAAGCTAAGGCCTAAATAAAGTTAAGTTTAATTATAAAACTTTTAATTATATTACGGGTATTTAAAATCTAATAAATATCGTAAAGAACTTCGTTAAAATATTATTAATTTATATCGAATAAATAAATAACGATTTTATACTTTTAATATATTAATTATAAGTATTATTTTAATACCCTTTTTAATTTTTTTAGATTTTATTTAATAAAAGGAGTTAAGCTTAATTACGTATAAGCGGGATTACTTATATTAAAGGCTTAAAAACTTTACCGAGTCTAGGTCCGGCGGGGTCGTAGTTATCGACGGATTAATTACGAGATTTATCGTCGTAAACGTTAAAGTCGTTATTAACGTCGCGGTAATCGTCGTCGTCGTCGTTAATTCCGGCGAATTAATTATAATAAGTACGTTATTAATATTATAACCGAATTTATCGTTTAATTAATTTAAACTCGACCCGCGTATTAAGGTCGTACCCGGGATAAACGTTAATATACGTATAAAGTTATCGGCTTTCCGATCTTTATAAAGCGTTTTTAATTACGCCTCCCGTAAAGAGAGACTTAGGGCGAGGGTAATTTACCGTATTATTACGTTTTTAATAAGCCTTTATTAATCCGCCTTAATATTCCGAAGCGGGAAATCGTCGTTTAAAATACCCTAGGCCCGCTGAATTTCGAGGATATTTAAAAACCTTAAATTTTATTAATATAAGTCGTTTATAAACCGTATATCTTTTACGGTATACGTCGTACGTACCGTTTTAAATAATTACTTCGGATTTACGCGTTTATAAACTTTAATAACTTTATAAGTTAATTTACGTTTATTAAATAATACGTTATATTTTAATAACTTAAAGTATCTCGTATATTATACTTCCGCGAAGTTTATTATAAAGTTACGTTAAAATCGTAATTATTTTTTATTATATATCGTCCGTTTCGGCCGTTACGATATAATAATATTATTATAAGTCGATTACCCCGATTTAAAAGGGATAATTAAACCGGGGTAACGCGTTTAATAATTATAAAAACGGGAAATAATATTTATTTTCGTCTTTTTTTAACTTAACGTAAATTACGTCCGTTTACGTATTATTAACGTATTTTTTTTTTTTTTTAATTTAACTTATATTAACGTCCGTATATTAATCGACCGACGCGTTAAAACGCTTTTTTTTTATTTTCGTTTTTCCCCTTTCCTTTTTTTTTTATTTTTTTCCTTTTTTTTTTTTTTCTCTTCGTTTTACTTTCCTTTTTTTTATTTTTTTAATATTTTTTTCCTTTATTTTATTTTTATTTATATACGTCTTTATTTTTAATACGTTTTTATTTTTTTTTTTTCTTTTTTTACGTTTTTTTCTTATATTTAATTAAAATATAAAATCGTAACGAGTACGTAAACGAGCCCGATTAAATATTTAATTAAAATACGTAAACGAGATACGTAAGGATTCGTTAACGAGTACGTAAACGAGCCCGATCGGATATTTAATTAAAATACGTAACGATACGTAATTAAATACGTAACGAACGTAAGATTCTTAACGATATAACGAGCCCGATATATTTAATTAAAATACGCGAACGAAGTATATAACGGATTCGTTAACGAGTACGTAAAGGAGCCCGATCGAATATTTAATTAAATATATAAACGAGTACGTAACGATTCGTTAAGAGTACGTAAACGAGCCCGATTAAATATTTAATTAAAATACGCGAACGAATACGTAACGGATTTATTAACGAATACGTAAAGGAACCGATCGGATATTTAATTAAAATACGCGAACGAGTATATAAACGGATTCGTTAACGAGTATATAAACGAGCTCGATTAAATATTTAATTAAGATACGCGAGCGAATACGTAAAGGATTCGTAAATAAGTACGTAAACGGATTCGTAAATAAATACGTTAAGATATTTCCTTAAGATCCGTAAACGAGTTAAATTAAAGACTTATATAAGATTTTTAGGTGAGGTAAATAAAAGTTTATATAAAACTTATAAATAAATACGTAATTAAATTTAATCGAATATACGATTAGAATAAAACCCCGTAAAAGGCTAAAAACGAACCTTAATAACCTAGTAATATAAAACTTAATTTATATATTTTTTCTTTATTTATATAAGAAGTACGTATTAAAAAGGTAACTACGTTATTTTAACTTTTATAAAACTTAATATTTACTTCGTTTTTATAAATTTCTTATAAACTATTATATTTTAAAGTAAAATAAACTATATTAAATTATTTTAAAAGTAAAAATAAATACACCGAAAATAAAATACACTAATAATAAACGGATTCGTAAATAAATACGTCGAAAATAAATACGTCGAAAATAAATACGTCGAAAGTAAAATACGTCGAAAATAAAACACGTCGAAAATAAACACGTCGAAATAAACACGTCGAAATAAATACGTTAAAAATACTTAAAACTTTTTAAAACTAAACCTAAACGTATCGAAAACGAATTAACGGGTAAATAACTAAAAATAAAAGAAGAAAAAAACAAATAAAAACAAAATAAAGGACGCCTTTCATTTTTTACCCGTAATAACTATAATAAACTTAGTAAAGAGTATATAAACATTTAAAGCACTTATTTTAAAACTAAAGTATATTTAACTTAATTAAATAAAAAACTCTTTATTAAAATTAAAAGGGACTTTAATTTACTTAACGACGCTTACTTCCTACGATCCGGGTTATAAGTATCGGGCTATTATATCGATAAGGAATTTATTAATAAAGTACCGTTTTCCTTTCGTTACTCTTTTATTCGCCGTTATAACGGCGTATACCGGGAATAGTAACGTGTATATATAATATATATAACTACCCGAAAAAATAACCTTACTTTTCGTTTATATAATTATTAATCGTCCGGGGATAATATTCGTATAAACTTAGTCTCGTTTAAGGTTATAAACGGTCGATAATAAGTACCCTTATACCTTAATTATTTCGTTTATATAATATCTCGTAATTATATAATAAGGGTAAATTTTATAACGGCTCGTTACCGTTAATTCGAAAATATACTCGTAAACGTAATTCTTTAAACGTAATTTACGGGATTCCTCTTTAACGGTAAAAAAAGGTATACGGGGAGCCGTAAAGGATTAACTCGTTAACGTACGGTTTATAAGAGGGTTTATTAACGGTAACTTTAAAAGTTAATATTAAATAAACGACGGGGGTAATAATATTAAAAGGACGATATTTAAAAAAATATTATCGTCGTCGTCGTTAATTTTAACGGCGCGTCGCTTTACGTTATTCGTAAATATAAAAATACGGAGCCTTTTTATACTTACCGACGGAGTACGGTTAAACTTATTTTATACGATTATTAAACTCGGTTTAAATTATATTTTTTTTTATATTAGTTATATTTACGTAATTATACTCGACTTCTTCTTTAAAGTTACGGGCCCATTTAATTTCGTTTTCGTAACCGGCGTAATTTTATTCTCGTTATTTTATTTATTAATATTTTATATATATATATATATATTCGTTTTAATAATACGTACTTTATAAGGGTTTAATTAATTATTTATTAATATATTACCGGTAACGTATTAAGCTCGAACTTAATTACCGGCGATATCGCGGTAAAAGAGTTTTACTTTACGTTATATTAAGTATTATCTTAAACCTCGATAATCTTAATTCGTTAATTAATCCGGACTATAATTTCGGTAATATCGGAGTCGTCCTTTATCGAAGCTTTTAATTTATTAAGTAAACGCGTAAACACGCGATTTAAACTATCCTTTATAATTAAGGGATTTAATTATTATATATTATATAAGTAATCGGAGGAAGTGAAGAGGACGATAAAAGAAAAAGTTAAAAAGTTAAAGAGTTAAATAAAACGAAGAAGGTTACGTAACGTAAATAAGTAATAATAAAGAATAAAAGAAGAAAGTATATAAGGGGAAAAAGCGAAATAAAACGGGGAGGAGAGAAGAAAGTATATTAAGGGAAATAACGAAATATAACGGGTATATATTATATAAAATTAATTTTTACGTAATTAAAGCTAGTTTTTCGTTAAGTAAAAAGTACTCTTAATATAATTTTTAAAAGAATTAAAAATCGATAATTATTTATAATTCTTAAAAGAATTAAAGGACGATTACTTTTTTTAATTTTTAAAAAATAAAGTTTAAAGTTATTAAATATACGTATATATATATATTTAAGTTATTTTTAAAATTTTACTTTTTTTAAATTAATCGTAAATTAAATACTTTTTATATATATAAGTTTAAATATTTATTTTTATAATAATTATAAAATATTTAAAAAATATAATACTTTAAATATCTTTATAAGAATAATTATATTAAAAAAATTTATTTTTATAAAAATAAAAATACTTTAAATATAACTTAAATATTACGGTTATATTTTATCGGGTAAAACTTTACGTTTAATTATTAATTTTTATAAAAATTACGGTACGGTGTAAAATAAATATAATACGAGTAATTTTTATAAAAATAAAACTTTAAATAAATAATATAATAATTAAAGTAACGTATCTTATTAAACTTATTATAAAACTAAACCTTTCGAAATAAAATAAAATTACTTTCTTTTACTTTAATCTTTATTACTATAATTACTTTCCTTTACTTCAATCTTCCGTATTACCCGAAATATCCGTATTCCCACCCTTAATAAGTAAAGCAACGTAAATAAAAATACTAAACTCGATTATTTTCCTCCTTTTAACCCCTTAATTTACCCTAAGAGCTTATCTCTTATCCCGATTATTAATATAATACTTAAATATAATAAATATAAATAAATACTTAACCGTAATATCCTCCTTTCGTTTATAAAATAATAAAAAAATTTAACGTATATTACCTTTTAAAATCTTATTATTTTAAGTTAACTTATAAAATAACGTAAAAAAAAAAAATATAAATTATAAAACGATACTTTAAAGTATTAACGGATAAATTTTAAATATTTATCTTTTTCGTTTTTTTCGTTTAAGCTACCCTAAAACCCCCGCTCGCCTTACGTTTTCGCGGTTTTCCGATAAATATATTATTCTCCTCGTTATCGGTATTATCTTCGTTATCGTAATATATATCTCTATCCTTCTTCGTTTTAATACGGCCGGCCTTTACCTTAGTCGTAGCTTTAATTTATCGTTTAATTAAAGCCTAGGCTTAAAGTTTAATTAATTTCGCCCCTTTAGTAAACCGTACGGTTATACGTCGCGGACGACTTATTATTTTAATAACCTTAGGCTTAGTAGCCTCGGGCTTAATAACTTCGAGTTTAATAACCTCGGGCTTAATAATTTCGGGCTTAGTAACTTCGGGCTTAATAACCTCGGGTTTAATAACCTCGGGTTTAATAACCTCGGGTATAATAACGTCGGGTATAATAACGTCGGGCTTAATAACCGTAATATCCTTAATAACCTTAATAATTATAACCTTAATAAAAAACGTTTAACCGTTAATATTACTTATTAACGAGTTAAGTTATAACGGGTTAAAGTTAAGTAAGGCCTTTAATATACCGGTAACTAAAAAAGAAAAAAATATTATTAACGTAACGGCCTTTAATATATTAATAACCGAAGAAAAAAAAGGTATTATTAACGTGGCGGCCTTTAATATACCGGTAAATAAAAAAAAAAAAATATTAACGTAACGGCCTTTAATATACTAATAACCGAAAAAGAAAAAAATATTATTAACGTAACGGCCTTTAATATATTAATAATTAAAAAAGAAAAAAGTATTAACGTTACGGCCTTTAATATATTAATAATTAAAGAAAAAAAAAATATTAACGTTACGGCCTTTAATATATTAATATTTAAAGAAGAAAATAATACTCTTAACGTAATAGCCCGATCTCTTAATATTCTAATATTATTACCACTTATTAAAGGCGTCGTAACGTTTACGGGAGGCGTATACGAGTCCGTAAAAACCGTAAAAGGCGATAAAAACGCCGACGCGTTAATTAATAAATATTAAATAATTAATATTATATTATCCTCGTCGTCGGCGATCGATATTACGTTATCGTCGTCGCCGTCGACCGATATATTATCGTTCGATAAATAGGTTACTTAATTATTATCTTTATTATTAAAGCTCCCCCGCGGTTATCCGCGGGGAGTAAGGGTAAGCGTAATCGATTACTCGCGTAAGGAAGAAGACGTATTAAAGATAATACGCCGCCGAAGACGACCCGGAGCCGCCTTTAAAAAAGAGTATTCCTCGCCCTCGGTATTAGTAATTATTTTTATAAATAAAAGTAACGCTTCGTTAACCGTAACCGTCGTAAACTTATTTATTTTTAGTTAAATATAATAAATATTATTAAAAGCGGTATTAAAAGCCGTGGTAAGTTAAGTATTAACTTTAACGTTGTTTTTTATAATAAGTTTTACGATATATAATAAAAATTAACTTAAAGTTATATTCTCCGACGTATTAAAATCGGTAACGGTAAACGGTTCGCGTATAATTTACGTATAACGATTAAATTATTAATTTTAATAATCCTTAATTAACTCGTATATAATTAACGAGGCCGCGTAACTTATAATATATAATAAGATATTAAAAGTAGTTAATAATTAATCGTATTATTTAATAACGATACGTTACTTTTAAACGGACGAGAAATTATTCGTTTACTTTAAAACTACCTAGTATACCGGGTGTTTTTAACCTAGGCGGATAAGGCGGTTAAAACCCTATAAAATCGTATTCGAAGATTAACCTAGTTATATAAATACGCCCTCGTAATACGTATTTTATAAACTAACGCCGATAAAGGTAACTTATATAAAAATAATAAAAACTTAAACGTTTTCGGTTTTATCGTTAAACTTATAAATCGATTCGAATCGCTCGGGGTAAGTGTTTAAAGTACGAATACTTTTTATATAAATACTTAAGTTAATAAAGTATTAATATAATACCCTTTAAAGGAGGTTTATTAATAAAGTATTTTTTAATTTTTATAAAAATAATAAAAGGCGGTACGTTTATCGAGATATTTTAATATTTATTCTTATAAAATTTATACGAAAATTATAAAACTTAAGAGAAATTATATTTTTTATTCTTTTAAAACGTATAATAATCTTATAAGTTTTATAAAATTAAATATTAAATATTTATTAATTTTATAAAAATAAAAAAATAAAAAAAAAACGTACTCTTATACTTATACTTATTTTATTATATATAAAAACTATTTCTTTTTTTTTACGTAACGAATAATAATTACGGTTATTTACGTAAATACGGACGACGTCTCTACGACGAAATATATTTAATTAAGGCGGCCGTTAAGGCCCTAGGCGGAGTAACCGTAAAGGTTCGTTTTACGAAAAAGTTAATTAATACCCGAGCCTCCTCGAGCGTCGTTAAGATTTCGGATAACGGTCGTTTATTCGACGTCGAAGAAAGGCTTAATACGCGATTTTAACCGACCGTATAAAATAACGTACTTTAAATCGAAGAACGTTAAATTTATATTACGGTAAATAATAAAAATAATTTACGATTAAATTAATTACTTTTTACCTTTATCCTTTTTCTTCCAATTACGAGGATTCGTTATATCGTTAAGGGCGCCGCGGCGTATCCCGTCGACGTTATTAATAAAGTCGTTTACTTTAACTTATTTAATAATCTCGTCGTTATTTAACTCGTCGTTAAACTCGTCGTTTATAATAAAGTTTTAATCGTCTTATCGTTATTTTCGCCGTTAAAAGTATTACTTTAACCGTTATTATCGTTTCCCTCGCTTATTACTTTAATATAATTTAACGCGGGTATCGAGCGGGCCGAGCGATAACGTACCCTTCCTTTTTTACGGTTTACATTTATTATTACCGTATCCTTATCGTTAATTAATACGTTTAACCCTTAAGCCGCGGACGAGGGGGGTATCGTAATAATTAAGGAGTTTATTATAATAATTAACTCCTTACCCTTTCTTTAATTAACGTTAATAAACGCTTTTAATAAATTTCGCGCGGCCTTAATTAAGTAACGTTATAAAATCGTAATATATTAAATATTAATAATTTTCGATAAAACGTCCCGTACTTAATAATATAAGTAGTTAACCTTTATAATTTATATTATATATAAAGGAATTCCGTCGCCCGGTAAAATAACCGTATTATTAAAAAACGATAAAAGTATACTTATTCCGCGGCGGATTTAAATAAACGGAAAAATTTATCGGATTTATATTAAAGCCTTTAATAATTAATATTTAAATATAACGAACGGAATTAAAATATTTAAGTTTAAAAATTAAATATAACGATTACGCGATTCCTCTTACTTAAATATAATATTAAATAAGGCCGAGGCCTCGGCGAGTTTAATCGAATAATAAAACGGACCGTCGGTATTAATATTCGTAATTAAATCGAATATAAAGTCGACGAGTTTCTTTAACGTATTAAAATTACTCGGTATCGAAAATAAAAATTATTTATAATAAGTAATAAATATTAAAAGACCCTTAATATCTTTTATATAATTCGGGAACGGCGTAACGTTTACGAATAATTAATTTTCCTTATTAAAAAGTCGAACGGCTTAAAACGCGCGCGATCGAGGGTTACGTAACTTTTAAACTTCGTCGATAACGACCGTATTAAATAAAGCCTTTTTAAGCTTCTCGCTCCGAAAAACGGCGGTTTCGATTAATTAATATAACGTATAATCGTCGTCGTTTTTATTAATAATACGCTTTATAATTTTTTCGTAAATAAACTCCCGTATTATAAACGTTTTAAAAAACGTAAAAATAATTATACGGGCCGTTTTATAAAAGGTTAATTATTTAATTCGTTAAAAACTATATTAAAAAGCCCTCGTAAACTTAAATTATAAATAATTATTCTTATAAAACTTATAACTTATATAAAAGCCTCTTTATTCTTAAAAGAATAATTTATTTTAAAAAAAAAAAACTATTTATTTTTAAAAAAATAATATTATTTTTAAAAAAATAATTCTTTTAAAAATAAATAATTATTCTTTTAAGAATAATTTATTTACGAAAAAATAAAATAAACGAGTTTTATAAAAATTATTATTTATTAAAAACGAATAATAAAAACTTACCGTCTCGTCCGAAAATTAACTCGATAAAAATATTAACGTAATTATATTACGGAAAAAATCCTCGTCGATAATTATATTACGGATATTAATATAATTTTTATCGTAAAAATTATTAATCTACCCGTAATATACGTATACGGAGAAATAATCGTTAAAAAATATCCTTTAACTCCCGAAATATTTATAAAATAATTATAATAAATACGATAATAAGGTACGGCTTATAAGTACGGTTAATAACGAGGGATTATTTCGTTAAGGTATATAAAAGGAGACCGTACGTTACGGTCTTCCTTATTCCGGTTTTATTAACTAAAATAACCGTACGCGGCGTTTTATATAATAAATCGAATAACGTTACGGAATCTAGGCGATAAAAAGAAAAAGAATATCGTTAATATAAACTTAAAAAAAAAAAAAAAATAAAAAAGTAAGAAATATACGTACCTACGACTTAATACGCTTTAAATACGAAACTTTAATTAACGGCGTTATTATTAATAATAACGGATTTTTAATTTACCGTAAAAATAATACCCGTAACGGAGGCCACGTCCTTTACTTTAACGTAAAAAAACTCCGTCTTATTAATAAAGCGGTTAACGTTTAATAACTTTTATATTAAAATTAAAAACTCCGTCTCGTTACTAAGGTCCTTAACGGTATATTTAATCGCGTTAAATATTACTTACGTTATATCGTACGCTTATCCGTATATATTACCGTTAACGAACGAGCCCGATAAAATAACCTAAAACTAAGTTAATATCGTCGGCGTTTAACGACGAAACGATAATAAGGCACGAAAGGTCGTTATTAAAATTAATAAACTCGATTAATATTTTTATATTAATATTAACGCGGTTATCGTTATTAAACGACTTATAAGCCTTAACTAAGGCGGTTTATAAATAAACTAAAACTAAGTTAAAAATAAAGGTATTAACTCGCTTATCCGCCTTAAGAAAATACGTTTTCCCGTTTCGTTTATTAACCGTATCCTCTTTTAAGTTTTTAATAAAGGTAAAAATAAAAATAAAATTAATAAAGTTATTTAAGTACTTCTTAATTTAATTACGGAGTTAAGTAATCCGCTCGCGCGTAAATACGTTACGTCGAAAAACGGACGATAATATTTACGGTAAAATACCGTTACGTTTTAATATTAACTTCCGGAGGGGTTATAAAGACTTCCCGTTACGGTAACTTCGTACCGTTTAAAAGTTAAAAATACCTTTATAACGAACGATAAAAGCTTAAACGTATATAAAAGTACGAAGTTAATTATTTATTAAATAACTTATTACCGAGGTTTTAAACGGGTCGTCGAAAAGTATATTAATATCGTCGTAAAAAAACTACGGAATATAATTATTATTAATTATATATCTTAAAAGGCGAAGGTAATAAAAACGGTTATACTTAAAACGTTAATTTAACTTTTATTAACGTTCGACTTAAATTCGCTTTCGGATATTATTTTTTAAAAATCGTCCGATACGGTAAATAACGTCGCTTAAACCTTTAATTTTATTATAAAGTATTAAAGGCCGGGTAAAAATATCGTATTACTTATTAATTATCCCGCGTTTCCACCGAGGTTAAACTTTACTTATACGCGGAGAGCGAACGGGCCAACGATATTAACACTTATATAAAACGAAAGATATTAAATATTTATTTTTAATAAAATTATTTATAATAATATCTTATAAGAAAACTAACGTTAACGATATTTATTCTTATAAAACCTTTTTACTAGTTTTATAAAAATAAACTTATTACTATAAATTAAATTTATTCTTATAAAATTATTTATTCTTATAAAATTTAAAAAGAGTTTCGAGTTTTACAAGAATAAAGTTATTTTTTTTTAAACGGAGTTTAAAAAATAAAGAAAAAAAAACGATTTACACTCCGTATCTAGAAAAGTAATAAATACGCCTAAGTCGACGAACCTAATATAACTAAATATATTCGTACTAGTATTAAACGTTATATACTAGTTATAATATTATATAAAATTAAATATAAACGTCGCTTTAAAAACGGTCTATTTTACGAGAGCTTTTATTATACGGTTCGTATCCGGTACGTCGTCTAATAAAAGGAGTCGTTCGAAAAGAGTTAAAAAATAAAACGCCGGCCGCGGACCATACTTAAACACGTTCTTATAATTAAATATATCGTAAAGTTACTTTTTAAACGTTTTTAAAACCTTACGTATACTCTCTACGTTATTATCGGCGGCGTCGGTACCCTCGTTACTAGCTTTACTTACTTATATAACGTTAAGGTTATAGGGTTATACCTTTTACTATTATAAACGGCCCTTTTTTAACTTCAGAGTTATTATTTTAACCGGTAATCGTATTTATAATAATTATTTTTATTAATTTCTTTATTTTATTAATATATAAAGTAAAGCTCGATTAAAAAGGTTAAAAAGTATTATTAAAACGTATTATTTAAAAGGACTTTATTAGTGATTTAGGAAGAGACGTAAAATTATTAAAGAAACCGAAAAATAAATAAAGTTATTAAAGAGAATAATTATATTAATATACGTAAAGTAAGAGTAAAGGGGAGAGTGAGAAAAGGAGGTAAAAAAAAAAATAAAAAGAGAGTAAAAAAAGGAGTTAAAAAAAAAGATAAGAAGAGGGTAAAAAAAGAGTTAAGGCTACGAACGGGAGACGTATAATACGGCGTAAAAAATATAACGACTAACGTAAACGTCGTAAGTATTATATTTAAAATACCGTAATTAACGTAACGGTTTAGTAATAAGTTTTTAACGAATACGCGAATAAAGCGTAAACGCGCGCGTTATAATATAATAGTTTAACGTCGTCTTCTATCTAGAGGTGTATTATTATTATTATTATAAAGAAAAGGTAAAAAAAGAGGTGAAAAGTTTAAAAGAGGGGAAAAAAAATATTAAAGGTAAAGAGTTTTAAATAAACGTAAATAACCCCGCTCCCGTTATCGTTTATCGTTAATTAAATACGAGACTATTAATTATTACCTCCTATATACTCTTATAAAAATAATAATCTCGTTTTATAATAATATATTACTTATTCGTATAAGAATAAAATTTTATTTTTATCGCCTTTATTTTTATAAAAATAAAGTATTAATTTTTACTCTTTAACGCCTTTATTTTTATAAAATTAAAACTTAAAGTATTACTCGATAATATTTTCGTTATAAGGTACTTTAACGAGGTTTTTATTAGTTTTATTCTTATAAAAATAAAGCCTCTATTTTTTTATCCTTTAAATTTTATATAAACTTTAATTTATTAAGAATAAACTACGACTAAGGTAAAACTTTATTTTTATAAGAATAAGTCTCGTACGTTAATATTATTTTAAAATTATCTTTATTTTATTAAAAATAAAATTATATATAAAATATACCTTTACTTTTAAAACCTTATTATTTCGACGTTATTATAATAAGAAATAAAACTTATTTTATAAACGTAAACTTTAAATATTATATTTTTACGAATTATCTCGTTTAAGCGGTAAATATAATAATATTCTTATAAGATATAACTTTAAATTAATATAATAATATTTACGTTTTAAATTTTTTCTTTTAATATAAATTATAATAAAGATAATAAATCTAAGAAAAAGTAAAACGTTACGTACTACGTTAAAGATATAAATTAAACCTACTTATTTTATTAATATATATTATAACCTCCTCTAAAACGGGACGCGTTTATTTTTAAATATATAAAAAAGATAATTATTTATATATACGAGTAAAAAAGAGTTTTAAAAAAAGTATTTAAAGGTTAAAGTCGCCCCTTATTACCTTTTTTAATTTTCTTCTTTTTATAATTATATAATCGTTAATTTATAAACGATAACTTTACTTTCCTTTTATTTCTCTTTCGACTTTATATACCTTTATATTATTTTTTAATATAACGAGCTTTACTTTTATACTCGTTAAAATTATTATTACGATATCTACTTCCGTTTAAAAGGATTTAAAAATACGTACGTTCTTTAATTATAAAGTTATTACGGTAATACGTATACGCGAGCTTTTATCGTTTATTAATCTTTTAAAAGAAGAAATAGGTAATAGACTAAGATTATCCCCGACCCTCGTCCGAGTTTAAAACGTAAATACGGTGGCGGTTATATTATAACTCGAAGTGGATAAAGAGCCGCCGTTATTCGTTATAAATTTTATTAACGAGACGACGGCGGGAGGCGCCTAGAAAAGCGGAAATATAATATAAGAAAAGAATATCTTTTATTAAATATTTATTAATTTATCCCTTAATAATAACTTTTATCCTTTAAGGGTTAATAATTACGTTTATACTTATATATTATTATATTACGCTTTAACGTTAATAATAATTATAAAACGTTCCGGTTATTAAACCCCTTATAAAGTCCGAGTATAATTAATATTTTAATAATTTTTACTTTACGGAACCCTCCGACGAAGATAATTAAAACTAGTCCTTAAAATCGAATAAACGACCCGTATTTATTAATAAAATAATATAACGTTTTTTAACACTTATAAAATCGAGAAACGATAAAAAATAAAATACGTCTTACTTTACGTATTACGGTTATACGCGGTTATATACGGATTATCTTCGGGGCTTTCGGTTACGGTGTTTATCGAAATCTATTATACGATATTACTTATTATTAAAAAGAGGTTTTATTAAAGAATTTCGGAAACCCCGATACGACGACTTAATAAAAAAGTGTTATTTTTATTATTTTAAGTAACGATAACGACGATAATATTATATTTTTTCGTTTTATTTTTACCGATTATCGCGTATAATAAAATAAGTATATATTTTTTTTATTTTACTTCTTCCGTCTTTTATTTTTAATCTCGTTTATTCTTTTAATATTTATTAAAGCGTCGCTTTATATTCTCCCTTTTCTTTATTTAAAAAATATATATATATTTATTCTCGGCTTTATTTATTTTATATTTAATTACTTTTTATTATTCTTATTAACTTTATTATTATCGCGTTCTTTACTTTACTCTTTTAATACGTTATTAATTTATTTTTAATTTAACGTTAAAATTCGTTTATTTATTTTTATTTATTACGTTATATTTATTATAACCCCCCTTTCGGTTTATTAATTTCTTAATATTTATAAACCCCCCCCCCCCGTTATTCTTATTTTTTTTTCTTTTCTTATAATTATTCTTTTTATTTTTAATTTTTTTTTTATTTCCCTTCTTTTTTTTTTAAGTTTTATTTTTCCCCTTTTATTTTTAATCGTAAACTTTTTTATTTCCGTTAATTAAATTTTAAAAATTATAATATCGTTACTTTTTAACTTAGTTATTTCCCCTCACCGACTTTTATAATACCTCGCCGTAAAAATATTAAGTCCGTGCCTCCATTAAAGTTAAATATACCCCGCCGGAATATATTATTATTAACGGCGTTAAAAATAAATATAATTACGAAAATATTCTTCGATATACCGACGCCCCTCCGTATTATATTCGTCCTTTATAACCGCGGATACCGGTACCCGACCCACCGACCGAGTTAAATAATACTACTATAATAATATTTTAAAAACGCGGTTAATTATATCCTTTAAAGAAGTATTACCGTATTTTTAACTAGTATAAGTTTACCGAGAGTTTTATAATTTTTACTAGTTATATTAATTTTAAGGATATAATAACGTTTAATACGTTTATTAATACCGAAGGTAATATATACTTTACTTTATTTAATTATTTACTTTTCTTCTTTATTATAATTTTTTATTTATTCTTTTTTATAAGGGCGATTTATTTAATTATTACGCGAAATTAATTAAGGTTAATTTTTAAGTCGATAATAATAATAACTTTAATAACGACGTTATTAATAATAAAATTATACGTTTATTTAATATTAAGAACTTTTTAAAGGCTTTATACGTACTTAATATTAACTTATAACTTTAAAGGTACTTAATAAAGTAAAGCGATAATTTTCCCCGAACGGTCGTAATTAAAGTTTAATTTATATTAAAGTTTAATAACGATAACTTAAATAACTAAGGTACGATACTTTACGCCGCTTTTAATACCCTTTATAATATAACGGATAACGTCGGTACGAAGTAATATAAAGTTAAAACGGAGGCCGAAGTTAATACTAACGACGTATACGATAAACGGGTTTACGGAATATACGGTCGACGACTAGGTCTAAGCTTATATTTTATTCCGGGCCTTTTTAAAACGGCGTAATAACGGAAAGTTTAATCTCTTTATTACGTCTAGTTTCCGAAACGAGCTTTATAAAAACCCGATTATTCGGCGTTTATAAAATATAACTAGTATATTACCTCCGGAATTAATTAATATAAATTAACGTAATATTAACGCGAGACGTATTATAAAACGACTAATTAAAATACTTAAGCGCGTATTAAATATATTTACTAATTAATACTTTATTTATATCCTCGCCGACGACCGAAAGGACGACGTATAAAATTTTATTTAACGCGGTTATATAAAAATTAAGGTCGCGTAACGCGCCCGTAAAGTAACCGCCGGGTGAGCGGCGTTATACCGACGGCACGGAATATCGTATAACGTTAAACGAAATAACCCTTAATACCCTCTTTAAATTATATATCCTCTTATTATAACCTTCGCGTTTAAACGATACGCCCGGTTACGAATAAGTTAACGAAAGTACCGGGCGTATTTTAAAAACGTTAAATAACGCTTTAATTAATAATACGATTAACGGTTAAACGGAGGATATCCGGAAAGTATTAAATAATATTATTAAAAAGGTAATCGTATACCTTATTAACGAAAGGATTATTAATATTATACGAGAGAAAATTACGTTTATTATACGTATAATAAATAAAACTAAGTTTATTAATATTACTTTCCCCGCGGTAAAAAAATAAACGTTTATTATTTTATTTAACGATAAAAAATCGGTAACTTTATAACTTAAAAACGTTAACGAGGTAATACCCTTTTCTTTTAAAACGTATTAATTTATTAATAAGTTATAAGTTTATAAAAAGTACCTTATAACCTCCTTTTTTTTATTAACTTTTTCTTATTTTATAAATACCGGGTCGATCTTAAAAATATTTAAGTAACCCCTACGCGTATATCTTTTTATAAACGAAACGGGAATTAAAAAAACTATTATATATAACCTTACGTTATATAATACGTTAAAACGTATTATTTATAATATATCGAAAAAATTAAACGAAGTTATTTTCCGGCCGTATTTAATAATAATTCTTATAACTATTATTATATAAACGTTTCGCGAGCTTTATAATATTTTTAACTCGTTCTTTATAATTTACGTATATTACGGATCTAGTAATATTTTTAACGATATTAAAGATAACGATATTCGAGACGCCACTCTCTCGAAATTAAACTTTTATCTTAAACTTTAAACTCTTCGTATAATTAAGGGAGATAAAAAGGTATAATTATTTTCCATCCCTTATCCTTATCTTTTATCCCTTATTTCCTTTTATATTTACCCTTTTCTTTTTTATCTTCCCGTTTATTTTCGTTATAAGTTTATTCTTAAAAGAAAAAAGTACCTCGTATTATAATTATTAATAAGGTTTTATTTTATAAAAATATATATATTTATAATATATATTTTTATAAAAATAACCCCCGTTTATATAATATTTTATTCTCGTAAAAATAACCCCGCTTATATAATACCTTTATTCTCGTAAAAATAACCCCCGTTTATATAACACCTTTATTCTTATAAAGAATAACCCCCGCTTATATAATACCTTTATTTTTATAAAAATAACCCCCGCCTATATATTACGTTTACTTTCGTAAAAATAAAACTTTAACTTATAAAGTTTTTTTACTTTTACGAAAATAAATAATTATTTATATATATTAGTTTAAAGATCGCGGCCGAGATCTATCCGTTAATAAAATATATAAATTATACGAGTTATTTTTATAATAAATTACTTAACCTTTACTTATCGCGAGTTTACGTTTAATAACGACGAAAGAGCTTTTACCGTTATTAAGTTAAATCGTAATAAGGGGGTAAAAAACGAGGGTTACGAAAACGATAATAATAACGCCGCCGATATTAACGAGGCTACCGTTATAAACGGTAATATTATTAACCTAGTTATTACCGATACGGAGTTTAATATACTTATTTTAAACGAGTACTAAAAAGTACGAAACCTTAATTCGCGTATTAAATAAATAATACGTCTTTTTAAAAAATAACACTTATTCTTTATATTAACGACGCCTTTTTTAAATACGGTACGGGATATACGTAACGTTCTCACTTTAATAACCTTATACGTAAAATATAACTTTCCCGTAAACGAGTCGGAGAGCGTTTATACGAAACTTTTAATAAAAGATTTTAATCTTAACTCGGAAGACGTACTTAACTTTAACGTTTTATTTTCGTTAAACCGTTTAACCGAATATCCCGGCCTTATAAAAATACGCCGGCTATAATTAAAATAAAAATTTATCCGCTTTTAATTAATTAATTTAAACTTATTATTATCGATAAGTAAACTTTAAAGTTAAAAACGGACTTTTTATTAATATATCTCCGTAATATAATAACGTATATTTAATTACGCCGGTTTATAAAAACGCCGTTAAAATTATTAAATAAAATAATTATTATTCCCGGCGTTAATATACCTCCGTATTATATTAAAATAATAATTATATAATATCCCGACCGGGTTATACGGTAAATACTTACGGATTTAATTAATTTTTATTATAAAACTCTTTTTACTAATAAATTTAATTATATAATTATTACGGATAATATATTTAATATAATATAAAGTAACGAAAACTTTAATTTCGATAACGACGAAGAGAATAACGATAACGAACGGCTTAATAATTAATCTCTTATCCTTAATCGAAGCCGGGCGTTTTCTAACGCGTTAAATAACTTTATTCCCGTTCGGAGTATATATTAAAACCCGTACGACGCGGAAAATAATTAAAATAAAAAGAGAAAAAGGTCGGATATCCTTAATAACGTCGAAAGTATTATCGTTAAATTATTAATAATATTAAGTTTTCCTTTTTTAAAATTATCGAAACGAATTCGTTAACGGGTATTAATCGATATCGTTAATAATAACGAGTTATTAAATTTATTATCGAAGGACGGAAGTAACGACGCCGTAAATAAAAATTATAATTTTTAACTCGACGACGACGACGACGACGACGAAAATAAATACGTTAACGTAAAGGTTATTAACGATAACCTTTTATTACTATAAAAGAAACGAAAAGTTAAAAAAGTAAAGGCGGTATAAAATATAAACGGTAACGTTATTTAAAAGGCGAGAATAATTATATTAAACTACCGTAATATTATACTTATTTCGCTCGATATTAATTATATTATACTTTTATATTTATACCGACGTAATTAAAACCGGGCTTTTTTAAAAGTAAACTATACGGAGATTCTTCGTTAAAATAAAAGTACATCGGGTATTAATTAACTTTTTACGTATATATTTTACGTAAGCCCGGGTTAATAAGGCCTATTTAACTAAATTAATCGTATTTTCTTTATCGTAAAAACATCGCCCGTTTTTACGTACCTCGTATCGTACGTTATTAAAATATTAAAAACGAAGCGTCGTTTTATTATTATAATAAAATAAGTCTAAGTATAAGAGTAAATATTTTCTTTTTATTTTATTTTTTTTTTTATTTCCCTTTTTAAACTTCTTTAATACTTTTTTTTCTTTTTATTTTTTATTTTTTCTTTTTTTCGTTTTTTTTTTATTTTCTTATCTCTCTTTTTTATATAACTTCGTTTCTTTTTTTCTTTTTTTTACCTTAACTTTATTAATATAAAAAATAAAATTACCGTTTAAATTTTAATTAAGTTTAATATTTTTATTCGAATTAATCCGGGCGTCTTATAAACTAGTTAAACGCGTCGTTATTATTAAGAAATTTAACGACCCGTTTAAACCCGTAAACGTTTTTATTATATCCCTTACCGTATTATCGTACGGGCTAAATCTTTATAAGTGTTATTATAACGGAATTATTTTATAATTCTCGTAATCTTTTAATACTTTATATTAAACGACCGGACGGATTATTCGACTTAATTAAATATAAAAGGTAAATTAAAAGATTATTAAAGTAAAGGGTTCTTTTTTTAACGTATAAAAGTTACGAATATACGATAAATAAATAAATTATCTTTTTACGAACGTTATACTCCCGTTATATATAAAAAGTAAAGTTACTCTCCTTTTAACCTTTAAACTTATTAAAAAATATTAAAACTTAAACTTTAACCGTTTCGTTTAAAAAATAAAATAACCGTCGAGTATAACCGACTTTAATAATAACGAATATATCGTATTTAACGCCTTTTTATTATATATTACGGCCTTTATTATAATATTAAACGAGGAAAAGGTTACTTCGATTTATACGACTTTTAATTAATACTTTAATTATATTTACGAGGCTTAAAAGACCGGAGGAAAAAATAACGTATTAAAGTTAAAGAGTTTATTAACAATTTTATAAAACGCCGAACGTATCGCGGGTAAAGTATTTTTTAAACGTATTACGTTATAATAATTAAGTCGAGTACCCTTAAATAAAGTTTTTACGCTTAATTCCCCGGAAAAAACCTTACTTAAATAAAGTTTTAAACCGAACGTAACGTAAAAAATTTAAAATTAAAGTTATAACGAATATAAATACCGTTATTAACGAAATAATTTTAAATATAATAATAATTAACGACGCGGCTTTCGATAAAAGTAACGGTTAATATTTTACCTCCGAGCTCTTAACTCGTTCGTATAATTAATCCTTAATTAACGTTATAACGGGTAACTTAACCGATTAACGCCGATAATATATTATAAAAGTACGGGTTTTATTTAATACGGGGCGTAAAGTTAATAAAGTTACGCGACGGGAAGAAATTAAGTATAAGTCGTACTCGATCGTACCGAATTACCGAGCTTACCGCCGAGCCTACCGCCGAGCTTACCGCCGAGCTTACCGCCGAGTTTACCGCCGAGTTTACCGCCGAGTTTACCGCCGAGCCTCTTTCGTTATTAAAATTTACCCCGGTATTTAAACGAAGTACGCGGACCCGCCGTTAACGGAAATTATAATATTAATTTTTTATATTTTTTTTTATATTCCGAGATTTATTTTTTTAATTTAATTTATTTTTTTTTCGAATAATTAATAAATAAATATAAAATATTTATTATTTATTTTTATAAAAGTCTCTTTATAAAACGGTGTTTATTTTAATTTCTTTATTATTTTATATAATTATTATTTTTATAAGAATAATAATATTCTTATAAAAATAATAATATTTTTTTAAAAGTAATAATATTTTTATAAAAATAAAACGAGGCGGTAATATCGTTTAAATTATCCCTATAAAAATAAAAAAAAACTTATTTAAAATACCGTTATACTTATTCGTATAAAACTTAATATTTAAAGTTTTAATTAATAACGTTTACGAATAAATATAAATTAAATATTAATTATAAAAAAACGTACGAATAAATAAATACGACTTAACTCTTTCCTAAATAAGTAAGAAATATAAATAATAAAAGCCACTTTAATACTTTTTTAAAATAATTATATACCGTTTATATTTCGACTTTAAAAAAGGGCGATAAATATTATTAAGGGTTTAAGGGTAAAATTCCCTTTTTTATTAAAAAACGGATAAAAATATTTTAATTTCTCTTTATTTTTAATAAAACGACGTTATAATAAACGTTTAATTTTATACGCTCGAACTTTAATAATAAACGTCTTTCGAATTTTTACACCGTTTAATAACTCCGTCGAAAATATTATTAACGAAAAAAACGTCGAATTAGTTACCGTTTTCTTAACGGCTTTAATAAAAATAACGGTTAAATTACGGAAATTAATAAAAAACGCCCCCCGAAACCCGCCGCCTCTTAAACCGGATTAAAACGGGGATACCGATAATTCCGACGATAATTAATACGAAAATTATATAACCGACGTAATCCGTAAAACGGTACCGTATTATACGGGTAAAGAGACGTAAACCCCCGCGATAATCGCCCGTAAAGCCGTAAAGCTTATAACGGGTCCCGTATAATTAAAACAAGGCGTCCGCGTTTTATTAAAAGATAAAAACCGGGTTAACCGTATAATTATTTTTCTTTTTAAATATATTTTTAAATAAAACGTATATTCGTAACTCGGGCGTATAATTATTAAGCTTAAATACGAAGAATTAGCCGAGGTTTATTTAAACTCCGTAATTTAAACGTTAAAAAGTAAAGTAAACGTTAACGATATTTTATAATTATTTAATATTATACGTTATTAAGGCGAGATTATTCTCGCGGAGGAGGCGATAAATTAAGGCGGGAAAAACGTAATTATTAACCTTATCGTCCGTTAACGGAATATTCGGCTCGTAAATAAATAAAATTAACTTTATAATAATATAAACTCGCCCGTTAATACTCCCCTCTTTAATACTTTCCGCGACTCGGTTATAAAGCGCCGAAGAGTCGATAATAAGTTTTTATTACTCGAATTTTTAACGATAAAATTATACTTTATAAATAAAAAAACGTTTTCCTTTCGTTTATTTAAATAACGGCCGATTAAAATTCTTTATATTATTTTTAATACCGGAATTATCCCTTTTACGCCCGTATTTTATACCGTATAAATAAAAAAGTTATAAGTAAGTAATAAAAACGGGGAGTACGACGACTTTTTTATTTACTTTTAACGAAATATAATACTTATTAAAGAATCGTATTTAACGATTATTACGAGGTTTTAAAGGTTAACCGATATTTTAATTATATTAATTTTAAATAATACGCCACTCGTATATATTATTATTATTTCGTTCGGCCGCGTAAATATAAACGACGTTTAATATACCGAGTCCTACCTTTAAGGTTACTTAAACTCGTTTATTAACGTAAACGAAGCCGTTAATAATTAAGTATCCGCCGAAAGAGGTTAACGTAATTAACGTATTAATTACGGCGCTTCCGGAACTTACGCCACCCCTCCGTATTAATAATAAAGGAAGTAACCGGGAAAAATAACGTTATATTAATTATAACCGTCCCGTTATTATAAACGATAATAAAAGAAAATAATTAATATTAATTAAACTTATTAATAACGATTATACTCTAGTCGACCCGGATAATATTATTAATTTAAGTAATATTAAGGACTTTATATAAATTATTAATTATATTACGTTATAACGGTATCGTATTTTTTTTTATATTTTATTCTTTTAAAAAGTCCGTCGTTTTAAAGTTTATTCTCGTAAAAATTTAATATTAATAATAAATTAATAACTTTATTATTATAAAACTTAATTAATATCCTTTAAAGTTTATTCTCGTAAAAATTATATATCGAAAAGTTAACCGTTTTAATAATATAAAACTTATTAACCGGTAATTTTATTAAAAATAACGAAAAAAAACGTTAATATTAAATAAAACTTTTATAAGAATTATTTAAATAAAAAAAATAACTTTATTCTCGTAAAAATTATATATTAAAAAGTTAATATTATAAAACTTATTAACCGGTAATTCTTTTAAAAATAACGAGAAAAAGCGTTAATATTAAATAAAACTTTTATAAAAATTATTTAAATAAAAAAAATAATTTAATAAATAAACTTTTAAAAGAATAAATAAGTAAAAATAAAACTCTTTTAAAAAAAAAAGGAAAATAAAAACTTTCCCCGGAATTAAAAAAGACGCCGATTATAATAAATTCTTATAATCGTAATTCGTTAAAAAAATTAACTTTATAAATAATCGAAATACGTTTAATATAAGGACGTTACCGTTAAAACACTCGTTACGTAATTATATAAGCTTATCTTCGTCGGATAAAGGTCGTTCCGCGAAAAGCTCGATTATATTATATTCTTATATAATTAAGTCGAGGGCCCGAGTAATAATTAAAAAAATAATATTTAAAGTTATATAAGCCGCTTTAAATAACCGGCGAAGTTCTTTATATTAAGATTAGGGTTATAAATAAGAGTAATAAATATAAAACTCGCCGTTATATTAAATATTTTTAAATTTACGAATAAAATCCGTTACGATATTAAAATAAAAACCGTAATAAACGATTTAATATTAATTTCGAAAAGAAGTATTATTATTATTAAAGGTACGGCTACGTATAATTATAAATACGTAAATAATATAAACTCGTACCGATATATCGTAATAATTATTTAAAAAAAACTCTCGTATAATCGCTTCGTGGTTTAAAAGGGGTATTTATTAATTCGGTATAAAAAGAACCGGGTTAATTATATTTTATTCTCGGGTTAAAATAATAATTCCCGTTTTATAAATAAGAGAGATAATATTAACCGTATAAAAATCCTAATATACGAAGGTATTATAAAACGGGTATTATTTTATTCGTTACGCGTAAATAATTATCGTAAAATAAGGCGCCTTATAACGAGTTATATATATCCTCGCGGCCGTTTAAAAATCGAAATAAAATTAACCGTTGATAACCTTCCGTATCCGTAAACTCGTTTATAACCTTACGCCTTTAATACGTAATAAAGTCGTTTATTTTAGTTAATATATTTTTATATTAACGTAAAATAAGGGAGTAATAATTATTAATATTTTTTCGGCCGTTACGACCGGATTATTATATAAAATTAATAAAAAAATACGGTTACCTTACGTAAATTACGGTATATACCTTTTCGATATTTACGCCGTATCCTAATACTAATATAATTATTAACCACCGAATACCCGTATTCGTCTCTCCGGACGAGAAATTTCTTAACACTTCCTTTTTATCGTCGTTTATAATAACTTAATATACCGGGGTATTAAATTCTTATAATAACTTAATATACGACCGTACGGATAAGTAAAAAATTAAACCTTTCCCGCCCGTTTAAGCCTCGAATACCTCCTCGATAATAATTAAAACTATATTTATTATAACTTATAAATTATTTTTAATAAAACGGACCTCGTATATAATACTCTTTTTAATTATTAACGTTCTTTAAATATATAAATTAACCGTATTAATTCTTTACCTTAACTAGGGAATAAAAACGGGGGTATAATCGTTATTAATAAAATTAATAGGATATTATAAATTAAACGTTCGAGGAAGGTTTTAAAAGCGTTTCGGTAATCGGTATTTATTAAATATATATAATACTCGTCGATAAAAATACGGCCGAGTATCCTTATAAACGATAATATTTACGCGAACTATAAAAATATATAAAACGCGGCGACCTTTATAAGGATAAGTATTATCCGGGCGATAAATAAATAACTATTAAGGGAAAGTTTTAATTACGTTTATAAGGATATAATTATAACGTCGACCCGTAAATACTTTATACGGTAATAAAACTCGTTTAATAACGCGGTAAACGGTATAATAATTATAATCGTTTTAATTTACGGGCGTACCGTAAAAACGAAAAATAAATTAAACTTCCTTATTATTATTAATAAAATATATAAAGTTATAATACGGCCCGTTAAAATTAAAGAATTAATTACGGCCTCTTTTTATACGGTACTTAATTAAGTAACTTTTTACCCGAATAACCGTTTTAATTTAATATTTACCTCGTAAAAATAATTTAAGGAAAGAGAATTATTTATTATTAGTTTTTATTTAATAATACCCGCCTCGTAACTTATAAATATATATTAACGATATAATATATTTTTAAACGCGAAGAGCTTCTTATTTATAACTCCGTTAAGGAATCGGATATCGACGGCGTACCTCGAAGTAATAATTACCGAGCCGTAATTTACTTATAAGTCGAAGATACGGTTAGTTAAACGATACCGTTATACTAAGAAAGAAGTATTATCGTCTCTTATTATACGGCCGATCGTAATCGTAATATAACGATACCGAGATATATTTAACCGAATATTTAAGCCCTCGTAAATAACGAGAAAAAGGGTATTAAAAAGGACGTCCGTACTTTAAATAAACGCCGATCCGTACCGTTATAAATACGGTAAAAACGTATCGTTCGTAAAAATAAATTAA
Source organism: Sporothrix protearum (assembly GCA_016097115.2). Taxonomy (NCBI): domain Eukaryota; kingdom Fungi; phylum Ascomycota; class Sordariomycetes; order Ophiostomatales; family Ophiostomataceae; genus Sporothrix; species Sporothrix protearum. Next base: position 249,175 of record JADMNH010000026.1, on the reverse strand, counting down.
AAAGTACGCGGGTAATAAATTTTATAAATAATATTTATATAATATACGTTATTAAAAACGCGTTAAGTTTTATAAATAAAAATCGTATTACGGGCTTCGTATACCCGACGACGGACTTACGTTTATCCCTAGTATTATAAATAATTACTTCTCCGTTTATAAAGAATATATTTCGGCGGATATAAAGTATATTTATATAACGTAACGATAATAAGTCGATACCTCGCCCGGGTTAATTACCTTAAAAGTAAACGAGGATTATTAATATAATTTTAAACTTCCGTAATTTTCTTAATTAATTTATAAATATAAAGGCGGCGACGTTATTCGTACCGGTAAAAAACCGACTCGGTTATACGTCCGTAATAAAGTTATCGCCGGGAAATAATTACTTATTATTTAACCGAGTCGTAAATAACTTATAATATTTATATATTATAATATAATCCTTAATTTCGGGAAGTCGTAATCGGTATATAATAATATTTTACGGAGCGTTAAATAAGTTGGTAATTAAGTCTTTCGTAATAATAATTAACTTATTAAAAGTTAATTTTAACCGGCGTAAATCGACTTTTTCGCCGTTAATAAATAAGGCTTCGTCCCCTTTTATTTAAAATACCCTCCTTCGCGTAACGTTTATTATTCGTATAACCTTTAAAATAAATATTTACGATAAAACGGTAATAATAAGGGTATTCGTTAAATAATATACTTAAATACGGTACTCGGTTATAAAACGTTTAATTTTATTAACGGTTATAAGCTTATTTAAAGGAATATCGCGGTAAATATAATAAAGAAATATAATACGTATAAATTATAATAAAGCGGTTAATTTATTAAATATACGCTTTAAACGGTTAAAATTATCTCTTTAAACGGAGAAGGTCGCCGTATAACTTAATATCGTATTTTTAAAAATATTAACGGTTAAACGGGTAAAAAAATAAAAGCGGAAAAAATAAAATATCTTATCCGCGAATTAATAAAATTATATATTTTAAGTAATAAAATTAATCGAGGGGATTATATTTTAATCGTTTTATTTATTCGTACCGTCTTTATTATTATCCGGATCGCCGTCCTCGTCGTCGTCCGCGTCGTCGTCCGCGTCGTCGTCCGTATCGTCGTTTTATTCGTTAATTATTAAGTTAACCGTACCCGGTAACTCGTTACCGTTTACGTATAAATTAACGTTATTAATTCGTATAATTTATAATACGACCTCTTTAAGATTTTAGTCGATTTTATTAACGAGCTCCTTAATTTTACGGATTATAATTTCCTCGGTTACCGTTAACGTAAAAACGTATTACGCGCGTACTTTCGTAAAGCCGTGCCTCGTTATTTTTAACTAATAAGTTATTATACGTTACCCTACGGCGAGGTACCGTACCCGGGTTATTTTTTCTTATAATATAAAGAAACGTTTAATTTTAATTCTTTCGGGAACCACTTAAGAAAAAATATACCTTTAATTATTCGGAGTAATAACTAGTCGGTTAATATTATTTTATATAACGATATTTACGGTTATTTTAATAATTATAACCCTCTTTTATTTTTATACTTAATTAATTCCGACGATAATATTAATAATTTTTTAAAGAGAAATATTATAAAATAAAGCCCTAAACCTTATTTCCGAAAGTTATCTCTTTATTTTATTAAGTCCGGTAACGGACGTAAAAATATTAACGGCGGCGTTTTCTATAACTTAATATTAAATAAATATACGAGCCTTATTTAATATTATTCGTATTATATTACTCCTTACGCCGTTATTTTATACGCTTTACGGCTTATTATTAAATACGGTTTAATATACTTATTAAGTAATAGTTTAGGTTTATATAAATACTCGAATTACCTCGTTTATAAAGCCGCCGTAGCTCGTCCGTTTATATCGGGTATACTCGTTTAACGAAATAGTTAAAAAATTATACGCGGTATAATTATAACCGGGGTAAACGGGGAGATAATAAAATAACGGCGCTCCCGTTCGGTCGTTTTATTGTATAAAGGGAAAACGAAGCCGTGTTACGTAATAAAGAATTAATTTACGGCTTTTTTATTACGTATTTATTCCGATAATACGATAAGATATTAAAAATAGTTAACCCGGTACGGTATAACTTATATACTAAGCGCCCTTCGTCCGGGAAAGGTATAAACGTAGGCGTCGATATCTTCGTATAAAATAGTCGTAAAAAGGGATAGAAAGAAAGGTAAAAGTAAATAAAAGTAACGGGTATCCCTTATTCGTTTAAAAGGGGCTTCGAAATTAGTTATCGATTATATAAGCGGATAAAAGAAACCCCCCTTTTTCTTTATTTATTATTTTTATAAGGATTTTTTACGGTTATTATGGGTAAATATTATTTAATACGTTAAAAAAATAAGGAATCTTCGTTAAATAATATATATAAAGTGATTTACGTAAAGAGTAATATTAAACGATTTATAATAATTTATTTTTATAATAATAAAAAATAATAAAATATTAATACTTAATTTTTATAAAAATAAACCCACTATATAATAAAACTCATTATAACCTATAACCGAAATTAATACTTAATTCTTATAAAAATAAATATACGCCGCGTAATATAAATAATTTTAACGGTATCGTACCGCTTAAATTAGTACTTAATTTTTATAAGAATAAATATACGACTCGTAATATAAATAATTTTAATAATATCGTACCGCCCAAATTAATACTTAATTCTTATAAAATAAATATATAACGCGGTAATATAAAATAGTTTTAACGGTATCGTATCGCTTAAATTAATACTTAATTCTTATAAGAATAAATATATAACGCGGTAATATAAAATAATTTTAACGGTATCGTACCGCCTAAATTAATACTTAATTCTTATAGAAATAAATAATATAACGCGGTAATATAAAATAGTTTTAGCGGTATCGTACCGTTTAAATTAATACTTAATTCTTATAAAAAGAAATATATAACGCGGTAATATAAAATAATTTTAACGGTATCGTACCGCTTAAATTAATACTTAATTCTTATAAGAATAAATATATAACGCGGTAATATAAAATAATTTTAACGGTATCGTACCGCTTAAATTAATACTTAATTCTTATAAAAATAAATATATAACGCGGTAATATAAAATAATTTTAACGGTATCGTATTACCCGAATTAATACTTAATTCTTATAAAAATAAATATATAACGCGGTAATATAAAATAGTTTTAACGGTATCGTACCGCTTAAATTAATACTTAATTCTTATAAAAAGAAATATATAACGCGGTAATATAAAATAATTTTAACGGTATCATACCGCCTAAATTAATACTTAATTCTTATAAGAATAAATATATAGCGCGGTAATATAAAATAGTTTTAACGGTATCGTGCCGCTTAAATTAATATTTAATTCTTATAATAATAAATATATAACGCGGTAATATAAAATGGTTTTAGCGGTATCGTGCCGCTTAAATTAATACTTAATTCTTATAATAATGAATATATGGCGCGGTAATAAGTAGGAACACTTAATTCTTATAAGATTATAAAAGGAAAAAAGTGGAGCGTTTCACTGTGAAACGGACCACTTTTTTTTTTGGTGTAGAAATTTAAAAGTGGGACGAAAAAGTGGTCCGTTTTATAGTGAAACGGCAAAACCTGTATATTAGTTCGTTAATTTATATCCGATATATTAACGAATTATTACGAGAAGATATAAGTTATATAAATAACTTTAACCTTTATTAATTTTATAAAGACTTTAATAAGAGATTTTAATAAATTTCGTAGTTAGATTACTTAAGGTTTATTATCGAAGCGATTTTATAAATAATATTTTAATAATCGTAAACCGGTATACGAAAATATACCGATTTTTATTAATATTTACGACGATTACGTCGGAAGGACTTATTTAAATTATTTATATAAAAACTAAAACTCGTTACGGGATACTTAAAGGAATCGTCTTCGACCGAGGTAATATATTTACTAATTAAATACGTCGGCGACTTTTTATAACTTATTATTTATAAACGGATAAATAAACTAAGAGAATAAATTAAATCTTAAAATATTATTTACGAGTATTCGTTAACGACGAATAATCGAATTAATTAAACCTCCTTTATAATATAAAGTTTACGGTTAATAACGTAAAAAATAATATTATTAATTTAACCCCGTTTTATATATTATACGGGTACGACCTAGAAGTATATATCGACGTCGAGGACGACGTTATAAAAAGGGAGGTACCCGTTATAATAAACCGAATTAAAAAATTATAAATACTCCGAGAAAAAATAAAAACTTATTAAAGAAAAGCCTAAGAATTATATAAAAAGTACTACGATAAGAAATATAAACCGATATCTTTTTAAGTGGGAAACCTCGTTATATTATTAATATAAAATTTTAAACTTAAAGTATTATATAAGAAATTAATACCGAGATTCGTAAAATCGTTTAAAATCGTAAAAACGGTCGAACGGTAAATATATAAATTAACGTTACCGTAAAAGTATAACCGTATATATAACGTATTCTCGGTCTCTTTATTAAAGCCTTGGAAACTACGACTAAGCGATAAAACGGCGACGATACCGTTACCCGTATTAAAAAAAGATTAAGGAGAGTATAAAGTAAAGGTAATTAAGGATAAAACGACGCGTAAAGGAGAAGGTTTATTACTTAATAAAATAAGTAAAATAATTTATTAAGTATAATTAATAAGTGCCGGAAGAGGATATAAAAAATACGAAGGAGGTAATTTAAAATTACGAAAAAAAGTTAAAAAAAAAAAGGTTATAAAATTAAAGTAAATTAATATTAAAATTATTTAAAGTATCGTAATAAAGCCGCCTTAATATTTCTCGTATATTATAAAGTAATACCGGCGCTTCGTCGGAGTAACTTAAAAAAAAAATAAAAAAAAAATAATTAATTATTAAAACTTTATATTACGTCGTAAACGATATATAAACGCTTTTTAAAAGGGAGTCGGGTTTAAGTATATATTACGCCGAAGGACGCGGGTAACCGAAAGCCCTTTAATATACTTTAAAAACTCGATATCGGTTAAAAATTAATCCCGTTCGGCCTTTTAAATATTATATTAAGAGCTCTTAAATATTAAATATATAAAATACCGCTTAAAGTTTAACCCGTCGTCCCCGGAAGTTAATAATACGCGGTAAAACGCGTTATAAGCCTCCGAGGCGACGCCGTCGTAATTAACGCGTACCGTTACGTTAATTAAGCCGCCTTTAAAACCGAACTCGCGTTTATAATCGTGTACGAAACGGTAAATACGCCGTAAATAATCGTTTACGAATAATAAAAGCTCGGAAACTTTTTAATTTAAGTCGACGTTAAAGTTAAAGTATAATTTTAAATAACGTACGACGTTACGGAGAGTAACTTATATATTATTTACGATTAAAATAAAAAGGTCTTTATATATATAATAATAATTTTTATAAAGAATATATTAATTAATTACGTTTCGCGTATAAATTAATTTTTACCGAATACGTTAACCCCGGAATTAATTAACGGTTTTATTAATATAATAAATATAAATATTAAAATAAAAGTCGACTTTAAACTCGGACGTAAAGTCGCGACTTTTTAACGCCCCTCCGTCGTTATTATTATCGTCGTCGTCGTCGTCGTTATTATTATTATCGTTATTATTATTATTATTAATTTTTATAATTTACGGTAAAAATTCGACGGCGGCTTAATTAAGTTAAACCGGCGTATCGTTATTTAAAATAAGGGTAAAGGCCTTAATTATTATAACGGGACGCGGACGTTAAGTAAGAATATCCGGGAGTTAAAATTAATTAACCGGTACGTTAACGATTACTTTTTAAGTTACGACCGGCGTTAAAATAAATTAAACGAAAAAACGTTACGGGATAATAATAATACGCGAGCGTATCGTATTTAAAACGCCTTATTAATTAATAAAATTAACTTTTCCTTTAACGGGAGTATTAATAATATTTTAAGTATTAATAACGCGAGAAATACGTTATAAAAAAGTTAAACGGCGGGTAATTAGGCTTATAATAAAAGTACGGGTTAAAATTTACGTACGGCGTTAAGCCGTTATAACGCCGACGGTACGAGTAATAATAAAAGGGTTACGCCGCGGTTAAATAAGTAACGCGCGTAACGTTTTTAACGTCGCTTTTAACGGCGTTATAAAGAGTTATATCGCGGCTCCGATAAGGTAATACGGCGTAAACGCTTTCTTAACGTATCGTTTTTAACGAGTATAATAAAAGTTATAATTAATATAAATATAAATACGGATAAAGTATTAATTAAGAAAGTAAAAGTCGCCGACGTAATAAATTAAGTACGAAATAAAAACGGTTAAAAATATAAATATAAATAAATATTAATTAAGGGGTAAAGACTCGCCGTTATAATAAGTAAAGTACGAAATAAAAACAGATAAAAGAAAAATAAAAATAAAACGTTAATAAAAACGTTAATAAATTACGGATAATATATTAACGAAACGGATAATAAAATTATTAAAGTTAAAGTTAAAAATTTAAAATAATAATAAATTAATAAGTAATTACTTTTATATATTACGACGAGGAAAAAATTACGCCCGTAAATAATAAACGAGGTAAAAACGACCTTTTAAATATAATAAATATTATTTACTTAAATATATTAATAAACGAGGAAAAAGCGACGCTTTTACCGCGACGAGTAATTTATATATATATATATAATTACGTAAAAGTAATAAATAATAAAAAGGATAATTAAATAAACGACGTTTTAAACGAATATATAACTTATAATATTTATAAATAACCGAAGGACTAGTTAAAAAACGGAACCGAAGGATTAACTTCGTCGCTTAATACTCCCGGGCCTCGTATTACGTCGGCGACTCGAAGGATTAAGTCGTTATATAATACGGGAGATTATAAAGTAACTCGTACGTTTACGAAGGATAATAAACGGGTTAATTAAAGGATTAATTAACGCCTTTAATACTCCTCGTTAACGAATCGGGCGAGGAGATTAAAAAAAATCGCGAATAATAAATAAGGACTAGTTTATTAAGGGGGGAGGATAATCTATTATAATTCTTTTATTATAAATATTATTACGGTAACGACCTCGTATTTCCCTCGTATTAATACTACTTCGTAATTAATAATAAAGGGAGTACGAAACCGATACGTAATAAGTAGCTAGTACGGTGGCACGTACGTAGCTAGGCGCCCTCGCGGGCGCCACGCTACTATTATAAATTTCTTTTAAGTAAAAGGCCTCCCCGAATACCGTAAGGTTTCGGGAGGTAAGACTTAGTTCTTATATAATATCAGACCTACCTTCGCCCTCGAAACGCCTACGCTTTACCATCGTGACCACCTATCCCAAATTCCATAATAGAGAGCGCCTAGCCACGTACGTGCCACCGTACTAACCACTTGTTACGTATTAGTCTCGTACTCCTTTTATTATTAGCCACGAAGTGGTATTAATACGAGGAAGATACGAGGTCGTTACCGTAGTGATATTTATAGTAGAAGAATTATGATAATCGTGCGAGCGGACAGGTGTCTGTAAAAATATTAACGCCTGCTAGTATGTCCGTTTATTTGCGAGCACGCCGTTGGCCTGTTTCCGGAGTATTATAGTTGTCTTTGTCTTTGTCTTTAACTATTGTGGTCGTCTTTGATTATCCTTGGCTTGTTGTTGGCCTTTGCTTGACTTGTGCTTACCCAGATATGGGACCGATAAGCTAGTGGCCAGGTACAGCACGCTAACACATACGTATACGCGCTTTAGTATGTCACGTGCCATATACAAATCATAAAGTATTATTTCGTATTATCAACAACTTGCTGTAGCCACCATTTGTGTAGTCGTATATCGTCCGTCAACTCCGCGTGGAAACTAGTGCCAAGAACGTTGCCTTGCCGCACTGCAACAACATGTCCCGTACGGATAAGAAGGTTATCATCCGTAGCTGTCTCGTGTGTCGGATATTTCGGCAGTATAGCGAGAACCTCGACGTCGGTCTCGTCTTGGCAGATTTTGGATTTGCCGTTGGGCATATTATCCTTGGGAAATGACGGCAAGAGAGCCTCAACTACAGGAGCACGGATAAACACACCGGTGAAAGGTCTGTTATCGGTTCCTGAAAGTAATAATGGTATGTGGATGTCAGCCACAAAACTGTGCTTCTGACTGCCAAAGTGATTGCGATGAACGCGTACGTCCAAACCACCAACCAACTCTTGGCCACCTGATTTTCCGCCAGTGACCTCTTTGGAAAGAAAAATAAATCCAGCACAGGTACCCCACGTCGGCTTATCTTGAACACTGTGTAGATATATATTAGTGTTCACGGTCGACGAGTAGATTTATAATTTTATTCGTTCGAGTATGTGACGCACCGGACAAAGTCTCTCAACGGGTTCATCAGGCCCGACCGCTCTGCGATGAGGGCCATTGTTGTGCTTTCCCCACCGGGTATCACAAGAGCATCGCATTTGGCAAGCTCTTCAGGAGTGCGGACCGTGACGATATTGACCACGGCGACCGTGGCGGCCGGTCTGACGAGTTGTGTCGCTGCTTTCTCCAGCATGGCAATATGCTCTGCAAAGCCACCCTGTAGGGCAAGGACGCCAATAGTGGTGGTCATTCTGAATCGATGATGTCGCCGGCTCGATTAATGAGATCTTGCTGGTCATCACCTGGCGTTCCAAGAAGACAGAAAAAAAGTATCTATTCAAAACACAAAAAAATTCGGACAAAATATTACCTGCTATGTACCAACGCCCAGTTCATGGAAGGAAAGGCAAAAAAATGACTCACACCCCTCCAAAGGGCCGACATTCGGTCTTTTATCTAACGTACTGGCCAAGTACCCAAGTATGTTTCGACTGGCCAAGCCAACCAGAGCGGACAACCGTATTTGATCTGTCCAATCGCAGCACAGAACTTTGCAGAGTCTGTTGCCAGATCGGCGTTAGGGCGGCGAAAATCGGAATGGGGCAAGGGACAGTAGAAAAGGGCAGAGGCGGGGGGAAGAGAGCAAAAAGAACCATCACGAACTTCATCACAAACATCAAAAACAGCTTCAGCCTCGTCTTCACTTTCAATCCAGCCTGTTCCGCACACTCTCTTCCACCGCCCAGACACATCCAAGCGCATCACCCGCACGCAGCCAATCCTGACTCGCTCAGCAGCCCCAGTCATGGCGTCAACCAATGAGAGCCCTGCCTTGAAAACTCCCGGCAACGTTCCCGGCAAAATAGCGCCAAATGGCAACACCACCACCACCAGCAGTTTCACTGTCAAGGCGGGCCTGGCACAGATGCTGAAGGGCGGTGTGATTAGTAAGAAGAAGAATGCCTGTCGTTCCGGGGCTTGTGTGCTTTGGCGGTCGCGTTTGTCCTTGTGGAGAGTTCCCCGCTGACGCTGCAATTTTGACAGTGGACGTGACCAATGCCGAGCAGGCGCGCATCGCCGAGGAGGCCGGCGCGTGTGCTGTCATGGCACTTGAGCGCGTGCCTGCCGACATCCGGGCCACTGGCGGCGTGGCGCGTATGAGCGACCCTTCGATCATCAAAGCCATTCAGGCGGCCGTGACGATTCCTGTGATGGCCAAGGCGCGCATCGGCCACTTTGTCGAGTGCCAGATTCTCGAGTCCCTGGGCGTGGACTACGTTGATGAGAGCGAAGTGCTGACGCCGGCGGACGACGCATTCCACGTCGAAAAAGATGCATTTTCTGTGCCGTTTGTCTGCGGCTGTCGCAATTTGGGCGAGGCCCTCCGCCGTGTTGCGGAGGGCGCTGCCATGCTCCGCACCAAGGGCGAGGCTGGCACAGGCGATGTAGTTGAGGCTGTCAAGCACGTGCGCGCGGTCCGTGCCGACATTGCTACGGCCCAGGCCGTGCTGAAGCAGTCTGGCGACACCGGCATTCGCGCACTCGCCCGTGAGCTTGAATGCGATGCTACGCTGCTGCGGCAGACTGCCGAGCTGGGGCGTCTGCCCGTTGTCAACTTTGCTGCTGGCGGTATTGCCACGCCTGCTGATGCTGCACTCATGATGCAGCTCGGCTGTGATGGCGTCTTTGTTGGCAGTGGCATTTTCAAATCGGGCGACGCCGCTCAGCGTGCCAGGGCTATCGTGCGTGCTACTACTCACTTCCGCGATGCCAAGGTGCTCGCTGAATGCAGCGAGGGCCTCGGCGAGGCCATGGTTGGCATCAGCGTCCGCAGCCTCAAGACAGAGGACAAGTTGGCAGGTCGCGGCTGGTAATGCCGTATATTAGAAACAGCACACTTCATGTCGTCCCACAAAACAATCTTAGAAGCTGGTACACCTATGGTGAAAGTGAGGCACTGCGGACTGGAAACATGAAGGACATGTCTGTTGCGGGTCCCTCGAGTGTAGCCAACGCGGCGACTTGCGAATGAAAACGGTGAAGAGGCAAATCACTGTGATGTTGATAGATGAGAAAGCGTTGTATGTGGACTTGGATGGGCAATTTACGAAGAGCGGATACCAGTGACGGTTTGCTTGCTGACAATTGTCCGTCTTGTCGGAAAAGCCTTGTTGGTGCCCGTCGCTATGGTAGTGCCCATAGTGAGGAACCGTGTAACGCTGCCGGAACAATTAGCCAGATAGATTATCACAATGACTTCCACGAGACCCACGGAGATGTGGACAATGATGCGGTCGACCAAAAGTAATGCGAATTTTGTTGATGCAATCTCAATAACGGACCAATGCCAGTGAAAAAAATCAGTGCCATGCGGTGGCCGATACGTTTAATGATCGGACCGGCAACAAAACAACCCAGAGTCTTGCGAGGAATAACTGGACTCGACAGGATGTATCACCGCTACTGACTAAGGCCAGCAAACTGACACAGCTGGCCGATTTGACCAAAAGAGACCGATGGCGCGACAGTCGATACGGCAGCAGAACGGCTGCCGCCACCTTCACTCTATGGACTTGTAAACCCAGCTGTCCGCCGACTGGATCACAAGCCCTCGACCTGCCCTCAACTAAACGCCGCCGTCGACAATGTCTCCGACTTTGCTGTGCTCACAAGTCTATGGGAGTAAGACTTCCTGGCGTTCTTCCCGGCCATGATAGGCCCTATACACGGAAGTGTAATGTCTATTCTCTATTGAAGGCAGAACCAGTCGGGCCTGTGGGTCTTAAATGCGCAGCAGTTGTATTGAGGAAGAACACTTGAGTTCTGAAACCGGATTTTCATAACGTACATAATTGTGAGAACGAGTAACTAATAACAGGCCGGCATCTACACGTAATCGTGGAACAACTGGACAAGACGCTCCCGGAAGAGGCTGATGTAACGATGCATGGCAACGTGACCCTGGGTTACAGAAAAATAGACTACCGCCACGGCTGATACAGCGACACCGAGGAGAAGCAGCCGGGCCAAAACTTGAAACACACTCTTTTGTTTTTTCGTCCGGGGGCCCTAGTTCTGTCAGCATACACAGTATATACATTTGACACAGATGTCCCGCACACGTAGAACATAGACTTACCGAATATTGCCAGTCGGCCCAAGTCGGGAAAAGGCTGCGATACCAGTAGTGCGCCTGCGAATATGGGTAACTCATGGCGTTCCACGTCTTCGTCGTACCCCGTCTTTCCTGGTCGTCGCTGCCCAACACGTACCAGCTCTGGCACCCCGAGTTCCATACCGTTTTCGACAACGCCCCCTGAAGGTCATCGACATACGCCGCTTCGGCCGACGGCTTGAGTTCGACCTGGGCGCCCTGGCCGTCGAGAACCGGCTTAATCACGCGCAGCGCAAAGTTGATGGAGTTCTCGGCCGCCATGATCGCGGACGTGTGCCCCGTAGCGGCGTTGGGGCCAAGCAGGATAAAGAAATTGGGAAAGCCACTCATGACAGAACAGTTGTACGCCTCGGCGCCGCCAAATGCCCCCCAGTGCTGCGCCAGCGTGACCCCACCAGTGCCGACGACATCAATGTTCGTCAGGAACGTATTCGTAACGTAACCGTTTGCAAGGACAATGACGTCGGCCGGGACGACACCGGCGGTGGTGCGTATGCCATCGGGCACGATCTCGAGCACCTTGTCGTTGGTCAGCGTCAAGTTCTGTGAATGTAGGCTTGCAAGATAGCCAGTGTCGAAGATACGCCGCTTGCAGCCGACCTCAAAGTCGGGAATCAGAATGTCGTGGTATTTCTCCGGCGCCGTCGTGCGCATGTACGCCTCGGCCTGTCGCCGCCGCCGCTGCCGCCACGCCGCGGCAAACTTGGTCATGGGAAACCCCAGCAGCTCCAGCTCGGCAAACGCAAACACAAGCAGTCGCAGCATGCCCGTCGGTAACACCGTCTTGGCCGCCTTGAGCAGGTTCGTGTCGCCACTCGCATCCAGCCCGGGCAGGATCCAATGGCGTGACCGCACGATTTGGGTGAGGTGCTTCGTCTCATCCACGATGGCTGGTACAATCTGTGCCGCGGTGCAACCGTTGCCGATCAAGACAACGTTCTTGTCTCGAAGCGAAACATCGTGCCGCCACCGCGACGAGTGGAATAGCGGGCCTCGGAACGTCTCGGCACCTGGCACGTCGATTGGGCGAGGCTGCACGAGCTGCCCGGACCCGGCAAACAGAAACTGGCACTCGTGATAAAACACGTGGTCCGACTTGGCCTGACGCACCGTCATACGCCACCGCCGTGTGTCGGATAGCCACTGGCACGCTTCGACGGTCACGCCAAACATCATCTTGCTCGGCAGGTCGTACTTTTCGGCCACCCCTTTCAGATACACCCACAGTTCATCGCTCGACGGCAGTGTCTTGGTCCATGCCGGATTCTGCTCAAACGAGAAGCTGTAGAGTGCACTCGGCACATCGCACGCACAGCCGGGGTATTTGCTGACTAGCCACGTGCCGCCGAGGTCGCTGTGGCGTTCAAAGATGCGGATGTCCGTGATGCCGTACCACCGTTTGAGCGTGGCGCCGAGTCCGATCCCCGAAAAGCCGGCACCAATGCAGCCAAACTGACTGTAGGTGCAGGTGGCCTGCTTGGATGTCGCCATTGTATTGAAGAGGTCGAGGCTGGAGCGTCAATTTACAGGAACGGCGTACGAAGGAAGTGGCGCTGATGGCGTAGGTCCAAATGGTACAACAATATAGCGATAAGTGGGCAAAACGGTATGCACAAAAAGAGAGATAGGAGAGAATGGCCAGGAGAAACAACAAGGCGAGTCAAACAATATGTGCAGATATAAAGGAATGAGGAAACGATCGAGGAATGTGCATGCTCATAAAATGGATGGTGGACTTTGTTTATCGATAATGGCCTTAGATGTATGGCGATTGCGGGGATCTCAGTACAAGACAAGACACAAGTACGACGTACAATTTCCAGTCTCAATTGAGAGACCGAGAGCCGAGGCACAATCTGGAGATCCAGGCAAGATCAAACGTACATAGATTTCCCCGACTTTTTCTGTCTCAATCGATCGCAAAGTTTATCCGGCAATCTCTCCTGCCACCCATATTTGTACTCGTGGAAAAGATCCTCCGGCGGAACGATTCCGAGCCGCGCAGGGTTATCTGAAAGATGCTCCGACGGGAGAACTTTCGTTATCGACAACTGCATCTACACAGCCCAGAGGAAAATAAATTGTTCAAGAAAAGCGGGCGAAAGATAAAAAATGGAAACAAAGTTAAAAGGTTTGCATCATAGTGTCTATCATTGCTGAATGTTTGAGTTGTCAAGTTACCAACCAACGTTCTAGTATAAGAATCAGCGAATAAAGCACGACTTATTTCGAAGACATTGCAGCTCATACCATCCCACCTCATCCCAGCACGATCCCACTGAGCACTTTCAACATCGACCATGATATCCGATTTTCGCACCACACTCGGCGGGTTTTATGCAGCACACAAGGCCCTGTCTTGGACTGGCCTTGTCGTTGTGTCCATCTTCGTCTTTCTCGTTGCGTTTGCCGAGTACTTCAAGCCCCCGGGGAAAAGATGCCTGAAGTCGGGCCAGCTGCCTCGGCTACCGCCAGGACCCAAAGGCCTGCCCATTATTGGGAGTCTTCCCGTGTTGCGCAAAGCGCGCCATGACCCCTTCCACAAAGAGGTAAGTTCCTGACGGTGCCCTTGCTCTTCTCCCATCGTCTGACCTCATAGTTCCGCAATCTCGCCAAGTACGGCGAGATGACTACGGTGCACCTAGGCGCAAAAACATGGATCTTCCTTAACAGCAAACGTGTCGTGGCCGAGATCATTGCGAAACGCGGCAGCGCCACCAACACGCGTTCACCCATGCCTGTCTCCAGCGGTATCGTTAGCCACGACCGGCGATCGCTCTTGCTTCCGCAGGAAACCTGGGCAGAGCCGCGGCGTGTCATGCACAGCTTGCTGAGCGGCACAGCCCTCCAACAGTATGGCGCTTGGCAGGAGATGGAGAGCACGCAGATGCTGGCCGAGTACGTCTTGCAGCCGCAGCGGTGGTACCGGCACCACTACCGGTACGCCAACTCCGTGGTGCACCGCATTGCATTTGGCGAGCGGCTTATCAAGTCAGCCAAGGCGCTCGAGGACATGCAGAACTGCGTGACGTTCTTTGTTGGCAGCATCGGCACGAGCATGGTAGATTGGTTCCCAGATGTGGCGAAGCTACCCCGCTGGCTGCAGGTCTGGCGCCTCTATTGGACGCCGTTGGGCGACTGGAACCACGATGTCTACCGCTCATGGTGGGATCCCATCCGGCAGAAAATAGACGCAGGCACGGCCGGCCCGTCTTTTGTGCGCGACGCACTGCTGCACCCCGATACCAAATACAGCGGCAGCGACGAGGATGCCATGTATGTTGCCCTGCAGCTGATCGAGGCCGGCAGCGATACGACGCGTGAGGCGCTCAACATCATGGTCATGGCCGCACTGGAGCACCCAGAGGTGTTCCGCAAGGCACGGGCAGACGTTGATCGTGTTTGCGGAGTCGGGCCGGATGCACGGCTCCCCCAGCTATCGGACATGGAAAATCTGAGCTACATCTGTGCCATGGCAAAAGAACTACTACGCTGGCGGCCGATCTTTATACTGACTCCCGACCACACGGCTTCCAAGGATATCGAGTTTGAGGGCTACACCTTCCCAGAAGGGACCGGATTTGTGATCAACGAGGTGCCCGTGGGCGAAGAGTGCGAGCGGCCCGATGACTTTTACCCCGAGCGGTGGATGGACGGCCACGAGACGGACATTGCGCACGGCCTGTGGCAGTTTGGCGGTGGCCGGCGCATCTGTGTTGGGTATCGTCTGGCACAGCGAAGTCTGTTCATCAATATTGCCCGGCTGGTGCAGTGCGTCGACTTCAAACCAGTACGTTGCTGCCTAACCATGATATTCCTCCACGTTTCTAACTAACGCTCTCCAGGCTGGCTTCTACCATCCCAAGATCATTAACCTGGAGGCGACGGACGAGCCGTTCCCCGTGCAGGTCACCATCCGCAGCAAGGAATACGAGAATCTAATCCTGAAGGAGGCCGCTGCAGCGGACGTGCTGGAAGATGCCAAGCTGGTGCGTGAGAATATGGCCTGAGGACGACGGGGTAGACCGGTTTATTGTTTTCGACGGCACAGATTATATTGCATAAAGTGCACTGAATGAACCGAGGTTGACTTTATCTCTCCTCTTGTTTGACATGGTAGCTAGCTCGGATAGAAACATCTGGAAGATGATTATTTATCATGAAACACATTAAATACATCTGCTCGTAGACAACAGTACCACATGGACCGTTTTGCTCCGCCTGCCACTATCCTTGAATCAAATCCCTCGACCATGCCTTCATTCGATCCATGGCGGGCCCTGTCCGCTGCTCTTCGCCCTCCAAGAGAATAAAGTCGTGAGCCTCGGCGTCAGCGACCTCCAGTCGGATGGGCAGGTTGGGATTGCGCTGCCGCAGCCGGTCCACAAGTACGACAGCCTGGTCACGCAGCACCTCATGCTTACCAGCCGTTACGTAGAGGTTGTTGACAACAGCGTCCATGCCCGCAAAAGGATATGCCTTTTCGTCCAACATATTGGTCATGGTGGGCCCGCCGCCATAAAAGTTCCGCGACGAATCTTCAATGTGCCTCACCGTGAGCATGTCGATGCCGTGATTGTCGGTCATGGACCGGTATGTCGTGTCGGGGGACATCCACGGCGAGACGAGAAATGCTCCGCATAGAGGTTGGGAAATCTGGACGGTAGGCGCTTGTGCCGTGTTGGGCCGCACCAGGTGACTGAGCAAGTGCGCCGTAAGGTTGCCGCCGGCGGAGTCGCCCCCGACAAGGATCTGGCCCGGGCGAATGCCCGTCGAAAGCAAAGTCTGCAATGCGTCGACGGACTGGCGAAGCTGCGTCGGAAACTGCGCGTGTGGACACAGCGTGTAGTCCAGGAGGGCGACAGCGACCTCATTGGAGGTGCCGACGTGCGGTGCCACGAAGACGCGCCAACACCACTCAAGGTGGCCACGCACGAGCGGTGCGACGTAGCCACCGCCGTGCAGAAAAAGAACGTACTTTGTCGCCTTTTTACGGTTGCCCATCCACAAAATGGATGAGTTGCCGTCGGCTAAGGGTTCGATCGCGGTCGCCAGGTGGTCGTTGAACTGGCCAGATATTCCACTGCCACCACGGACCTTGGCGACCATCGACGTGGCCCACGACCGATAGTTATGGATCGACGTGTTGGATACGTACTGCAGCTGGGTGGGCGTCAGATAAACCAGGGCGGTGCCGAGGATGCCGCAACGGAGGTATGGTCCCGGGGACAGGCCCCGCCAGAGAGCTATGAACGATGCTCGTATGGCATTTAGAGTGGCCTTAGGGGTGACTGTGAAGCGACAAATTAGCACGACACCCGGTGACAAGGTGACGGTATCAATGGCTCGTCAGTAGAGCTTGTCAGTTGGAACGCACCGATGAATGCCAGGCACACAACCAGGCTCAGCTTTTCGGACCATCGGAGATGCACGCCCTGGTCTTTGGATGTATCGGTGGCCATGGAGTCTATGTGTTTGATGAGAAGCAATATAATGGCGTAGAAGAGGTAGGCGGCGGTGGAAAAGAAAAGTAAAACGAAAGGAAAAAAGGCCGTCCTCAATATATGAGAACATTATGCTGCTCATGCGGCAACGGGGACGATTCGGGCACTTGCCAGTCCCCGAAAAATCCCAGTCACATGTTGAGGCAAGTTTAAAAAGTGAGGACGGGAAAGTACCACACAAAAGTGCCGTGGAGATAGCCGCTCTAGTCATGCGTGTTACACTGGTGGAGTTTTGCCTCAGTGGGAGGGGAAAGACAGGCTAAAGAATCCGGGTAGACAAGCATCAAAGTTGCTCCGGTGGTCGAGGCGCGGATTGACTAATGATGCTAATATAATTTATTACTACGGTGCTTCCTCTTATGCGTGTTTTTTGTGTGGTTTTGTGGTATCTAACAACAAAATAACAAGAAGGATCTTCCGTTTTTCGTTTTTGTATTCCTTTTTTTTTGTTTTCCGTCTTCTTTGCTCAAAATATCATTGCTACTGCCAGGTTTCAGTCTCCAATTTCAATTTTCATTAATATCAATTCCCTCTGAGCACACCATGGGCTACTTATCTTTCCCCCGCGAAGGACTCACCGTGGACTATGTCGCTCGATGGCTTCGCTGCTCGGTCCTACACCCAGCCGTCGCTATCCCAGTCACGCTGGCGCTGTACGCTGACAAAGTGGTCCCATCTGCGCTGTCTGCAACAGTACCGGCATCGGTGCCCGGCCTCCGGACGCCGGCCGTGTTGCTCGCCTGCTTAGCCATTGTTTTGGCATGTGGCGACATTCTCAACCGAGGCTTCCATAACAACTGGACTGGGCCCTCCCGCTGGCAGTGGTCGTCAGAGATTGTGCTCATCACGGGCGGCTCAAGCGGCATCGGCGCATCGCTGGCTCAGCAGCTGCTCTCCCGCAACCGACAAACGACCTTGGTGATTGTTGATTACGTGCCACTGACGTGGACGCCATCGCCGGGGACAACTGTGCACTTTTACCGGTGCGACCTGAGCGACGCCACCGCCATCCGGGCACTGTGC
This sequence comes from Sporothrix protearum, assembly GCA_016097115.2. Taxonomy (NCBI): domain Eukaryota; kingdom Fungi; phylum Ascomycota; class Sordariomycetes; order Ophiostomatales; family Ophiostomataceae; genus Sporothrix; species Sporothrix protearum. The sequence continues at coordinate 231,010 of JADMNH010000026.1, read as the reverse complement.
AGCCGCATCCGGCAGGACGTAGGCGACCCGACGGTATTGGTCAACAACGCCGGCTATCGCGGGGTATTGGCATTCTAGACGGGTCGTACGCGGACAACGAAATCACAATCCGGACGAACCTGCTGGCACCGTTCTTGCTGGCCAAAGAGTTTATGCCGGCCATGGTGCGGCGCAACCACGGGCACATTGTGACAGTGAGCTCGATGAGTGCACTCCTGCCGCCAGGCCAGCTGGCGGACTATGCAGCCACCAAAGCTGGCCTCATTGCCATGCACGAGGTACGTTCTTTTTAGTGAAGATGCCAGTGCCACCAGATATTGACGTCCAGGCACTTCAACTCGAGCTGGCCAATGTCCACAAGGCCACCAAGGTACGGCTGACGCTCCTGGTGCTCAGCTTCACGCGCACGCCGCTCTTTAAAGGCGAGACGAGGCAGTCGAATTTCTTGTTCCCGCTCCTGCACGTCGAGACGGTTAGCGAGGCCTTGGCCGACGCCCTGTACAGCGGCTACGGGAAGACAATCTACTTGCCCGGAATCATGCGCTACGTGGCGAGTCTGGTGCGTGACCCTCCCTAAGTGAGAGACTGGATCTGTCAAGGTCGACTGCTAACAAACACCCTCTTTTTACAGCGTGGCGGACCAGAATGGTTGCAGCGTGTGATCCGAGAGGGCACGGAGCAGCTTGGGGTGGACTTCCGCGGCCGACAAACGATTGACGCGAAGTCGGGCAAGCTTTGCCAATGAATGGAGTACGAGATACAAAAAGAGAATGTGCAGGCCACCTGCGGCGAGTGGCTGGTGTCTGGTGTATGTGAGACAAACACAAACAGTGGGTATGGGTGAAGACGATATCATGACGTGGTTTTGTTGTGCGGCAGTAATTTAGATTGTCAAGCTACTCTTTGTCTATGAGGTTTGCGTTTGCAGACGAGAGAAATTGCAGCCACTTGGGATGAAATGGCGCCTCAAAACGCGACAATATCATTGCCACTTGCCGAGTACTGATCGGTGCCGTAACGGACTGGTGGAAACTCTCAAAAGATACTGGTACGGTTAGCGAGAAACAGAAACAATATAAAGACAACTATGACGACCGTGACAACGCACATTTCAGTAGATTCGGCACCGTCCAGATGCTAGCAAAGTGCTGCAGCTGGAGATGAAGCACCTTGACTTGATGGTCCATGTCACTGCTGCGGTTCTGGGAAGGTGTGTCCTCCGACACGACACGCATCTTTCGGTGCAGGTCCAGAAAGGACAAGGCCGTGAACACGATAAATGCCAGAGCGGGATCTAAGGCGAGACAGTACGAGCTGTCCCATTGTTCGGCCACCGCCGCAATATCTTGGCACGCCTCTAGCACACGCTGCCAGCAGGCCATTGCCCCGGGGTCCGCAGCGTCATTTGGGTTGTCTTGTCGAAGGAGGGGGTCCGCAATGGCGATCAGCAGCTGGGCCATGTGCAGGTGCAGGACCGTGGCCGTGCGTGCGTGGTGGTCGGCGTGGGACTCGCTGGCCAACGCATTGCGCCGCGGGTTGAGCCAGCCAGTGGGGAGGGCCAAGCGGATGGTGGCCAGTTGCCGCTCGGTCTGGGCCACCTGGGCCACCAAAGCCGGCTGAGAACGCTGGGTGTGTAGACGCAACACAAGCCCGGCTCGGCGCAGCGTGGCAATGGTGATGTTGTGGATGTGCGGCCAAGACGGTCTGGCCAGCAACACCTTGGCCATGTCGTCCACACTGGACGGCAAGTGTAGCTCGGGAAAGCTCGTGTCGGCAACGCTGTTGTCCGATGACCGTTCTGGTTGTGTCAGCGACGTCAGAACCACTGCGTCGTCGATCAGATACGGTGTACCGCACGCAAGGTTCGAGTAAGTGTCGAGGCGGTACAGGCACCACCAGAGCGCACGCCACTCCTGCAGGTCCTCGTCCTGCAGCTTTTTCCAGTCCGGATACACTGTACAGATGTGGTCTAGCCGGTCCAGCCCAATGCGGTAGGCCATGCGCGTCACACGACCCACACGGAGCCACGACTGGTGTCCGGGAACTGGTGGAACTCATAAAAGGCAAGCAGATAGGCCTTGCGGAACTGGTCCAGTACCGCGAGCGAGACCGAGTCGCTCACAAGGTTGTCCTGCAGCATGCTGGAGCTGAGCAGTCGGTCCAGCCAGGCATCCCAGCTGGGGCGGCTTTCCTCATTATCGGTGCTGGTGAACCCGGTGAGCTTGGCCGTGATGACAAAGATGGTTGATACAAGATCATCGCCACATTGGGCGCTGTGGTAGCGGTGGAAAAAACAGCTCCTTTGAGAAGATGGGGTTCGCATCGCGGAGAATCTCGAAGAATCTCTCGAGGCTGGTATGAAACAGCAGTTAGGTGGGGCAAGATGGAAAATGGAGTGCGATAGGGGGCGGCCATACAGACACTCCACCTGCTCGGGTGGGAAATCAAGATGGCTGGTGCGTTGGTGGCCGATGCTGCTCGCCGCTTGCCGCTGGCTTGTCGGTGGTGTGAATGCCGACGGTGAAGACACTAAGCCTGCCAATGCGGGGGCGGGTCTGTCCGTGGAGAAAGATGGCGTGGGGCTCTGGGTCATGGGAGTCTCGGGTAGAAGCTCGCAGCCAGTCACTGAATACCGAGTTAGGTTTCTGCACACGCGTTGGTGGGAAAGGTGAGGGAGATGCCGCACCCGACAACTGCACTGCTCGAGATGGACGGCGCGACTTCCTCGACGGCCCAACTGTGTAATGCGACCCGGGCGGCGGACCTGGCTTGCGCCTGACCGACGTGTAGTGGCACGTTTCGCCGAGGTCTGAGCAACGAGAGCATGTGGGATGTTCTCGGTTGCCTGGTTTGAGTCAGCGGAGCGGAAGCAACATGATGAGTAGAAGGGAGCACCTGAAGAGAACGGCCCGAGTGGGATTGTCCGAATCGTACACTTGACTTTCTTGCTGCATGGGCTGCGTCTTAGCCACAATTCATTGAAATAAGGGAGCCTTCCCCACAAACGTACCGAATGCACCGATCACATACCCTGAGAGAGGGCGACGGTATCGCTGTGGTGGAGTCAGGGCTGCTGACGTCGGGCGCTGTATGCTGCATCTCGGAGCAATTCTTGGTGGATTCTTGGTGGTCCTGTTACACGATCGAAGGAAATGTAGAAATGGACACCAAAGTGGTTCCTCCGACATGGCTTTTCACTCGGGAGAACCATGGCGGGATATATATGCTTGAGTTCTGTGTGCGGGGGGTGCATGTGGTAGTTTCTCCGGAGGTTGTTCCGCAGAGTCACTGTTGCGGGCAATCCCGTCGATCTTTCCTAGCTCTGCCCCGCTTCCAGCTCCCTTCCGATATGACCCCACACTTGTCCCGCACGCTTTGATAGTGGTGTTTCGAACAATGCACGACGTACAGAGTACTTCGTACTGAACAAGGGAGCTCAGTTCACGTCATTCCTTTCTTCCCCTCTTCGGGGATGCCCCGGCCCGAGTGCCCGTGGCGGAACGAACCCGACTATCTTCTAAATCGGCACTTTATGCCCACCCGGGTCCATTCCGGGCCACTTCTCCAGGCTTGCCATTCTTCACACGACAGCGGTAACTTACACTCCCATCTACCGCCAGCGTCGTAAATGCTGGTGTCCACTTTATTTGAAATCGCGACTTCGAGAATGAGCGAAGCATCCGGCCGCGGACTGGTCTGGCTCCTTGGCAAGGTGCTTAGCTAGCCCAATACACCACCCATGAACGAGATCTATCCACTATCGATTTGTACCTGGTTTTCACAGAAGAGGTATGTCACCGTTCGTCCTTCAATTATTGGTCCAAAAATGGAAATGTATTTTTGGAGATCCCACTAACGGCTGACGACGATGCTGGCGGTTCGCCAGGCACTGATAACAACAAATAATAGATGTGGCCGCAGGCGATCCCACGGCTGGGCCACGCCAAGCTGGAGCCCCGCTCTTGGGAGTTTCTCGTGAACCGGCTCAGTATCCAGACGGCCATCCTGTCATCTACTGTACCCGGCGCCTGCATCCTCGACGGCGAAGCTTCATACAAGCTGACGCGGCAGCTCAATGAGTATGCTGCGGCCCTGAGTGACCAGCTGCCGGAACCCTTCGGCTTCTTTGCATCTCTCCGCGGCCAGCTCGACACCGACACGGCCCTTTCCCAGCTCCGCTATGCCGTCGATATGTTGCACGCTGATGGCGTCACTCTACCACGCGCTACAGCGACGCCAGCACACATTCTGGCTACGTCGACATTGAACCTGCGTCGGCGGAACTGAACCGACACAAGCGTGTAGTCTTTGTCAATCCAACCCACCCCGTCGATCTGCGCCAAGTCAATCCCAAAATGCCACCGTCGCTGATCGACTACCCGCACGAGACGAGCCGCGCCGCCATAAAGTGATCGGTTAGTTCGCATGATTGTTTGTATAGATAACAGTCCATTTAAGATAACAAATCAGTAGAAAACAAAACCAACAAATACGCCGCTCTGACTGTTCACCGTCTATCGAGCAGCTTCAGATGCACTCATGCCGGTTGTATCAGTATCCTCGCTGTGTTATTTGTGTCGTAATAGCATTCCCCGAGATGGTGAGGATCGTCGGCGCACCATTCAACGCAACTTGAACGTCACAACTGAATTCAACCGTTCAGCCACAGCCTCGCCTTGCATGATACCGTGAACATAGCACGGACCCAGGGCTATCCACTCGTCGCCCGCCTGCCGAAGGGTCATTGGCAAGCGGCTACCGGACAGCACGCAAACAAAGTCGCCCGGCTGCGTGATCTGCGGCCCCAGCGCGACATGGCCGTCTTTGGTGACAAATAGACGCCGGTTCTGACAGGCGTAGCGGATGGCCCACACGCAGCGGGAGAAGAGCGGGTTCTCAAGAGCCTCCTGTAGCTGTGCGTCACTGTCATTATGGTCGTCGCCGTGATCGTTGACAGGGATCCTTGCAAGAGTCTCCATGAACTGGGCAAAGATGCTGACATCTTCTTCGGAGCCGTCCACCGGCCGATAATCAAACGTGCTTCCTGCGACCAAAACCATGCCCAAGTCGGCTAATGCAAGGCTGGCTAGGGCCGTGTGCTGGCGAGCGCAATCGTCCCCGTCCTGCTGCTCTTCGTCTTCGTTGCGCAGCAAGCGACGGCAGAGCAGCACCCGGCGCACAATCTCCAGGGTGCCCTTGATGCCACGGAACAGGTCCGGCGCAAACACGGGCCCAACGCTTTCCACCGGGTCTACCACCACGCCGGTCACGCACAGCAGCCGCCCTCCCGAGTCCTCCTTATTCTGGTCAGCTTCATCCCGATTTTCTCCCTTCTCCTTCTTTGCGGCAGGCATGCCATGGTATGCTTGAAACGCAGACCGCATGTAGTTGGGCTCCTTCTTAGGGTCGAGCTTCTTGAATATGGCAGGCACCCAAGAGGCCGTGCTGCCTTCCGGCGGGAGCTCGCTGCCGTGGTCAATGTACCGGAAGAGCCACAAGTCCCCAGTCTCCCGCATGGCCAGCCGCGTGGCGTCGTGGAACACGTCGCTGTCGGTCCTGCGGTAGTCGGGCGTGATGAATGCTGGAAGCGCCTGGCCGCGCGACTGCCACCGCGTCAGGCCCAGCAGCGCGTAGACACAGTCGCGCGCGTCGGACACGCCAAAATTGCGGAACGAGCGCAGAAGGTCGGCCAGGCAAATCCCCTGCCCCTGCTCGTGCTCGTGTTGGAAGAAGCCCTGCTCACGGTCGACATAGGGCGACAGGTACGACGCGTTCAGCATACCCTCCTCCTCGTCCAGGTCAAAGGGCAGCACGTGCTGCTTGTGCTGTATCCACACCGTGGCCTGGAAGAATCGCAGCATGTCCATGTTCAGGATAGCGCTGCCGTCGCTGCTAGCGCCGCCGTCGCGGCAAGTAGATGCGGCCAGTCGGGCCAGCGCCGACTCCTGCACGACCCAGCGGCGGCTGAACCAGTGCCGTCGGAACAGCGCCTGGATGGCCGGAAAGTCAACTCCGGCGGCGGCGGCGTAGTCGAGTATTGGAAGATGTTGGTGCTGCCGTAGAGAACCTGTCTCATCCTGGTCCCTTGTCTGTCTCCTGCAGTAGCTGCTCGTGTAGGGCCTCGAGGCCTGCAAACGCCCTCTGCGTTATGGCCTCGCCGCCGCTGTCGCCACTACCCAGCCAGATCAACGTGCCCGTCGACTTGGAGTACACCTCGCCCATGATCGCCACCTGCTGGCTGCGCTCCTTCAGGTCGTCTTGATTGATACAGATGGCGTCGATCCAGAGGTGCCTCTCCGCGTCCGGGTGCCTCATATACCGCAAAGCTTCTTCGGCTGCGGCCGGCACCCTGGTTCTCTTACCGTCTAGGACAATGAAGTGAGTTCCGCGCACGGTGCTCCACGAGTATGATATGGCTCAATATTGCGGCACAGGCCTGTTCAGTAGCGATATATGCACCATGGAGGCATCAACCGGGACATCTTCCAACCCTGGCTTGACAACAAGATTCTGATCTGCTTTTCGGCCACAATTAAGGGTCTGTAGACATATGCTTGGGTGTCCGTGGGTACGGTCGTTGTCATCGTGGTCGTCGTTGTCATAGCTGTTGTCGCCACAGCTGCCTTTGTATCGTATTTTCCTTTGCTATTTTTTGTGGCTTGCAACGTAAACGCTGCGCTCGAGGCGTACGAGTAATTAAGTGGTAGAAACGGTTCGATGTCACAGAATATGATTAAACTCTAGGAGGTGTACCGTCACGAACTTTGTATGGGTATTAAAAGGAGAATAGGAGGGTATCAATGACGAAGGATCTGGCTACACTGTAATATTCAGCTCAATTCTTCTCCGGAAAACCCCATACGCAGCTCAAACTTATGGCTAGCCTAGTACACCACCATTCGTGGTATACACAATGTCGGGCAAATGCTCGAGGCTTGCATATGGTCGGCCAATAAACTTTGACGCATACATGTCGTCGGGCAATAATTTTGAGGCGCATATGTCGTCGGGCAACAGTCTCTAGGCATACACATTATCGGCAGCAGCCTGATACGACCTTCATATCGAAAAAGTGGGGAGTTCTATCAGATTGTGTTGAATACGCCTTGCCCCTCGAGAAGCTGGATAGGGCCGTGAGGACTTGGTAGGCAGGGACTGCCTACAGATAATGAAAATGAAAAAAAAAAAACTCTACCTCGACAGGAACTTCTAGTATGGATTATTTATTCCTGATATTCGTGACTCTGCCTTTTTCCCTCTCTCCTTATCTTTTTTAACCTTTAATCTTTTTATCTTCTGTCTTTTGAATATACGGAATAAACGTCGTAGAACAAATAGCAGCAAAGCCAATACTATTCAAACACGGCAATCAAAACAGTCATAATGCAGCCTCGTCGCGGCATTTCTTGTGCTGAAAGCAACAAAAGTGTCGAGTCTCGGCGGACTTGCGAATAAGCTTTGTCCACGTTGCTTCAAAGACCAAACCCGGATCAGCATTGCCAGATTGTGTTCTAGCACCAGTAAATACAAGTGCAATGGGAAGCCATGAGGGCACTGACGCGCCACTGCGTCAGTGGCCCACCAGGACCTATCCTCCGTCGCCTATGAAAAATGAACTTCTTCAGCCAGTGCAGCCACATTCTTACCTTGTGCCGACAGCCGGGCAGCATCGCGTGGGGCCAGGACGCGCCCCAGTTTCTCCCTGCTCTGTTTGGTCCTGCGTTTGAAGTTTGCACTAGATTGTGTGTTGGTTATCGTTGCGGCGCGGCGAGTGCCGTTTCCGACCCTATCTTGGCAGGTCAGAGGGGGAGGGGGGGTGTGGCAGCACTTGATATCAGGAACGAGGCGTCGCGAGATCGGCCGCTCAGTACAACCGTCTAACCATCGGAGCTTTTCAAGGCTTGCCAGTCGTCAGTGGCACTCGCCATGCAGAAGCAAGGGTCTACATGTGGCCGGGAGATTTGGGCATTTGCTGATACCCCGTCTCCCACTCTTCGCGTGTTAAAAGGGGATGCCGTCGATCGACAGGTCCCGAATTTACTCCTTCAGTTTTTGCATAACACTTCTTGAACAACAGACAGGCGGTGCAACGTCTCAATTTCTTCGACACTTGCACACACCAGCCAACACTCAGACAATCGACATGCAGGAAGTGGCCACTACGGGTGCCGAGAAGGCGCCATCCGAGATGCCTTCTCACAAAGCGGATGTCCCTGCCGTCGACGTCGGAAATGATTCTGGCGCCGACTCAGACCATACTGCCGGCTACATGACAGCCCAGAGCTACATTGGTATATGCAGCCCTCCTCTTCACATACAGTGCCTACCTCCGCACGCAAATCACGCCGCCAGCCGTGTTGGCCTACATCGACACGGATTTAGGCCCGGACCCCAACTATATATGGGTCACCATCAGGGAGGCAGTCTTTCGTCGATGGTAGCAGTGCCTCAAGTGACGTGGGGCGATGCGTAGCAAACGTGGAGGCACAATATATCTTTCCTCGCAGTTTTCGTAGCTGCAAGAAATAGCAAAAAAAGATGGTTGATACTATCACAAGGTCTCCATTCTAGAGCGGGATGTCATTGGCATTATGTATTCTGCGAGCTTGACACAGAAGGCTTCGCCAGCTGGCAGTTTGTTTATATTAACTTCCACTTCCTGCAGCTTCGCCATTTTCCAAGATGCGCCATTACCATCCGGCCTGCTGTTGCCAGTAAAAGTTGGAAAAGATCTAGACCATTGCCATTAGCTTGCGGGGAAATCTGGGGAATATGGGGAACAAATCCACCTCGGGCCATATTGGGGGCGCAATGGAAGTGAACAGACTCAACAGACAGATGACACGGCACATATGATACCCCCCTCGCACCACATTGAATCCCTCGCAACATGAAAAGCAAAATCTCACGAGTGGATGATAGTACTGGCAACTGCCCACCTTGCCATATTTCCCCGCGCCGCCCTGAACGCCAATCCTTCAACTTCCCGGCATCAAACGAGTTTGCATCCTTCCACTGCTCGTAGGGAAGCTGCACCTGGTCGAAACATGCAGCCCCGCGTAAGTCAACGGCATCGTCGCCTCCTCGTTGCGATGCTCGAGCGAGATGCAGTATATGGCGTCTTGTAGTCGCTGCCTGCCATAGCGGAACTGTCAGAGAATGGTGCTGTACTCATTCCACGCAACGGCTTTTATTCCTTCGCGAAGCCATGGCGAGAAAGTCGATCGCGTTATAGAGCTTCGCCGGGTGACAACCAAGACAGACAGTTGGCAAACATTACACAAGGTGGCAGGGGAGTAGGCAGGCACATAAGAAGCCTTCGTAGTTAATATTTTTGGACGAGGAGGCAGTAGGAAGTCTGCTAGACATAGTAGTCGCAGTGTGGAATAAGAAATCTATTTCTCTAAAGATCAAAACGCTCTATCAGCTGAACACATCAGCGGAAAAGCGCACTCTTTCTAATTCGGTGTTCGTTGGCGTGGGCCAAATATTCTGTGCACAGATTTCTGGCATCTTGTGACGATAAAACTCGTAGCGTGCGATATCATGGAGGTTTATTTCATCGGCCTGCTGCCATGGCCAATCGAACTTTTCGTTCATAAAAGATGGCTCACATCGTTGCCATGTTCTCCGGCTACGTCTGAGACGACGCTTGCTGGGCTTGCTGGGCGTGCTGGGCCACCGAGTTGGCTCTGATGGTCTTCAGGACACGAATATGCTCGTTCTTGAGATCTTCAAAGTCGTGTTGCAGCTGATGATGCCACGGGTAGAGGACAAACACCTGAAACGCGAGCGCCGACGAGGCGACGCAGAAGTTCGTCAGGGATATGATGCGCGTGGTACGCATTATGACGTTGGGTTGGGGAATGTCGGCCTGCGAATTCGAAGACTGCAGAAGAAAAAAAGAAAATCAGTTAGGGTTGTGTGCGAAAAGACAAGATCCGATGACGGGAAATGCCGACCTTGACTTTTTGCACGTGAATTTTTCGCGTGCAGGCTAGCGGCTGAACCAAGGGCCTAGAATTCGGAGATGCGGTTGAAATTTGGCTGCCTAAGGGATGGTAGGAAGTGGACGTCGTGCTTTCTTTGGTCCCCTGAAGTTCTTCTTGAAACGCATCTCTAAAATGTGTCGTGTGACAAAAAATAATACAGAGTCAAGTTCGAGTCGATTGGCAAAAAGCGACGGACGTCGAGAAAAGAATCGACGTGCAGGGTCGCTGCGATTTTCGGCCGGGTGTTCACGGGCTGGGAGACGCGACGTGGCGTCGCAACAAACTGATCGGAAACCATTCCCAATTAGCGCAGTGTTGCAGCGACCGTAGGGAAAAAAACGTACGATATGACAGACTTAGCGCGGCCAGAAATATGACAAGTGAAGGCGAACGCCACGGTGGTGGCTCTTGGCAGAACAAATACTATGTACGTCGTACCTTGTACATACAACGAAGTACTGTATGTATTTATGAAGTACGGGCTTCTCTCGCACTTTTATTGGTTTTCTCCGTATGCCGGTACATCGTATCCATACGGCTGCATCATGCCGTCGCCCAGATCGTCACCGGCCACAACAAGGCCCAGCATTGGGTCGTAGTAGTCGTCGACGCCCCAGGGGAGGACATCCTGGAGCAGACCGCCAATATCGTACCCGCCTGTATTGGTCACCGGGTCCCCACACTGCACTGCCAGACTCACCTGGCCAGGTGGCACGGACGTGATCAAGCTCGTGTCTCGAGCGGCTTCTTCATCTCCTGCGACGGTACCGGCGTCGTCATCTCTGTTGTCCCCGTTCTGGCCCGTTCCACCCTCGTCGTTTGGGCCACCTGACAAGGTCTCAAGCAGCGAGTGTCGAGACGACATGGCCATGTACAGCCTGCTATTCTGCGGCACATTGTTGTCTTTTTCGTACAGGCGGGCTGCGTCTGTCTCGCTCATCCTCAGGAGGGCGACCATCTTGCGAATCTCCTCAACGTGTGGCCAGCCCATCAAAACAGTGTGGTGTTTTGGGTCCCGAGGAGCATCAACGCGTCGCACATGCTGTCTGCAAGGCGAGCCGTGGCAGGCGAGGAAGTGCCCTTGTCCACGTTGCTGTCGAGGCGGTTGCGTAGATGCAACAAAATTTGCGCGACCTGGTACATGCATGCAGCGAGGAAGAGTGCACGAACTGCTGTTACGGGAAAAGTCGAGCTGGCGTGCGTCAGTCCAAAGACGGCAAAGTGCCACTGCAGCGTCCAGGCAAGCGTCCTGGCAGGCCGCACTGTAGGCTGGCGAGCAACGGCGAATGACGTCTGGTCGCAGGGCCTCACGCAGGTGCGGCACGGCATGCCGGTAAGAGATCACAGTGGCATTGCAGGAAGAGGGTGTGCAGGTTCAGGTACCAGTCCGCGTCAGCGTCCGTGGCATGGGCCATAAGCAGCAGGTTTTGCGGGGTATTGCGCAAATGGGACGGCAGTGGTCTGTGCAAACAAGGTAAGGCCCTGTTTGCAACGATGCGAGGTCGTGTTTGGACGACTCTGGGTTTTGTGTTTGACAGTCGTAGCCGTTTTGTGTACTGCAATATTCTGTGTCGGTGGCTAAGCAGCCGCAAGTAGTATGCGAGCATGTCCATGTCCTCGTGGTCGTTGCTTGGTTGGCGTGCGTTTCGTGGCACGCTGTCAGCAAACGGTGCAGCTGATTGAATACCGCGCTGGAAACTCTGTTTTCACTGCACGGCAGCCGGATGTGAATGCGAGACTCGTGGCAGACAGAGAGGTCATCGATGCCGCCACAGAGCAGCTGTCAATGGCATAGACAGCCCACACCGCTCGTCGCCGCGTCTCGCGAATTGTGGCATCGACAGCGTCAGACGCATCCTCGTAATTGAGCGCCAGCGAGAAAATGAACCGGGCAGCAACCGCCAGAAGATTCCAAGCCACGATGCGATCGTGTCCTGTGAGGACGTAGTATCGCAGCAAGATGACGAGAGTCTGTACAAAGGGCAAGAGATGGACGGCCTCCCATGTGGTCAGTCAAGATCTCTCTTCGGACGTCTTCGAGCCAGGCTCGGCCTTGGTGCATCGATACTGTCGGTGCTGGTTCGCCTCTCTGGTATGTCCCGTTATCGGGCCTCCAGCATCCGGGCCCTTTGCATTACTTTCCTCCTCGTCATGTATCAGGCACACGCCGAATCCAGCGATGGCTTTCAGTAGCAGTGGGTTGATGTGGCCGCTCTTCCAGTCAGCGAGGACGAGTGACTTGAAGGAGCATGGGGAAGAGAAAGCCAGACGTGTGTCCGTAGAGAAAGTATCCGTCGATATACCGACGCATTGCTGTGTTGTCGAGCCGCTCGTACAGATTGCTGGCATTTTGGGTTGTCGACGCACTGGATAAATGGACAGGGCCAGTACCAGCGTACGGACTCTCCGAGGTATGTTTCCGCATAGTTGTGCATCGAGACGGGAGACAGTCTGCTCTGGTTGTGGCCTTGTTGTGGCGGGGATGAAAGGTGAGTTGTCTGCCGTTGAAGTGCCTGGGCAACTTCGCCCATCGGCCCAGTCGCAGATTGAGCTTCGCGTCTTGCATCGCGAGCAGGGGTTTGTGCCGGAGCATTTCAACTTGTCTCGACGGCAATGCCAAGCAGGCTTGCTGCGTACGGCGACGCTTGAGGCCCAGCCTCGGCATAACTGTCCCGTTCTTGCCGTGGCCATCGTTGCTAGCCGTTGGTCTGCGGCCTTGTTTCGCCAGGTTGTTGTATAGCGGAACCTAGAGTAGAGATCAGATGGTGAGGCGGCAGCAACGGTGGCGGATGCGGCCGAGGTTGTTGACGTCAAATTCGAGGTTCTTGGGTTTGGTCGGGTTTCAGGGTACACACACGGCACGGCTAGACGCGGAGCACCCACTGCACTGGCCGGGCCGCCGATCACAGCGAACTTTGCGCGCACGACACTGCCTACACGACGGCATATTAGTTTGATTTGTGCAGAAGTGAAGATACGACATAAGTAGGGGAAATTCGCCAACGTTATTTGCTCGCAGTTTCTTTCTGCTGCGGCCTGCCGGTATTATGGAAGTCTGCGTTTTGAAGGGAGGCCTTCTGGGCCTGTCAACTTTCGGGCTAAAAATGATGCAAACCGTAGTGTAATCACGCCAGCACGCCTTGTGTGTATTTGCGGGGTGAAGCCGGCGCACTAACAGCGCTAAAAACTGCCCGCTTCTTCCTTCTGAGTATGGTGGCAGCCAGCGGGTCTTTCCTTCAGCGGGTCTCATTCACGGTAGTCGTGAATGTTGTCGAGGGTCCATTGAGGCGGTAAAACTCGTTAATTTCTACGGGCTATTATCTGGGGGTGGGGATTTAAGTTCCTTATATAAATGGGAAGAAAATAAAAGGCAACGGTATTACAGATGTTACGACGACTTTGACTCGATCGTCACGGCAGCCTCCTCGACGTCTTGGCTTCTCACGGGGCTTCTCAAACAAAGCATCCTGGGCAACCGACGCGGCCGGCACCTTGCCAAAATCACGCAGGCGCATACCGCTGCTGAACAGGTAGTCGATCTGCTCCAGCGACTTGTTCTTTGCACTCGGGGCACGAAAAAAGTAAACGAAAAACATGGACACGACCATGATACTTCCAAAGATTGAAGCCGACCTTACTGCCCAGATTGGCGTAGTCGGCACTGAACGAGGTAGGGAATCGAGAAGTTGACGGCGAAGCTGTTCGTTTCTATTAGAAAAGTGACAATGAAGAAGCGGAATGTATGGACGAGGAAGAGGAACTCACTTGAAGATGACGTTGACCAGGAAGCCAAGACGAAGAGTGTGTTCACGAAAGACGGAGGGCGGGAAGCTCAGTGGCCACAACGTACGCCAACGGTTGCCCAGCCGATGGAGAAACCAACGCCAAAGACGGTAATCATAGACATGATGCCTCGCTTGCTAGCCGTGGACAAAGGCGGGGGCTGTGTTCCAATACCACCCATGGTGAACAGAGCAGCAATCATCACGGCAACGCAGAACACAAACAGACTTGTCAGGCGCCCAATCTTGTCAGACGTGACGAGAACAGCGATGATGACAACGACCGAGATTCCCGAGTTGAGAAGACTGAACAACGTCGGGTTAAAGGTGTTGAGGGATTTGACATAAACAGCGCCGTACTGGGAGATGAAACCCTGACCAGACGCCTGCTGGAAGAAGTTGATGAAAGACAACGATAAGCGTGCGGATCAGATTCGTGCGGCCACGGAACATCTCCTTGAACGAGCCCTTCTCGGACTCACGCTCAAGCTGTTTTCTGGAGCTCGGCGAACTCCTGGTCGATGATCTCCTCCGAGTCCATATCGAGCAGAGCCTTGGCGCAGAAGGCCTAAGTTGTGCCGCGCCTCGTCAACGCGGTTTTTGCTGCAACAGCCAGCGCGGCGACTCGGGCACAAACCAAATGCCGGAGATGATGATTGTGGGAATAATGAAGAAGAGGCCAAGTGGGATACGCCACGCACGGTTGTCCTTGTAGTGGTTGTTGGTCGCGAAGCAGGTGCCGTTGATGACTAGACCGCCCAGCGAGATGCTGAGCTGGTAGGTAGCCACGGCAAGACCACGAATCGGGGCTGGTACAATCTCAGACTGGAACATGGGGACGACTGAGAGCTCCATGCCAATGTAAAAATAGTTGAGGATGCGTGCCGCCAATAATTTGAGACTTGTTTTGAGCTGTGACGCAGACAGTGGCCGACACGAGCGCGTAGCAGCTCATGCCAACATGCACCAGCGACGGCCAAAACGGCCTGAGATGAGACTACCAAAGAAAACGCCTGCCTTGTTAGTTGTGGACGACGCGTTTTCCGGCTCGAGTAGGGGCCCACTTACCAATGCCAAAGGTAATGTAGTTCAAACTGTTGAACAGAGACAGCCATACACTCGGCAGCGAATACGCATGTGTCTTCTCGTTGTACACTCCAAATGTTTTCTGGAACGGCGTCATCGACTCTGTAGTCGAAAAAGCCTGGTTGTCGAAGCCATAATTGAGCGACGACAGGGCGATGAGGCTGACGGAGAGGAAGAGGCGCCGGTTAAAATACTGTGTGCGGTCGCGCACCGCAGTGATAAGAGAGGCCATTGTAGTCGATATGGTGATGGGCGTCGTCGTATGGTATTGCCTTGTCACGCTTGCTGGCAGGAGACAGATGCTGGTGATGAATGGCTGACAGAATACCTGCGCAGACACAGCTTTATATCGATTCCCTGCTACTCGTCGAGGCTCGCACGCGGCAAAGGAGGAGTAAATGGATCGAATGTCGCCATCGCAGCTATCAGGCTGTATGGCGGTGTCCTACACGACGTGACAAGGCTCATTATGTCGACGCGTGGCTTGAACGAAGCTATTCTGTGATGCCAGCAGCAACTGTCATCGTCGCGCGCGACATCCGGTCAGACCCTCGGCACAAAGATTTCCTGATCGGGTAATACGTGGCCGAGCACGCCATCGTCCAGAGCTCCATCGGGCAGGGTTTGTGGGGCGTTCCACAGGGCTGCAACCAAATTTCTTCAGGGGACGACTCACTAAAGAGCTTTAAGTCAGGCTTTGCTTGAGAATGAGATTTGGTGAAAGTGGTTTACTTTTCTTGTTATTGTGCCTACGTATTTTCGTCACTGAGTCACTCCCTCGTTTTAAAGTGTGAGTTTTGCCCATCGTTTTTCATCAATATTGACGTCTATTTTGATTTTCTGAGACTGCTGTGTTTCGCTGAAAAAATAAAACAGTTTATCATCCGATATGTTTTAGTGTTATTGGGCTTTTTATCGAAAAATCCCAGAAGATATATACAATGTTCAAAACGCACATGAGGCGACAAGGCACAAAATGATTGAAGATGTTTTCCCATATTATATCTACCCTCACTTTAGACTTCTCTGGCATATCTACCTGCAGATGAATTTCCCACTTCTCGCCTGCGTGGCGCAGGCGCTCCTCGATCTGCTCGCGTGGCGAGGGCAGGTCAATCTCTGGAAAGCGCGGATCCATGGTCCACGGTAGAACATCACTCGTTTCAAACCAGCCAGCGGAAAACCTCCTTTTCCATCTCAGCCACGCGGCTCGCGTGCTCTGGAAGACCGGCCAGGTTGTGAATCTCATGTGGGTCGGCAGCACGACTGTACAGCTCGAGTGGCTCGTACAACCGGTACACGAACGTCCACTCCTGATTCCTCATGGAGATGGCCTTTCCCACCAGCGTGGTATCCTCATGCTGCAGACCTGCCTTGATGTCGTATGGGTAAGGCGCTTGCTCCAACAGCGGCTCTTCAGATGTTAAGAAGCCACCCTCGGAGAATGCATACTTTTTGGTGTAGGTTCTCTGGTCTCATCATTGGTGGCCTTGTCTTGTAGTAGGGGGATCCACGACTGGCCATTGTGCGGAAAGTGCTCGCCGATGCCGGCAAGCTCAAGCAGCGTCGGTACAAGGTCAACCATCTCGGCCATGCTCGACACAGTGTGGCCAGAGGGAAGACCCGCACCACCAATCACCAGGGGCTCACGCACCAGCGTTTCTGACAGACCTGACGGCCACTTTTCGATCAGTCCGTGGTCACCCAGGTACTCTCCATGGTCGGTGAAGAAGAGTGTGACTGTGTCTTTCCAGATGTTGAGCTCGTCCAGTGCATTGATGAGTTTTCCAAACTGGTCATCTAGACGAGCAATCATGCCGTAATATGTGGCCTTGATTTTCGCGCCACATCGCGTCCGTAGCCCGTGCAGTGCCATACCGCTCGCGGATGGTCTGCATATACCGGGGTTCGTATCCAGTCTTTGCCTCCGGTGTAGATACCACACTGCCCACCGATTCGCGGTTATACATGGAAAAGTATGGCTCCTCAACTTGAAACGGGCAGTGAGGGAACAGCAACGGCAGGAACAGCACCCAGGGCTTGTCGCTTGGCGGACACTTGAGCCATGCCAGGGCTGACCGCATGACAGCATCGTCATAGTCGGATGCTTGCTCGGGTGTGCGTAGGCCTTTGTAAAAGAGCCGGCCCCAGACGTCGTTGTCGTCGATCGCTGACTTGCCGGCCTCGGCGAAGTTCGGCAGGCAGTCGGGTGTGTCAAGAAAACCGTACTCGTTAACGCTCATCTCGGTGACAGTCGGCGCAAATGTGTCGCCGCGCGGCGCAAGACAGGCCACATGGTAGCCACTCTCCTTGAGGCTACGCAGGACGTTGGGCTCCCACGGCTTGATGAGGTTGTTCAAGCTGCGGTGGCCACTGACGTGTGGGTAGGTGCCCGTGAACATGCTGCAGCGAGATTGGGCACACACTGAGGCCTGAACATAGCACTCCGTGAAGAGGGTGCCGCGTGCGCGAAAGGCGTCGATGTTGGGAGTCCGGATGGGTGACGGTTGGTGGCCGGTGCCGGCGCTGTCCTGTGTGCAGCCAAGTGCATCATAGCGCAACTGGTCCGGCATGAACATGATAAAGTTCGGTCGGTTGCCGCCATTCCTGGAGTCGACGGCAATAGGAATTGGCCGCGCTGGCTTCGAGTAGGTATCGTTGCTGTGTGTGAGCGTCATCGTGATATTGATGGAGGCGCCGATTTGTGGTACTGCAAGAATGGTGATGGACTTGAGTTGTCCGCAATCTCGCGCATGTTTCCCGTCGAGTCTGAAGACTGGTCCGTGTGAGCTTGCGACTGGAGAGGATTTATGCACAGACGGGGTTTTGTAAAGAGCTTGTTATTGCTGCTGTGATTCTCGCTTTACTTACACGAAGAAGCCAACATGGCGTGCTCGGCCCGACAATTTCCTGAAAAGGAAAGTTGTGGCCGATAACCGATGACATAACATACTCCGCACTTTGCATCAGCCCTGTAAGCCCGGGAACAGCTGTGATATATCTGAAAAAAAAAAACAAGTGTGACATACACAAGTAACTCCTGAGCGGTGGAAACATATATTTAGATTCATTGGCTAAACATATGCCGAGTTGTGTAGCGTTGCAAAGTCAATCTCCTCTGCCAGTTTGATGTGACCGGTCAAAATGTCAAAGTCACTCTCGTTATCGGCTCGCGTCGTGCCGTTGCCCCAGTGTGCGAACCGGTTTCCTTCAAATCCGTTGGCACGAGTACCATCTGCAGTGAACTCAAAGTCCTCCCAGCGCGGCTCGGCCAGCGTCTCGATGCGATGCCGCGTTGTTCCTGGCCAACCAATGACGACGCGCGAGTCGGGACCATCCAGCTTGAACCAGCTATTACAGCTGCTGGCCACGACTGTATTCTCAAAGTAGCGGGCAATCCAGTCGTTGAAGTCGTCTGCTGCTTTTTGTGTCGGGCTGCACGAGGAGTAGCCATCTCGACGCAGCTTCCGCAAGACACGTGCAATGAAGGCGGCCGAGACTTCACAATGCAGTGGCACCGAACCACCGAATGCATTTCCCTGCGCCTGCAGCACTTGAAAGAAGTTTGGTGTGTCCGCTGCCATGACACCCAAGTAGGTTGCTGGATAGCCCACTGTGCCGCCGGGCCGCCATATGTGTGCAAGGTCCCCTCCGGTTGGGCCAACGACGGGAAACCGAGGGTAAAAGCCGTCTTGGAAGCCGGTAGCAAAGACGATGACATCGACCTCGCGTACATCCGTGCTTCCAGCAGCCTCAATACCAGCCGAGGTGACGCGGGTGATGCTTTGTCGAAGTAGTCCACATCTGGACGTAAAAATGCCTCGAGGTAGCCAGGTGCGGGTGTCAAACGTTTGCATCCCGGTGCGTAGTCGGGAACAAGCCGGTCCAGCCAGTCTTGACGACCATCCAGCCGTCGCAGCATACCATCGAGCAACTGCTGTCGGAAAGCGACCACTGCCTCCTCGCCGACCGTGCAGTCATAGTATTTGTTCGTCATACCACGCTCAAGATCACGGCGATAGTCCTTGTAGGCAGCACCGTCTGACCTAAAAGTGGACTTCTCCTCATCGGTGTACTCGTGCGCCCCGGGGTTGTCGCTGGAGGCGGAGACGAGGCCGTCACGAAATCGAGCCGTCACGTAGACCTTGGACCTGACGTAGTGGTCGACGTGTGCTGCTCCCGGCGGAGGAGATTTGGCAGGATCTGCTGGCCCGAAGCTCCGTTGCCGACAACTGCAACACGCTTGCCACGCACATCCAGATCGGGTGGCCATTGTGCTGTATGAGCCACGCGCCCGGCAAAGGTTTCTAGACCGGGAATCTTGGGCATCATCGGTCTGTTGATGCGGCCCTGGGCGTTGATGAGGACGTCTACTTTCTCATGTGTTGATGCTCCAGATGCCAGATCTGTCGATGCCACCTCCCACTTTTTGCTCATCGGATATCCAGCGGGCGCCTGTGACTAGATGCTGTAACTTCAGTTTTTCAGTAACGCCGAAATTGTTGCAGACCTTTTCGTAGTATTTTTGGATCTCGGCGCCACGTGAGTAGTACTCCGTCCACTCCGTGTTGGGTGCGAATGTGAACTCTAGAATAGATCTCCTTAGCTAGTAGACATCACAGAGCGAAGAGACGATTACGTACGGTACACATGAGAAGGTACATCACATCGCACGCCAGGATATGTGTTCTCTGCCCATGTTCCTCCCTTGTATTTGTTAGTACGGACTGAACGAGCAAATGGACCACCGCGGCAGTCATTGACTCACTACTCTATCGTTTTTATCGTAAACAGTAATCGATACATTCTTGAGCTTCTTCGACAAGATAATGGCAGTTGCTATTCCACCGATGCCAGCGCCAACAATGACAGCCTTTTGCCTTCTGTCAGATTTCTTTTGATTTCTTTTGGCCTCATCACAGTTTCCATGGAGCGAGCATATTGAGCGAGCATACCTTGAGCGGCCGGTCATATCCGTATAATGAGCTGGACGTGGCTTCTGGAGCTGTATTAGGATTTGTGTCTGCGCTGTCGTTTACTCCGTTCGGTACAACTGTCTATAAGCCGCTGTTAGGTTCGCTCCGTGGATAACAATTTGGTAATTCGTACCCGTTGTTACGGCCATGTTGGCTATTTTACTCGTTCGCAAAGTTGTGGAAACTGTCGTTTTGCTACTTGGACGTCGATGCGCATTGACAATTATGTACGATGTCACCCGTCTGGAAAAGTTTGGAGGTGCGGAAAGGATCACGCGCAGAACAAGTGCTCCTGGGCTTGGCAGATGGTAGGGTCAAATGGGCGACACGGTATCAAGAAGTTATTGCTGGACGCAAAAGTCTATGTCAAAATTGCCATCTTGCCATAATCACGCCAACACTTTTTCCCCTTACGCAACATCAAAGACCGAAGCACCATGGCAGAAGTTTGGATCTATTGTGTTGTTTTTCCCCTCTTTTTCCGGTCATATTCCATGACGCCGGTGCATGCTTCTTGGCAATTTCGGCCTTGTCATTCGGATTTACCGAGCAGAGCATCGCCGGCCATGCAAGGCGATACAAAAAGGGCCATCGGCTCGTTTGTCCGTGGAAGCGTTGCAGATCCGTCACTTTAGAGATGATGTCATCATTGTTCCTGGTGCTGGGATCGGGCCATGCTCGGACCGGCCACTGTCCAGGCACTATTATTACCGTGTGCATTCGGGGCCCTGCCCTGAATTTATTTACAAATGACGATGGTGTTTTGATTATTGTGATGATGCAATTGATTTAGCGGCTTAACGCATCCGTTGTTGCGGGAACCTGCCAGTCCAGCAAGTGATGATTTAGGAAAAGTCAAAACTGTATCATTTATTAGCTTACCACTTATATCCGGCCTGAACATAGAGGCCGTTTTTGTTTTAACGAAAAAGGAACGATGGAGAAACAACGCCGCGAAAGAGAGGCACTGCTTGATGTCTGGCTGTTTTTTTACCCATCTCACCGTCGTAAAACGACAAAGCAACTTCACAAAGACAATTACAACACAAGCAGCAGACTACAGCACCAGATGACCGTCTCAGAAACAACACCACTTATCAGTGATACACCTGCCAGGACTTGTGTATCGTGGCCCGAACAGAATGAATCTCTCCAGCCACCGACAGTGCCAACAATAAGCCGGCCTCGATTTGCTGCCCTGGTGGCGTGCATCTGGATGACATGGTTTATTGTGTCCTTTGACTCGACATTAATGGCCTCATCTCACCCAGTCATCTCGACGTATTTCTCGGCATCAAAGGCAGCAACATGGTTCTCGACCGTGTTTCTCTTGACGTCATGTACGGCAAGTCCCGTGTTTGCACGCCTCTCGGATACACTTGGGCGCCGGACGCCACTTGTGGCATCCTTGTCCATATTCGCCGTCGGCACCGTGTGGTGTGCCATTGCCCCAACAGTCATTCACTTTATTGTGGCGCGGGCAGTGTGTGGACTGGGTGCCGGGGCATCACTGTCTCAAACCTTGGCACTCGTCTCGGATCTGGTGCCGCTGAGACAAAGAGGAACGTTCATTTCTTGGATCAACCTGGCATACGGCTGTGGCAGCAGTCTCGGTGCTGCAATGGGAGGCTACCTGGCTGAGGCTGTGGGATGGCGGTGGGAGTTTGGCGTGCAAGTCCCGTTTCTACTTGTCATGGTTCTCATCGTCGTAGTCTCCGTACCGGGGCACCTTGGACCGGAACCTGCCTGGAATCGGAGCGGTTCGGGCGTGTCTTTCTGGACTGCACTCCGGACCTTCGACTTACTGGGCTCGGCATTACTGGCAGTGAGCATCGGCTGCTTAATTCTGTGCCTTGGCCTGGGTGGGAACATTGTTTCTTGGACACACCCATCGTCGCTCTCTTCGCCACCCTATTTCTTACTCTCCACTGCAGCTCTCTTCCGTGTTCAGAAAAGCCAAAAGCAACCCGTTGTCCGGTGTCATTGTTGACCCACAACCCAGGTGGTGCCATTGTCTTTTCCAACCTCTTGAGCTGCATGAGTGTCAACAAAGTCTTTTTCAACAGCCCATTGTTCTTCCAGACTGTATTGTCGGACTCGCCGACAGTGTCTGGTGGACGCCTTATGCCTCCGTTTCTAATCGGCATGGTTGCAGCTTTTTCAACGGGATACATAGTTGCTTGGTGTGGACAGCTGAGGCCGCTTGTTGTTGGCGGTTTTGTACTTATCTTTGCTGGCCTGGCATTGCAAACTTGGGCAGATGGAAGCCTTCCAGGCGCCACATACACAGCCATAATCAATCTGCCTCTCGTCGGACAGGGCTTCGCCTTTCCGACACTTATCGTGGCCCAGCTTGCTGTTCATGCGCAAGAAGATGTCGCCATTGCCACTTCCACACTCCTTCTCTTCAAGGATCTTGGGGTCGGAAGGTCGCAAAGGAGCCTACCAAGGTAGGGCAAGTCGAAGGAAAAGGAGGTGTGCGTCTGCAAGGCGTCCGTCTAGGACGTCGCGTTGTCCTGTGAAGGGTTACAAAGCAAATGCCAACGGACGAGGGTCGGCGAGTATCATGTCGGCAGGAGTTGAGTCGTCTGTCGGCGCGAAGCATAATTCCGGAACTACTCAGTACCGTCATGTCGTCTGCAGAGGCCCGGTAGTGAGACGCTGCAAGCCTCGTGTAAGTGAGGAGGTACCGAGCTGTCGAAAACACAATGCGAAATGAAGCGGAAGTCAAGTGTGGTGGGTCACCTCAGGTACTGAGCCTCTGACACCAGCTAAAATGGTGGGAAACAGAGCCGACTCTTTTGGTCTTGAATCGACAGGCGTGCACACCTGTGATGGACAGCTTTGACAGAGACATCTTTGTACTCGATCGAACAGTCCTCCTCGTGCCTTGTGTCATTGGTGCGATCGCACGATATCTCTCTACCGTGCTCAGTGGCAGCGTGGGCCATCTTGCAGTCTTACTACAGGGCTGTAGAGGACGAACGCAACGCTGAAAGTGCCCTGAAAGCACGCGGCACGATCTTGTTTTCAGCGCTTCTAGCCTCGCCCACTCAGGGCGACATGTTCTGTCGCGTGGTCCCACTTTAAAGCTTGGTCTACCCAAATTCGCTGCTCCCATTGGCTGGGAATGGGCTGATATGAGGGGAACGCTCCTCCCTTTTTCAGGGGCACCGAGGCTTCCAGCTCCCACGCGCCTGCCCGGGCATCTGTTCTTGTCGCGAGGCAAGAGCTCCACGGATTTACGGGTTTTTGTTGTTCGTCGTTTTCGCCTTTTTCTCCTCTTTCCTATCTCTCCTTTCCTCTGCATGCCCCGTGCCCACGCAGCATCGATCGTCGTTTCTTGTCGTCTTCTCTCTCTTTTTTTTTTCCCAGTTTTGGTTTCTTTGGGGCCGTGTCTGCCATTTGGCGCTTCTTCTCTTCTTGTCCTCGTTCAGTGTCTGTTTTTGACCCCAAAAGCCCGTTCCCGGACCATCCGTGGCTTTCTTTGGCGATCATCGACCTCGCATCGCATCATCAACCGTCGCAGTACCTCTCCCTCCGTCCGACAACCACCCATCATGGCGTCCAAGTACAAGGATAAGGACGCGGGCGTGCTTCTCTCCTTCAATGGCGTCTGGGTGAGCTGGCTGCACACTGGTGCGGCGTATGGTGAGTTCAGTCTGATCTCGAAGATCTCGAAGCGATGCTTCCACTCCAGCCTCGTCTCTCGTCTTTCGTCTTTCGTCTCTCGTCTCTTGTCTCTTCATCCCAGCTAACCCCTCACAGCCGCCTTCCTTAGTGCCCTCTTTGTCGGCGTCTCCCTCCACTACACCAAAGATTGTTCAGAACGAATGGTTCGGCTACCCGCAAGAATGGTTCCCGTCCGTCTCGGCCACGATCGGCGATCGCTTCCCGGAGCGCTCGTTCTTCATGCTCTTTATTGCCCTCACGTCCGGTCCTCGCTTTGCCCTCGTCGGCCTCTGGTACCTGCTCACGGCCAAGCCCGGTCGCTCGCTTCCCCAGATCGTCGCCTACTTTGGCGTCTTCCGTACCTTCACCTGCGGCGGCTGGACCTACGTCACTTCAGACCGACAACCACAACTGGCACGACATCTTCATGATCTCGTACCTCGTCGCCACCATCCCCTGGATGTTTGGCTGCCTCGCCCTCAGCCCCAACAACGCCACTGCCATCAAGTTACCGCAAGTACGTGGCCGGCGCCTTCTTTGGCACCATCGTCCCGCTCGTCTACTTCTTCATCCAGCACAAAGTGCACCGTGTTCCTGGTGGTGAGTCCTCTTCCTTGCTCTGCGCAAAGTCCACTTCAGTTGCCTTTTCCGCCAACGCTCGCTAACTCTCTCTCCTTGTAGCCTACACCATCTACGCCTTCTTCGAGTGGGCGCTCGTGCTCTTCGATGTCGCTTTCGACGCCGTCACCGCTCTCGACTTTGACACCTTCGAACTCGTCGTCAAGGATACCAAGGGATCAGCAAGGGGTACGTGCAATGGCTTCCCAAATAGGCCGGAAGACGACAGATGACAGGAACACACGGGGCAGAACGGGGAAGGCTGGAATGCACGGAGGCAGAGAGCAGAGAGGAGAATGGCATGGGGACAGCGAAGACAGAAAACGGAAGAAGACCACGACAAAAGACTGTAACAACACCACGCACAACGCACCACGACCATAGAATCACGACTTCCACCACTCGTCCCTCTCCTCCTCTGTCTCCCATGTTGCTCTCTGTCCTTTGTTCTTTTGTCTTTCCGTCTCTCCTCTCGGCCCGCCGTCTGCTCTGTCTGCTTCTCGCCCACCTTGTGTCGCGCCACCTCTCCCTTAACAACGTTCTAAACCTTCTTCTTCTCCCGCAGTGCCCTCCGCTCCCCCGCGCTCGACCGCGAAAAGGAAAAGGCCACCGCCGGCGTCTTCTCGACCTCCTTCACCATCGGCGAGGCTCTCGACGCCGCCGCCGATGTCTACCACGGCTTCGCCTTCTGGTCCGTTCTCACCAGCCTGGGTCTTGTCATCTGGTACTTCCTCTGTGCACATGGGCATCTCCGGCTACGAGGCCTTTGTCATGGTCACCATCTCGCCTGCCCTGCTCGCCATCCGTCCCTTCCGCAACCTCGTCGTCCGCCACCAGCGCTTCTTCCACCTCCTGTCGCTCGCCGTCTCGTCGCCTACAAAGTCCACGACCCCGTCTACCGCCTGTTCACCGTCGGCTTCGTGTCGCCCTGCAGTGCCTCGCCTGGACCGCCACCTTCTACGCCGATGCCGCTCAAGAGTCGCGCGTCGAGTCGCGCGTCCTCGCCTTCATCATCGGTCTGCTCATGTCCAGCATCGCCAAGTTCGCCTGGCACACCAACAACCCCATCTGGGCCGTCATGCACGCCGAGAACGGCGGCTGGAACGGGACTGGTCTCGTCCTGGCCGTCCTGGCTGCTCTGCGCTTCACCCGCAGACGCCCTGCCTCGGCTGGCGGCGACTTGGACCGCTCGAACGTCAAGAGCCCTTCGTCGGGCCTCTACGCTCTGGGCTTTGGTGGTCTCATGTTTGCTCTGCACTCGCTGCTGTCCGACACCAGCACCATGATCCTCTGGGTCTGGGAGGGCTACCCGGTCCGTGGCCCTCTGTCCAACATCCACGCCTACTACACCATCTTCGCCATGACCGGCGGTATTGTTCTTGGTGTTGTCGTGCCCGGCCTCGTCACGTCCTGGTCGGCTTTCGGTGTCGCCTCTGTCGGTGCCGCTGTCCTCACACTGTACCCCAACTGGTTTGGTTTCTACGGCGCCCTGACCCTGACCGTCTACCTCATGGCCCTGGCCGTCCCCCTGATCTCGGCGTCGTCCAAGAAGAGCCCTGCTCTGACCTTCGGTCTCGGCTTCCTCATCTACAACTTTCTGGTTCTCTTCCACGTCTGGGTCGTCGCCTACGCTTTCGTGCCCGGTGGCCCGCTTGTCCGTGAGCACACCGACTGGATCATGACCATCACCATGCTCCTGATCGGCGCCGGTGTCTTCAACCTCAACTCGGTCCGCACCGCCCAGCGCCCCGCCAAGTACGCCAAGCGCGTCGCCAGCAACGCCCTGCCCGCCCGCCACCGCAAGCACTTCTTTGGTGTGACTGGCATCCTCAACATTCTGTTCCTGTGCGCCGCCTTCATGCGCTTCCCCTCCAACGACTACAAGGGCTACCACGAGGACGATCGCGTCATCACTGCCGGTATCTGGACCATCCACTTTAGCTTGGACAACGACATGTGGAGCTCGGAGCGCCGCATGCGCGATCTCATCAAGGAGGCCGAGCTTGATGTCGTTGGCCTGCTCGAGAGCGACCTGCAGCGCATCATCATGGGCAACCGCGACACCACGCAGTACCTTGCCGAGGACCTGGGCATGTACGTCGACTACGGCCCGGGCCCCAACAAACACACCTGGGGCGCGGCTCTGCTGTCCAAGTTCCCCATTGTCAACTCGACCCACCACCTGCTGCCCAGCCCCGTCGGCGAGCTGGCACCCGCCATCCACGCCACGCTCGACGTCCACGGCACTCTCGTGGATGTCTTTGTCTTCCACTCGGGCCAGGAGGAGGACCCGGAGGACCGCCGCCTGCAGTCCGAATACCTCGCCAAGCTCATGGGCAGCACCAGCCGCCCCAGCTTCTTGCTGAGCTATCTGGTCACGAAGCCCCTCGAGGGCAACTACAACACCTATGTGTCTGAGACATCGGGCATGCACGACGTCGACCCTTCGGATTGGGACCGCTGGTGCGAGTACATCCTCTTCAAGGGCCTGCAGCGTGTGGGCTATGCCCGCATTAGCCGCAGCACCATCACCGACACGGAGCTCCAGGTCGCCAAGTTTGTCGTCCCCAAGAGCGGCACCGCCGCCGACGCCGAGCGCGCGCAGTACCTGTTGGACGTGGACGAGACGACACGCAACAACCGCGTCGACGAGTCCCAGGTGCCCGAGGGCTGGCGTTTCCCGGCGCTGTTCCGCGGCGAGGGTGTGCGCGGCCACCGCTACCATGTCTTTGACGAGCCGCGCTACTTTGGCTATTAGATAGGAATGGAGTGCGGAGGTAGGATGTTAACGGGAGAGTGTGTGATACTCATTTCATGATTTAACTGTTGCACTATCATAATAATATCAAAATAGGTGGAAAACGACCGTGGGAAGGTTGGTGCGGCGTCCAGACGCCGTTGTGCCAGCCAAGTAATCTTGTACATTGACAATGCTGTTTATTTTCTTTGTTTCATAATAATCGGCTCTAACGATAATTGAGTGAGCTCCTTACGCTATGCAGAAATCAAAAACTGATAATCCTATCAGTCTGTCGTTAATGATGATTTTACTTGTCTGTTTTTTAAAGAAAGTAGATTTTTTACAATAATAATAACAAAAAATAAAAATAAAATGAAAACATATTAATATCCTAAGTAATACCCAAACAAGATAAACATCAAAAGGCTACATATTAACTCACAAATCAAACATATCCTCACATCTTTGTTTTCCCTGGAAACCTGATAACAAATGCCGACTGTCACTTATTTTTGTATCCACTCAGAGCCGATCATTGATTACAGGAAATCAACGCAGCTTACAGTACATCGTAACGTTGACAGGCACTTTCAGGATGTGCAACATAGAAGACATAAAAGCAGTACATTTTGCGCCTAGTCGTACTTGATATGAAAGCCAACAACAAACAAAGCCTATCATGTAACAAAAACAAGTCCCATACTGATACCCAACAACGAACCGAAACAACAAAACAACAACATCGCCTGATTACCCCTTTTGAACATAGATGTAGACAACCTTCTTTTGCCCTCTAAGGCCTGTCCGGGTGGCATCCCAGCCTAGCTCCTTGATGGGCTTCTTCATCATGTCAACATTGTCGCCGCTGACCTCGATGCCCTTGTACCACTTGCCGCCGCCGCCGGGACACACTTCGGTGATGACGTTTTTCTTGGGCAGCGGGTTTTTGGCGCCAAACCCCTTCATCAGCTCGGCCACCGTGGTGTTGACGGGCACGTGGGTGGCGTGAAACTGAATGGCAAAGTTGGGCGGCAGCTGCCAGGGCGGCGTCGGCCCCGTTTTCAGGACATGGATCTTGGTGTGCTCGGCGGGGAAGAAGTAGTTGTAGCCCGGCTCACAGCCAAAGCCGCCCGTGGTGTTGCGCATGCTGCAAGTGCGGAAGTTGCGGTCGTGGGTCGGCGACGGTCCCTGGCCCTGCGCGATGGCTGGCGGGTGGCTGATCATTGGGATCTGGTTTCCCGACGGTCCTGCCAGGTACAGAGGGTTGCCGGCCATGCTGACGGGCAGCTGTCCCATGTACGGAGGCTGGGCGTAGGGCCATCCTCCAGGAGCGGCAGGGGTATAGTACGGTACCGGGCGCCCGCCAGGGAAGCCGGTGGCAGGCGGAAGAGGGCCGCTGGAGTCACGCCCATACCGCGGGTTGCCGCCTCCACCGCCATGGCCAAAACCACCAAAGGACATCCTTCTCAGTATGCTTTCTGTGCAATGAAGATCCTGGTAGCCCACAGTTTCTCGTCGTTGCTATTGTAGAAGGCAGCTTCGATGAGCCAGCCCAGAAAGCGACGTCGTCTTGGAGCCCTGACGAGAGATACTGACCGATGACGACTTTGGTGGCTGGGTAGGGGAGCGGGCCGATGGGGTGGCCGGTGGGTCGTGATGGAGGTTCTGGTGCTCTGCGGGAATCCAGTTTGCTGTGTTGGCTGCGACGGTGATGCTGTTGGAAGGATGCTCGAGGTCGGATGTGACAGTAGTAGTGTGAACGTTTAAAAAATAGCGAGTGTTGTGAGAGGTGAGTTTCTTCCCTACTCAGGAAGCAACTTAGAAAGCACAAGAGGGAGGGAAGAGCGAGTTTTATACCGCTGGCGAGAGGCAGGAAGGGAGGTGAGTGGCAGGCAGCTTACGCGGCGGGGTGAGAGAACATGGCATTAGACGAAAGGCGTGACGTGTGAAGAACGGCCGTGGAAGAGATGTGGGTTTATTGCGAGAAGGGCATCGATTGTGACGAGGCAGGACAAGGCTGGGACGAGGCAAAGTGAGCTGCTCGTGCAACAGTACTGGAAGCAGGAAAGGCAAATAATAGTAAAGAACAAGAATAGTAAAAAGAACAGACAGATGGTAATGCTTTAAAACGCCAAAAGACAAAAGACAAAAACAATCAAGATCGCTTGCCATCATGAAACCAAGAATGTCATCAAAGTGTGCCCAGATACAACACGGGGGATCAGAAACAAAAAAAAGCAGCATCCGTAGATCACCGCGACCGACTCTTCTCGTGGTCGTCTTCGCGAACAAGCCGCAGGCCCGAGGCCATGGCACCCAGCTGCCCCCGCCTGAACATCTCGGGTGTGCCGAGCCGGCCCTTGCGTGGCGACGCCTGCGTCTGCTGTGGCTGGCCGTTGGCCGCCTGGGCTTGGGTCTGGGCCTGAGCCTGGGCCTGGGCCTTGGTCTGGTTGATCAGGTTCTTGAGGTAGACCTCGGCCTGGACAGAGGCGCTGTAAGCCACAGGCGTCCAGCACCAAATGTTCTTGTGGTCCGCGTCAGCGCCGGCAGCCAGTAGCGTGCGCAGGACGAGCAGGTGGCCGTTGCTGCTGGCAAAGTGCAGGGCGGTGTTGCCCTCCTTGTCGGCTCGCCGAACGGCTTCTTCGGGTCCCGTGGGGGTGTATGTCAACAAGATCTGGACGACCGTGTCGTGGCCTCCACGGCTCGCTTCCATGATGGCGTCGCGGCCGTGGACGTCGATGCACAGGATCCAGGCGGGGCCGGCCTGGCACAGGTAGTGCACGGTCTCGATATGGCCGGCACGGGCAGCGAGTATCAGAGCCGTCTCATGGTTCTCGTTGAGGGCGGGCTCGTCCTTCTCATGGCCGGCCTCAACCAACAGCTGGCAGATCTGGAGGTGGCCCAAGGAGGCGGCGAGATGGAGATTGGAGTTGGAGAGGCCGGCATCGGAGGTGTCGGGGTTGTGCAGAAGGTGAGGATGGGACGCCAGAATGCGTCTCACGAGGACCGGGTCGTTTGCGTGGATGGCACGGCGGACCCGTATTGAAGGGTCGATCCTGGAAGAGAAACAGTTAGAAGGCCTTTCGAGGAGAGAGCGGCAACCCTTCGACTCGACCTACATTCCGCCGACGTTGCTAACACAGTGGTGAGGCTTGTGGATTGATGGACTGGGGAGACGACGAGCTGCGGGTCTCTCCGCAGTTGGCGTCGCGTCAACAGGCGCGGTCAGGATATTTGCGGGGATTAAGTGAAGTGCCTGGTGGAGTATTATGTAATACGGCCATCCACACTAAGCCATAGTAGGCAAGCAACCTTCTCCTCGACCACCAAACCCTAAACACAGAAACCTCAACGACAGCACCTCAACGACAGCACCTCAACGACAGCACAGCTTTACGAGCATTGACATGTACGTTGAACGACATTGGAAAATCAACAGTTTGGCGTATCTGTCAGAAACTAGCGACCGTTGCCGAACAAGGCACTTGCAATTATCTGACCACCCTCCCCCCATTACGTCCAACCTACACACGACAATCTACCTGGTATCATCGACACCTCTCCACTCCCATCTACTCATCCCACATCACCTTCATGGTGGTCGGGAAGGGGAAATACGAGCTCCAGTCCTCCATCATGTACACGAAGAATCCGCCAGGACGAGGCACCTTCTTCAGCTCGCCCTGCGGGCCGGGCACGCGACGCACGTTCTTGCGACGGAACAGAGCGCGGAACAGCTCCACAATTGCGACCTGGCTAATGTCACGGCCGAGACAGGCGTGCGGGCCAGCACCGTAGTGGATGTACTTGTCCAGCGGGCGGCGCGGGTTGACGGTGTCCGGCTCGGGGAAGTGGACAGGGTCACGCGCCGCCGAGACAAAGCTCACAAAGACCCGATCGCCGACCTGGACAGGCACCCGACGGCCGTCGTCCTCGACAATGGTGTCGGCCGTGGCTGCCTTGCGGTAGGAGCCGAACGTGCCGGCCAGACGAATGCCCTCCATGGCATAGCCAGCAGAAGTGCATCGCCCTCGTCCGAGACGGGCGCGTTGGCAATGCGGTGGATCTCGGGGATGTGGACGCTGCCAGCGGGCGACAGATAAAAGTCGACAGCCTGGGCAAACACTTCGGCCTGGTTGGGCACCATGGCACCGGCGGTCGGCAGGACCTGGCTCCAGGCAATCTCCTTGGCGTCCAGACCGGCCTTGGCCAGGCCCTTGGTCATGTTGATGCCGTAGGCGGCAAGGCTGTCCTTGGCCTTCTTGCTGGGCGCCGGGCCCGAGAACATGGCACGCATGCCGAGACCCAGAGCCAACTTGACGTTGGCCTCAATCAGGGCACCCAGCTGCGTGCACACCTCCTTGGTGGCCTGGCGCAGCGGGAAGGACTTGACGGGGTCGATGTCGAAGAAGATGGTCACAAAGATGAGGGCCAGCACCATGTACAGCTCCTGCTCCGAGTACACGCCCTTGGGGTTGGCCGCCGTCTTGAGCGGCAGGTTGAACACGCGCGCCGCAAAGTGCGTGTGCACAATGTTGCCAATGTCGTGGACGATGTCGACCTGGCGCTTGCTGGCGAGCACATAGCTCTTCTCCTGCAGGAGAGCCTCGACGGTGGACGCATAAAACGCCTTGACGTCGGCCTTCCACGCGTCGCGGTACAGCAGCGCGCCCATGCACTGGCGCTGGTGTGCGTGGAGCGGCGTGTCGCCCGACAGCATGAACCGGTTGCCCGGCTCGCCCATCAGGAAACCCAGCCCCTCGTTCCACGTCACCTTGTACGTGTCCTGCTTCTCCAGCACGTGCTGCGCGCCGCCGTACGACGTGATGTTGACCCGCTGCGAGATGGCCGTGGGCCGCGCAAAGTCAAAGAGGTGGTCGCGCTTGAGGCTCTGCAGGATGCGCACGTTCTCGGCGGGGACCACCATGGGGTAGTGCGCGTACACGCTGTTCTGCTTGTAGTGGTTGGGGAACGCGCGGATGAAGAGCTTGTAGAACACACAGCCGTGGTTCACGTTGAGGTCGTAGTCGACCTCCTTGTAGCCCCAGTTGGTCAGCTGCTTCGGGCCGTAGTCCACCGTGTAGTGGCGGTCACCGCGGACCAGCACGACGGCATCCGACAGCACGACACGGGAGATTGTGTAGGTCGGCGCAATGCCGACGCCGGGCACCATGGGCGCCTTGGCCGCCTCGGCGACAATGCCCGGGTACAGCTCGACAAAGTCGGGGTGCTGGTACAGGTGGCGCAGCGAGTCGGCCACCTGGGGGTCCGGGTTGATGTCCTCGAACTTCTTGTACGGCTGGAGGCCAAAGTGCTTGCGGAACTCGTTGAGACCCGCCAAGTTCCACTTGCGCGCCTGCAGCATGCCCAGCACCTCGACGCAGCGCATCGCCGGCGGCACGTTGTTGGCACCAAACGCACCCGCCACGTCCTCGACGGCGTCGTTCATGCAGTCGACCAGCTCGTCGTCGTTGAAGCGGCCGTCCGCACCGCGCTGGAAGCCGCCGAACGTGCGTACACCCGGATCGTCCGGGATGGACCGCTCGAATTTGACAAAGCCGCCCATCAGGTCCATCATCGTGGCTTCGGCCGCCGGCTTGCCAAAGATGTCCTGGTAAAAGTCCTCGATCCACTTCTCGTCCTTGGCCGAGATGCACGAGTGCCAGCGGTAGCAGAGGTTGAACTCGGCCGACACCACGTTGCCGGTGCCGCGCTCCGACTGCGCGCCGCTGCCCGAGTTGATCTCTGTGTCGAGACGCGGGTCCAGCGTGAAGGTCGTGTCCGAGCGGTTGAGGTTGACAATGTTGCGCACGTAGTCGACGAGCGTAATGTTGATGTAGAGGCCCGACGTCACCAGGCGCGCTGTCTGGAAGAGGTCGTTGTCGTACTTGGCCCAGGCGGCCTTGGCCCGCGCGTCCAGACCTTCCGCGTCGGGGGAGCCCGGCGGGCGAGGGAAGCGGTTGCCTTCGTTGATGGCGGCCAGGTTGTCGGCCACATAGTTGTGGAAGCGGTTGAACATGATCAGAATCACGGAGACACCCGGGGCATGCCCAGCAAGCGCTTGTCGGCATACGCGTCCGGCTTGAGACGACCATCCTGGAACGTGCGGATCGTGTCCTGCATCTCCTGGTTGCTGCCGTACAGCGGCGACAGGTCCAGGTACGACGACGTCTTGGACTTGCTGTGGTCACGGTGGTCCGTCCAGAACAGATCGTGGATGATAATGGTGGCCCAGTACCAGAGCACACTCGACACGTTGTTGGGGTGGCTCTTGTACTCGCTACGGCGCATCACCGAGTCAAAGATCATGCCCGGATCCGGCAGCGCGCTGGGCGAGGCAATGGTCGAGTGCACCGAGCGGGCATAGGATGTGCCGGCAGCACCCAGCGTCGGGTTGTGGATGTTGTTGAACGAACCGTCCGCCATGCGGTACTGGAACTTGTCGCCCACAAACAGCTGCGGCGGGTGGTCCAGCGACTCCCACAGCTCCGTGATGAAGTTGCCCGTCAGCAGCTCCCGCTTGCGCGATTGGGAGGGGAGACCTGCCACAAGCTGGATCACCCGCTCCATGAGCATTGTGCGGTCGTCGACGGGCCCGCCCTTCTTCTTGCTCTTGGCCAGGTCGAGGACGGTCTTGACGTTGGCCCAGGTCAGGTGCTTGATGTCCTCGCGCAGGCCCGTCTGCATCTTGGCCACAATGTAGGTGCCATTGCCCGTCTGGGTGGGCAGCGGCCGCTTTGACGCGGCGCGGAGGCCGCCGAGCTTGGCAAAAGTACCCTGGCTGGATGGCTTCTGGGGACCCTTGGCCAAGGGCGGGCTGTTCGTGATGGTGCCGCTAATCACGAGCTTCTCCGGGCCGGACTTGGACGAGGCCGAGTCGGCGCCATGGATGCTGGTGCTGGGCTGTGGCTTCTCGCCGACCACATTACGGTCAGACATGATGGTGTGTGGGTGGGTGGGTAAGAGTCAAAACAGCTATCAGAGCCGCGAGAGAGGGTCTTTCGTGATGGCGAGATGGGAGTGGGTATCAAAGGGGAGGGAAGGACAACGGGGTAATAAATGGTCCACGAAAAATGCAAGAAAAGTCTCAAATGACAATAGGAGGGATACCAAAAGGAAGAAGGGGGGAAATCAAAAGAGAGATACAGCCAGAGAGAGACCAAAGCAACACGACAGGGCCAGGTCATGTTCGGGTACAGCAGTGATTTATATGTAGACAGTAGAGCTGGCCGTACGTCAATAAACGGTGCTGCACAGTGGGAGATCCAATGACGGCTGCTCAGATACACCCGAGACACGGGTCGATACCGCCAGAGAACCATTGGCCTTTGCAGACACTTGCAGTGGCACCTCTTCAGCTGCACATGTACACGTAGTGTATCCAGGCAGAGACATGGCGTCGACAGGGAGGCCGCTTACCGATTTTTCAAAATGTGGGCTCGCCATCACGATGATCGTAGAGATTGTCGCGTCGACGGCTAGGACGACGGATATTGCGTGGTGAAACTGGGTCTCTCTGCGCCTTCTAGTGATACCCAGCATCGGAAGGTTGTTACGGAGTACAGGTCTGGGCCAGTAGCTGGGTCAACATGGATGTGCATCAATTAAGTCGTGTCCTAAAGAAGCAAGGAGGCTGTCGAGTTTGATTTGTGGTGTTTGTGTTCTAAATCTTCTTTTTATTTGTTTGTTGGTCCAGTTCTTTGCTTTATTGTTTTGCCCCTACGACAGGGTTTTGCCACGATTACAAGACAAGCCATCGGACACTTCTCAGAAGCTCGCCTCGTCGCCTCATCCGGTAGCTATCCACAATGCCGACGATGGCTGGAAGACACTGCATGGTAATCCTCGTATGGCACTGAACCGATTCGCAACCGCAAGGAGGCGGGGGTGAACAGAGACGATAATAAAAGAAAAATAAACAAGAGGAGACAAAAGAGGTTCTCAAAAACAGGCTCAAAAGGGGAAGGACAGAAAAAATTCAGAGCAAAGAATACCCAAAGAAGAAAATAAGAATGTGGACCCTGCACAGGTGTGGCTGAACTGCGTTCAACTGCACTCAACTGCACCAGGACCCTGTTTGGGGGCCGGACCCTGTTCGAGATGGGCATCGACAGCATGATTGGCGTTGGATCTGCAGCACGGGTGTCTGTGGACGTTATTGTGGGTATCTTTGCACAACCTTTTGGACATACGAAGTGTGTCAATGGTCGAGATTGGGGCCGATTGGGTACTCAAAGCTTTCTATGAACTATCGACTGTGGGGTTGTGAATGCTCAGCTTGACCAATTTTCTTGCCTAGTCGGGCCAGGGATGAGCTACTGCCTTCCGTCATCAGTGTCATTTATTCTCGATTTTATCTGCCCCCCTTTTCTTTGATTCCTTTAATTTGTTTATGCTGTTGATCTTGGCCCATTGGCCTGCCGAGTTTGTTTCCGTCATCGACATTGATGTCGACAATATCCCTCGTTACGGTTAATGAGTCTAGTCCAGGGAGATTGCCGAGTCGATTAACCGCAAGTTCCCGTGAGACGCCTATCGACTATTAGCGGAGAATTTCCGAGGAAGACAGGTAGTGGTACGAGATCCTTCTTAAAAAAATGACACACAGAGCGGAACAAAGGGAAGAAAAAGCAAAAATATGCAAGACACAGCATGTAAGACAATGTGTAAGACAGGGTCAAGCAGGATGTACATGTACGGAACACACGGAGAGACACTTGAGGAACGTGGCTTGCTTTGTACGAGCATGTTTATATTCAACTTCAGGGTTTTGTCACAGACCGAGCTTGCTCCGAACGCGTGAAACCCCCCCCCCCCAACCTTCTTTGTCGACACTGCTGTATTATATTCATGTCTCTGCTCATCTTGCTTGTGGCCTTGCTTGACATTGCTTCTTATTCAATTCGTTGGCGGTCGAGAGGATAGGGGACCATGTGGGGTAGGGCCGAGACAGCGGCCCGCACCCTTGCCGAGATTCTTGGCTATCACTGGCACTGGAAGATGCAACAGGGAAGTGGAAAGCAAGTGGTTGGGAACGACATGAAGTTGTGTTGCGGGAGACATAGGTGAGGACGACAGAAAGGAATACGAAGTAAAAAGAAAGTAATCGCATGCATGCTTGTACGGTTAGCATCATCTTTTTTTTTTTTTTTTTTTTTTTTTTTTGTTGCACATCTCTTCCATTTTCAGGACAGTCCAACTGCCCGGACAAGCTCGGGGTGTAGATGAGCCAATGTGAATAATGAATATCCAGCAGATCAGCCTCGAGGCAAGACCCAACTCAATTGAAGTGAGAAGACGAAGCTGACAGCGGAGTAGCTAATGCAAAAATCTCCTTCCGTACCCGCACAACCAAAGCCTAAGGAAAAAGCAAAAGCGGTGTGCATGTTGATCCTGCCTGCCTTGGCGAAAAAGCAAGAAGTTTGTGTCTGCACAGTCAATTCGCTGTCGTGAAAATTTGCATTGCTTTCTTCCAGCCTTTTCAGCTTGTCGTATGCCCTCGTCAAAGCGTCTGCAGTGCGAAACCAGCCGTGTATTGGACGAACCAGAACTTGGAAATGCATGCGATATGCTCACGCAGTGCATCCGCTAGCTGGCAGGCAAGCACAAAATTTTATTTGCCGTGTGCCCCTCGACTCTCGCAAGTGAACAATGTCGGTGCATCTTTCCAGAAAAAGCGACGTCCAATGCAACCCGATTCCAGCAGTCCTGGATTCGACCAGAGCCAAACACGTCGTATTACCAATCCCCAAGGGGGCACTCTTAGTGGTACCAGCCGGGCCTTGGTCTGGGTCGGGGTCTCTATGAATCAATTCGCATTGCTGGCAAGGTTGGCCCTTCGTGCTCATTGGGCTCGTCCGCTGTGATTTCCAGACTCAGACATTGACCCACTACCATGCAGCAAGCTAGGCCAAAATGGGAGCGCTGGACAAAGCTGAGGTGCTCCCTCAGGGCCCAGGGCGTCGAAAAATCAATAAACATCGCCTGGCGGTTTATCAATGGCCAATCACTTTTGTTAGCATCTCCACATCGCCTGTGTGCCTTTTCTGTTTTTCTCCTCTGTCTCTTGTGTGAATCAGATTGTCTTTTGCTTCCTTTTGCATTTGCTCGACCGCCGTTTTACCATTTTATCAGTCTTTCGTCTTTACGCGTATCCCTCGTGATAACTCGCCTTCTTGATTTTGTCTTCACCGAGAACACTGTCTCTCCCTCTTTCAAGGATCTATTCAAGTCGTCCTCCTTATTTTTCATCCTTACTTTATTTCTCATCTCACTCTTCGACAGCCTTATCGGGAGCCCTATCGGGACCGTTACTCCTGCCCGCGCTCAGACGGCCTGGCGCATTTTCTTTTCTTCTTCTCCCTTTCTTCTCTTTTCTCGACATCTAGTCCCTTGGCCCCTCCATATTATGTAGACCCCCAAGATCCTACCAATCAAATCCCCCAATTGTCCTTCAGCTGTTCCCTAGCCATATGGCCTAGACCCCAAATCGACCAGCCTAGGCCTGTTTTCTTCGTTTTATTGGCCATTGGTACGAATAGTCTGAATTTCATCCACCAAAAAACTGACTGTTTTCACATCTTATGTCCCGAAGCAGACAGGTTGCACCAGCACAACAATAGTTTGTCTACATGTACGTCTCTCCTCCTTTCCCGTTTTGCTCGTATTTCTATTTGTCCTGTGTGTTTTGTGTCTCGCATTTGCAATCCTCACATCTCTCTTTCCCCATCCCCCATTTCAGGTATTCCCCGGCCGCACCGACATTTGAGATAGGCGTCTCGCCCGCCTCCGGATATGTATTCAAAACGGATGCCAATATGAATCGTTTGGGTGCGTCGTCTCTTGCCAACGGTGAATCTAGACGAGTCGTAGCCACCATCTGCCTCATCAGCCGATCTAGAGACTCGCCCTACCAGGCGGAGCGCCCTAGTCGTCTTACTCGACGCTTGTCGCCGTTGTAGCTAAGCTTTGCATGCCTCTTTGTTCCCCTGTCGACACGTGAAAATGGCCGCTTTGCTCCGTCCTCCGTGTCGATACTATTGACTTTCGACGTAGTAATGCATTGTCGTTAGTTTTTGGATGTCGCATTTTCCACATGAGCCCCTTGTCCGGGGCCTGATAGCTCTCGTTAGCCTTGTGCTTCCGTCTTTGCGAGCTCGGCCTCTTCCTTACTGTGCACACCATTCTCGTTGGTGAAATGCCCCATGAGCGCCGCGTCTGCCCGTGTCTTATCCTTCTTTTCTTTTTCTAAAAGCCAAGCCACCTACCTAAGCTTTCTTCTGCTGCATTGATTTTTTCTGTAAAACATCACCACTTGCCTTCAACTCTTTTTTCTGCGTGCTTCATCTGTCCTAGAGACTTTAGCATTGCATCTCCTCCCTCTCCTACTGGCTACCTCCACTTCCACACTGCAGCTCCCTCCACAATTCAGCGCAGCTTGCAGCTCACCCGCTCCTCATATCCATTTCTTGACTTCTCGGTCTCCGCTCGACCTTTCCCATCCACAATTTCACTGCTGTTTCTCGTTTGCGTGCGCTGAGACAACACGACGCCGTGGACGATCTTGGGCCGCCCTGGATTATTCTGATCCCATCTTGTTCTGCCCAAACAGTCTGTGATCGACCACATTGCACAAGCTGTATCCACAGACATCCACAGACATCCACAGTTGTCCACAGACATCCACACAATCATCCAGTACGACGTACTGAATCAGAGACATCCCACAACCGCCGCCGACGCCGCCTCTCGGCATCGCCCTCGACACTCTTCCGCTCTGAACCCCCTCAGGCAGCCCACGTAACATCAGGTAACAGCCCCATACCCTGTGCGCCGGTATCGAACCTGCCGCCTGCCACTGTCCTTTGTACCCGGCCTGTCCCTGCCCTTCCTGCCCGCCAGCCGCTGTACGACGGGACAGACCTTCGGCACGCCCTTGCGTCCGCTGCAGCGCGAGCGACTGGCTCTCCCGCAGCGCCCGCACTCCCGCCTGCCTTTCCCTATTTCAGAATTACACCCCCCCTTCCCGACCTCGCCGAAGATGGACTCACAGGTACACCTGGCGCCCGAGGGTGGCGATGCGTATCCCATACCCCTACAGAGTCTCGACAACCTGCAGAGCTACAACGTTCAGCGTCTGAATCAGGCCAACTTACACCAGCTCAACGCCAACCACAACACCACTTTTAGTCCGCAAAACCCCTTTCATTCATCATCGGCACAGCAAGGTCACCACAGCCACCATCACCATCACCAGACGCACGCAGCACTGCAGACAACAGTGCCCGGCGACGCCCAATCTTTTGTTTCCTTCTCCCGCCGGCGGCACCACGACGAAATGGTGCCTCCCGCCGACAAGCGGCCGCGCAAGCTGGTGCTGTGCTTCGACGGCACGGGCAACAAGTTCCGGGGTGATGACTCCGACAGCAACATTCTCAAGATCTTCCGTATGCTCGACCGGACGGCCGATGACCAGTATCACTACTATCAGCGTAAAGTCAACCCTCTCCCTCCAGATTGGCCATGATTCTCCTGCTAACAAAACAGCCGGCATCGGCACGTATGTCGTCTCGGGTGGCTTGTCCAACACGTCCACCAAGGCTCGTATTCGGTCGTGGTACATGAAGGCCAAGGACAGTGCGTTCGGCTCGTCGTTTGACCAGCACGTCGTCGGCGGTTACCGCTTCCTGATGCGTTTCTACAACCCTGGCGATGAGATCTACTTGTTTGGCTTCTCCCGCGGTGCCTACATTGCCCGTTTCCTGGCGGAGATGCTGGACTATGTCGGTCTTTTGTCGCATGGCAACGAAGAGATGGTGCACTTTGCTTGGAAGTCGTTTAGTCAGTGGCAGTGCCGCCGCAACGGCAGCGGCGAGGATGGTGCCGCCAAGAAGAAGGAGATGTATGCCTTCATGAAGGGCTTCCGTGAGACCTTCTCGCGCCCTGTCCGCCGCATCCAGTTCCTGGGTCTCTTTGATACCGTCAACAGTGTGCCCCGCTTCGAGACGGCGTGGATGGAGCGCAGCAAGTTCCCCTACACGGCCCGCAGTTCGGCCAAGGTCATTCGTCACGCTGTCAGCATCGACGAGCGCCGTGCCAAGTTCCGCCAGGACCTGGTGTACCAGGGCTCGGGCAGCTCGTCCAAGAAGCACCGCGACCCCCGCCAGGTGCTGCACGATGTCCACGAAAAGTACCGTGCCCGTCGTGTGTCGCTGCAGGCAGCCATGTCGTCCGCCATTCGCAAAGACGGGCGTACCAGCCACGACCATGATCGTGAGGAGGGCGCGGACGACCAGGAGAAGGCAGCACCTCGCGGCCGCCGGACGGCTCGTCTATCCGATGTGGCCGAGTCGGGTGACAGCAGCGACGATCTGGAGAACCCGGCACCGTACCGCGCTCACAGTCGGTCCATCTCTTGCGAGTCGCGTGCCGACGACGACGGCGTGTCCGAGTACAGCCACGGCGGCGTTTCTCACGACCAGCACGACGACGACGATGTGCCGCAGGACCTGACGGAGGTTTGGTTCTCGGGCGACCACGCCGATATTGGTGGTGGTTGGGAGATCACGCCCGGCACCAAGAGCGCCAGCCACGTCCCTCTCACTTGGATGGTGCGTGAGGCTATGCGGGCTGGCCTCGCCTTTGACGCCGAGAAGGTCCTGGCCATGGGCTGCTCGGACGTGCTCGAGAACCAGTGGGCACCCAACCTCAAGGAGGACAACGATGTGCCACCTCAGCCGGCAGCGTCGGGTCTTCTCAGCCCCTCGGCTGCTCTGCACGTGCCTGTCGCCCGGAGATTGTGGAACCGTCCATTACTGTGGCACCGCCCATGCCGCCACCGACCGTTCGCATCAACAGCCAGGACGAGACCATCGCCGGCGGCAGCCAGACGAACTCGGCGGCCAGTGAGAATGATGGCAAGCAGCCCAAGACGAGCGTGATGGAGGAAGCTGCTGCTGCAGCGGCCGACCTAAACATTGACGGCAGCGGTGGTGCTGGCGCCATTGACATTCGCCTCTGTACCCCCCGCTCGCAGTTCCACGATATGATGTACAAGGCACATACGGCGCCCATCCACGATTCTCTCGAATACAACAAGGGCCTGACCAGGATGACCGTCATGTCGTGGAAGGTCATGGAGTACATGCCCTTCCGCCGCATGGACCTGCAGGCCGACGGCTCGTGGAAGCCCATCCGCTGGCCCCTGCCCTGTGGTGAGGTCCGCGATGTGCCGACAACGTCTATGTCCACGGCAGTGTGCTGCGCCGCATGAAGCAGGACCCCAGCTACCGCCCGGGCAACCTGATTGTTGGCGGTGGCGGCCGTGGCTGCCGCGTGGCACCAGCCCACTATGGCATGGGCGAATGGAGTGCATCGCCGAAGAAGGCGACCCCATCGGCGAGCTCTGGATGAAGAAGGCGAGAGAGGCGGACGCTTAAAGAGGGCAGGGGCCGACGCCTGGATGGAAGGGATGGAGATTAAGGGATATTCTCATGTAATACGCCGAACAAAATATGTCGAGGTTGTCCATTTAAGGACCATGAAGCATTTCATTTCCAGTAT
This sequence comes from Sporothrix protearum, assembly GCA_016097115.2. Classification (NCBI taxonomy): domain Eukaryota; kingdom Fungi; phylum Ascomycota; class Sordariomycetes; order Ophiostomatales; family Ophiostomataceae; genus Sporothrix; species Sporothrix protearum. The sequence goes on along the minus strand of JADMNH010000026.1, from coordinate 189,582 downwards.
TTAAATGAGTACTTTCTAGCGAGCTTAAAGAAATATTACTGGGCCAGAATATTACCGACCGAAGGGGTTTAATCAGGCGTTGTTCCTCGAGTTGTTGAAACTATCACAGATGTTGAGGGTGTCGGGGTATCGCCATTTTCTACTACGATAGACTAGTATCGATATCAGAGTTCATATCCTAGAATGGCTCCGTATTAAAGTCATAGTAAAAGTCATCATGCCAAGGTGAAGATAGCAAGCCCGAGCATGTGTCTAGGCTGGCGCGGTTCTACCCTGCTTATGTCGGACAGTGGCGTGGTGAGGTTTCCGTAAAAGGCGACAGGTTCAGCAACAAACACGCTTCCTGAAAACCGCGTTATCTCAAGCGTTCCGAGTCGGTCAAACTTGAAAGCCGACGTCCATAAGCGCCCCAAAGTGACGCGCAATTTTTGGTCCGGAGTCCGAATGCAAAGTGAAGCACAACGTGGTTGAATCGATGGAGCCACTCTTTCAAGTGCAGGAAAATAAATATTTGAAGTCCAAGTCCGCGATTATTCCGCTCAGCATGTATATTTCGGCCTTCGCTATGTTGTATATAGTCTAGATACCATATAACCATCGAGTTGGCCTGAGAAAGCACCCGGGTATGTAAAACGGTTGCTGAAAGAAGTGGAAATTAGATTACCAAGCTAGATCGGATTACCAATCTGGAGCAACTCGTTGCGTTGTTCAGGCCGGATAGACAGGGAAGAGCGAGCTTCACGAATTAAGAGTTCAAGAGTTACGGGGTAGATTTGGCGAGAGGGATTTGGATCCTATTCAATGATACTTGCTGAAAACACCTTGATTCCGTCTTAAACACTAACGAACTTTACAGACTGGGATGTGAACGATCATCAGTTTCCTTATAAAGGCCCTGAAGCCCGTCCGATTGAATCCCTTCACAGTCATTATTGGCCGATTACCTGCAGATTCTTGTACCACCAGTTTCCCGGTTCCCATCAATCACTTTGAAGTTGGCATCGGCTCGATCTATTATTCTTACGACACTCTTCAAAACATGGCGCAACTGCCGAGGACTCTCACTGTCATTGGGGCAACGGGTATACAAGGCTCTTCCGTTGTCGATGCAGCATTAAGGGCCGGCGGAAAATGGAAAGTTCGCGCCATCACTCGCAACGAAATCAGCGAAGCAGCCAACTCCCTACGAGAAGACGGGGTAGAAGTCGTCACGGCGGATTTAAACGATGCTGAATCTTTGAAGCGGGCCTTTGAAGGCTCGCAAGCGATCTTTGCTCTGACAGATTTCTTCGTGCCATTTCTGACGTTTGGTGCCGACGCCGAGAAAGCGGAAGACCTGGAGTGGAAGCAAGCGACCAACATCATCCAAGCCGCATCGTCTTGTGTCACCTTGGAGCATTTCATCTGGAGCACACTTCCCCATGCTTCGAAGATTGGCGGAGGAAAATACCACATTCCACACTTTGTCGGCAAAAATCGGGCAGAGGAACACATCAAGTCCAACCCAGCTCTCTTGGCCAAGACGTCTTTCCTGTGGGTTGGCTGGTACGCATCGAACTTTCAATACCCCATCTTCAAGCCGACATTGCTGGTAAGTACGCCATCCACTACATGTAGACAATCCGCGAATAACATTGGAAAAGGAAACATCGGGGAATTATGTCCAGCTTGCACCAGCTCCGGCCGATGTTCCAATGTGGTCAATTGGAGATCCGAAGGCGAACATTGGGCGGTTTGTACTCGCCACCCTTGACCAACCACAGAAGACACTTCCCGGTCGTTACATTCTCGGGGCAGCCGAGCGCACGAGCTTTGGACAGCTTTTGAGGGATTGGTCAGAAGTTACCGGAAAGGCAGCCGTTTACGTGCAAACAACCCTCGAAGCGTACGAGCAATTGTGGCCTGGTTGGGGATCGGTCGAAGGTGTGATGCTGCAGTACTATGCTGAGTTTCAGGAGACGTCCTGGACAACAGATAACGTGTTGCTCACAGCACACGACCTTGGCATTCAACAAGGGGAGCTGGTCGGCGTCAAAGAGGCTATCAAGAGGATGCAACTGTTGACGTAGAAGAAGGGAAGGGGCGGAGATGGAAGGTCAATATTTATAGTCAAGGCCTTATCTAATGGCAACTCTCCTATTCTACTTATCGGCTAACTTCACCCGATGCTACAATTATACAAGCTATATTGTGTGGTGATTTCGCATTCCCTCATTGTACAGCGACTTGATGGCGACGTCCATCAACCCAAAAAAGCGGTCCTCCTCCATGTGCACATGAGAAGACTGCCATGGCTTGTCGTCCTTCTCTGCACGACGAGCGGCGGGTAGTTTCGTATCACTTTTGCCCGCCTCTTCACTTTCTTTGATGCCTTTCTCCTCCTCTTTACCAGGAACGACCATCTCTGCCTCGGCGCTGAAGTACTTGTGGCCCATCATCGCCGCCAGGTTGCGAAAGCCCTTGTGGCCTAGGTTTTTTGGCTGGATCTCGACAACAGCACCGGCGCCTTCACGCATAAACATGGTATGCGTGAGGCCAGCCCCATGAACACCGACGAGAACGTCTGTATCTTGAACAAGTCGCAGCTGGTCTCTGAGTGACAATGTGGCAAAATCAACCTTGTCCACGATGACATTCGGGTACCGCTCCTGCAGCTTCTCGAGCAGTGGTTCCTGGTTGAGCAGCTGCCGGGTGCCGCGGCGGTCGATGAAGGTGACGGTGATGTCCCTCTCCTCACCCGCGGCAACCGATCGAGGGCCAACGGCAAAGGGAAGTCGGTGGTGGTCAAAGACACGGCGCACAAAAAGACGAAGGAGCGGTGCATGGTTGCAGTCCTCGACGGCCCAGTCGTTCTGCCAAAGCGGGTTGCTGGCACCGGACATGGGAATAATGATGTTGACTTTGCCGCCGGGTACGAGCAGCGGGGCTGGTACTCTGACCGGTCCTTGAGCATGTCTTGAAACTTGAAGATGGGATTCCGTGGAGAGAAATAGCGCCACAGGTCGTATGTTGACTCCTGCGGGTAGTCGTCGAGCATGACGACATATGTGTTGTCGAGGTCGGTGGGCGTTTGGAAGAATGTGTTGCCCTTGTGATGGCCATCCTGCTGTCTTGCCATGCGGAGAACATCGACCGAGTTCATCGTGGACCAAATCTCCATGAGGCTATGCCACAGGTTGTTGTTGCCCTCCCGCTTGACAAGGATGACGAAAGACTCCTGCTGTGGTGGCTTATCAGGCCACAGCGAGCTCATTCCTGACGGCGGCGCCTCAATCTGAGTGAGCGACACAAAATAGTCGAGAACACGCTTGGGCCGGTATTGAACCATGACGTGGTGATGGTGTCAAATGAGCCCAGGCCGGCCGCTGTCTCGTTGGCATCCGGTTTGTGAATGACGGGGCAGTCAAGCCGGAACTTTTTTGCCTCTGGATCCATACCGCACCGGTGCCGAAACAAAATGAGTCGGCCTTCTTGTCGTCGCGGACATGAGCATGGAAACACGTCAGCCGGGATGTTGGCATTCTTCCCTCGACGGGTTCGCAGTATTGCATAGCATGGTCGCGGAGGTCTTGGAGGTAGGCGGCCGTGAAGCGCTTGTTACAGTACTCGGCGTTGTCGCTGACCCGGATTTGGGGAGCTTCGGCAAGCTCGACGAGCTCGGGGAGGGAGAGGTCGTTGTCGGCTGATTTTGGTCGAGAGGAAAGTGATGGCATTGATGGCCAGGACGCAAGTCCGGAGCAGCATGGTGCCGTTTGCAGGTCCCAGCATGCGTAGACGGCTAGCGTTGTGAGAAGGACGAGGGGGACGGAAACCGCTCGTCGGCGCAGAGGCCCTGGAACAGAGCACCCTTTTAGCAGCATCGTGGGTCGATTTCAGGCTGCAAATCTAGCGTTGGAGGGTGTCTTGGAGACTTGGAAAGAAAAAGGCACAAGAAGAAGCCAAGAAAATACGGAAGAAAAAGGTCAAAAATAAATCTCAAAGAGAAGAAAAAGCAAGACGACCCCCCCCCCCCCCCCCCCCCAAAAAAAAGACAATTTTCTCAACAAAGTCGTCATCATAAACGCAGCCCAGGAAAAGGAGCGAGATTGCACAGTGACAAGTGTTGCATTGGAGCCAGGCGTCTTTCTTTTCAGAAACCCTCTCTCGGCGGCTGCTCCGCTTTTCATGCTTATTTTCGTCTCTTCAGGGGCCCTGCCCCCCCCCCCCCGGACACACCTAAACAAAGACGAGCGCGTCCAGGCGCTGTTCCATGGAGGTTCTCTCAGCCCAACACGGTCCTTGGCATTGTTGGCGCCGCCTCCCTGATAAAGAGAGTAATGAGAGCCAAAGAATATCTGCCCAAGTGGAATATTGGCGATAAAAAACGGTCGCCAAGCGGCGCAGAGAAGGAGGTCCTTGGCGCTGTTTTACGAAGCGCCCGGCTTTTCATATTGTGCGTCTTATGCGCGGGCTGTGGGAACAGGAAGCAAGATGGCGTTGGGGGCCGGCGGTTGGAGAGTCGGAGAGTGCACTGAAGTGTGGTCCAGGGCGGTTCATGAGAGATCGAGTGACCAATGGCTGTTTGTCGTAAAGAGGAGTAATGCGCTACGTCCAGACGGGATGGAGCCAACCAAAAGCGGCGACTGGATTGGCTCCCGGATCGTCAACCGCCCACGCCAAGAAGGAGCCCTGCTTGCTGCAACTGGTGCCATTGGGCGTGATCGTATCCCTGCGGCCATACAGAGTATCGCTGTTGGTGATGTGTACCGATACAGGTCAATGCTTTACCAATGTTCAATTTTGGCAGCCCTTTGGCCACATTGTCTGTCGTCTGCTGCCTTTCAACCTTGTCAAATTGTTATATTCTCTCCACTTCGTAAACATAAACAGACCAACAGGCGAAGCGACGTCCCGTCCCCTTGTCGCCGCAAGAGGCGCCAGACTAACGCAGGTCCTGACCTTGGTCGGCCCACCTAGGCGAATTCAAGTATGCCCCCAAATGTGCCTTTTGTATCGTGGATTCTGCTCGATGTCGACTGTAAATCCGGCGCTTGTTGTCCTCCTTTTTGCTCGATGCCTCTCTTTCATCACGCCTTCGTCTCCTTTCGAGTTTCCCATCCCAAATCTTCTTGCCATTACATCACATCGACATCAACCAGAAGTGCACCGTCGTTTGTAGTCACACGCCATCTATGACCACTGCATATTAAGACAGACAACGATCGACATCGTGACACAGCATGGCTTGCGCACCGTATCCTCCAGCCGTTCGGCTGGGGAACGTGACACTGTCGAACAACATGGTGGCTCGTGGCATGAACATATCCATCGGATCACCACCACAGGCACTGGCTTTCATGCCCATGATGTGAGTTGTCTGACCGTGTGACAGAGGAAAATCTACGAAGATAATGCTGACAATGCTACACAGGCCATTGAACAACACGTTGCTTTACGGAACGGATGGCTACTGTCTCAATGGAAACCCAGGTGTCGGTCCATGGACGGACACGGCATGTACGACTTTCCGCGGCGGTGCTTACGATCCTTTGGCATCAACATCGAAAGCAACCATCAGTGCAAATGCATACCCATACGACGGTGCAGCGGACCCCGTCCTTGGCGGCACGAAATACCCCCAAGTTCAGCATGTCTCCGATTCATTGCACCTCAACGGCAACATCACTCTCGACGGCTTTCCATTGGGAGTGGCACAAAGTGACTGGGGAGAGCAGGCCTACACGCCCATGATGGGTCTTGGCCTCGGCACCAATTCGACCTTGTTAAATTTCCTAGTGTCGACGGGCCAGATTGCATCACGGAGCTGGTCCTATTTCTGGGGACGTACCGTCATTCCAGGTGGCTCGTCCAGCACGTCCCAGCAGATCGACGGCAGTGTCGTCTTTGGCGGCTACGACAAGGCCAAGGTCACAGGCAACAAGTTCACGCAGCCCATGACTACGACCGAGTCCGGGTGTCCATCGCAGATGGTTGTCAACATTGCCGACATCGTGCTCAACTTTGCCAACGGTAACGATGCCAGCATTTTCCCCGGCTCGAGCTCAACAGCCATCGCAGCATGTCTGACACCGGCCTTGCCCACGTTGATGTGGATGCCTTTCGACCCCTACTTTGACACGATGATGAACCTGACCAGCAACAACATCTACAAAATGGGCCGCTCGGTTGGTGTCTACTACTGGAACATGCGATACGAAGCAACCGGATTTGAGCCGTAAGTTCCCCCGATACAGCCCCTAATACACCATAAGCTGCACATTTGTTCTAACGCATGGTAGATACGATGGAGACCTCACAATCCGACTGCAGTCTGGACTGTCTGTTCGAATCCCCAACGACCAGCTCGTTCGTCCTCACACGTCCATCGACCAGACCACCGGCGCCGTTGTTGTCAACACAACTGCACCCGACCTATTGATTGACTCGCTGCAACAAGTTCAAGCAACACAGCTCGCCCAGCTCGGCTTCCAGTTCTTCTCGTCGGCCTACCTGCTTGTCAATCAGGACGCACACGAGTTCACACTGTGGGAAGCCAACCCAACGACTGCCGAGGACCTGGTTGCAGTCGACGAGACGGGCCAAGAAATTACCGAATTCTGCGCTGCTTCGGCACTAAACGCTACGGGCGGTACTGCAGCCAACACCGGACAATCAGCGCCCGTTTCTGCAGGCGTTATTGCCGGCAGTGCTATTGGTGCCGTTGCGGTTGTTGGCCTTGTTGTGGGTCTTGTCTTCTGGTGGCTCCGTCGACGAAAACTGCGGCGGGCGCAGGCGGCAGACAACTTGAGAATGACCAGCTATCGAAGTAACCGTGGACAGGGCTCGATCAGTATGGCCAGTAGCCCGTTGTCAGACCTCGATGGGCCTGCCATGTACTACAAAACCGAGTTGGACGGACATGACAAACGAACACCGCGGCCACAAACACTGCATGAAATCTACACGAAGAGGGATTCGGAGATGTACAGGAAGCATGAGTACGTTGCGAAGCACTACACAGCCACGCAAGACAATTACAATACGGCCGCACCAGCGTATGAGGTTCGGCATGAGTTGCAAGGGTGAAATTTGCTTTTCTTTCTTTTTTATTCTCAATTGGAGACAAGGAGATATTTTTAAAAAGGTATAGATCTTGTAGCAATCTGTAGAAACAAACTTGATATCCAGATAGACAATATCAACCATTGGGCTGGTTAAAGCTTCAAACAAACGGCCAATAACGATCGCGCTCGTTCGATCTGATTTGTTGGTGAATTCGGCCTCGGAGCGTTGTTATGTGCCAGCGTTAAATTGCGTACGGCGCTGGACGGCGTGGCCGCAACAGCCTCCAGTTGCAAGGCTTCATCTTGCCTTCACTTTACACATATTTGCCTTCCCACCATCCGCTAATCCACGTACAATACAGAGAGTGAAACTGTACATCTACTGCAACTAAGTCACAAGAAGAAAGCCATTCATACAGTGGTTGAATACTATAAAGATACAAACATTGACAAATAGAGAACCCACAAAAACGTCCATAGAACATAGGCCAACATAATATAAAGGATGAACCGCAGCATTGCGCTGTCACTGTGACTTGAGAGATATGGCAGACAACAAGACCCAGCGAACAACGATGCACGTTGACTCTGCCCAACATCGACTCCCATGGCCCATCTGCATCGCTTAGAATATCAGCCCAAAACTCGGCACGAAAGAGTCCCTTAATTTTTTTTTTTTTTTTTTTAGATGCCCCCCCTGTGCCGCCCTGGCTCCAACCTGCGTAGTGGATGTGCTCCCTCTGCTCACTGTGCTTCTCACTGTTCCATCATGAGACGGAACAGCCACGGAGCCTATTCAAGGCCACCAACTTGCAGTTTGAGGTAAGCTTAAATGGATCTCGAAGGCCATTGAGAAATTAGCCTTAGTTTTATTAATGTACTATCAAGATATGACTTGCAGTCACTGCATGAAGAGGCAGCCACTTCCTCTCGTCCCTCTCGTAATCTCGCCACCTGCCGCATGTCTTCGCCCTTTGTATTTCTTCAGTACTACCGCTTTCTCTTAATGCCGTGTTGACTTCACACTTCCATGAAAGCCCGATCTTCTACGAGTCGGACCCGTGTGACATAAAAGTACGGAAATAATTCACGCAGGTCTCCTGGCCAGCTAGGTGTGCTGGTGCCTCGTGCCTCACTGTCTGATAGTTCTTCCAATCTTCTTTCGTCGAATCCTCCGTTGTTTCCTTCGTCCTAGTTATCATTGTCATTATCATCGTCGTGGTCGTCGTCGTCATCAACATCTTCCTCCTACGCCTTTTCGTCTTCGTCTCCCACCACATTGGTGTTCTCGACTTGGTCTTGCCCGTTCTTTCTATGTGCTTGTAGCGCTGGGTCCACACCATGTCTAACGTCTTCAAATTAATAGATTTTTCTCATATACGGGCGAACAAGACGATGAGGCGAGCAAGAGGACGAAGAAAGAAAAGTTGCTGGAGCTAGCGAGCTCGTTTATTCGTAAGACCCTTTTCCTGAATGAACCAACCCTAATATGCACGACACGCCATTCCCAGTCGTCCATGCGGTTCGCTACCCCTAACTGGTCCCCTTGCCCCGGCGTGGAACAGTGATTGTGGCCCTGCCAACACCCCATGCTGTGTCTGCTCTGTCGGCGCCTCCTCTCCATTGTAAAGCTGCAAAACACAAAGAAATCAAGAGAAAACAAGAAAAGAAAATAAGAAGAAAAAAAGAATCAGGACCACACAATACCCGCCAAGGCTTCCAGCTCAGACTCCAGAACAACAACGTCGCGCTCACCCGGATTCGGTCCCCGCGCCCGGCGATACAGCAGCTCAAAGGCGAGCACGAGCGCACCACTAGTGGCACGGTACACGATCGGGTTGCTGTATGGCACGGGCGCGACCGTGATCGTCTGCTGGAGGACGGGCTGCAGATGCGACTGCGCGGCGCTGCTGCGTGTCGCCGTTGCTCCGAGACGGGGAACGGCAATGGCGGCGGATTGCTCGACAAACTTCTCGATGACCATGGTCTGCCTCGATTGGTGCAGCTTCACGGCGAGCACGATTTTGACGCGGTGCTCCGAGGCCCAGAACCACCATCGCATGGCGGCATGCAGGCTGGCCAAGCTCTGGCTCGCGCCGCACTCGATCACCAGGGCAGGCCACCGAGCATCGCCGCCGCTTGTGTCGCCTCCACCGGGAAAGCCGCCCGAGTCAGCTTCTTTGCTGCTGGTGCCATCAGGGCTCTTGTACGTGGTCGCAGCGCACGCGTACCAAGGCGGCATCTGGGACCCCATATTCAAGCAGATGGCTCTGAAGATGTTGGCGTGCGTTCGTTCGTGTGGCCCGGAGGGAAGGGTCACACGCAGCTGGCGCTCCTTGGCCAGAAAGAAGAACCGAAACTTGCGGCGGCGCCGCTCGCGCTCCTCGTCGATGCTGTCGTAGTCGGCCTGCGAAACATCTAGTCGGTCAGAGAGAGGATGAGAGACAAGGAACAGACATGGGTGACGTACTTTTGACAATGACAAAGTCATGGCCTTGCTTCTGGATCTCGTCGAAGACTCGGTACAGCTTGGCAATGCCTTGCAGCTCAACGGCCGGGTCTTCCATGGCGTTCGCCGGGGAGCGGCCCAAACCCTCCGTCAATGTGGCCTTTGTGGGGCCTGGGGTTGGCGAACCTAACAAGGTCGATTCTCTAGAGTTGTCAACCATTGTCGAAGGGTATGTCAAGCGAGTTAGACAGGGGTGAGCGAGAAAGTAGTGAGAGTCTGAAGAAAAAAAGGATTGGAAAAGGGGAGAAGAAAGAAAACGACAACCGGCGGTCGGGGGATGTTAAATAGATCCTACTTTGTTATGGAAACGACGAAGCGGCCACGAGCGTCAAGTGAGTCAAGATAAAGGCCGTGCAAAGAGAAGTGACAAACACTTGGTAAACACAATTGTCAGATGGAGGAAGGTGACGCATTGACGGTATAAGGCGAAGGCGAGCCCTTGTTTGCTGTTCTTGTTGAATTGCGACTGTGTTCATTCAGCCTTGGGCTATTGAGCCTTGCCGGCCTATTAATGTCCTCCACATTGCGCTAGAGCCCCAATATGCAAGCGATTGTCAGGATGATTAGATCATCTCGCATGTACGGAGTACGAGTGCAAGTACAAGAACAACGTAATGGTGGTACAATACTAAGGAATCACCATTGAGCAAGTACAAGTACAACAGTACGCGCAACAATATGACCTATTCACGCGACTGACGGGACACAGCGCTGAATAATGCCCCGCTAAAGGCCTATCGCTCTAGTCGTGGTTGAGGACCGGCGTTATCGGCGCCAGCCGTCTAAAACGCCTGAATGGAGGGCTCACCTTAAAAGAGGCCTCGTATTTAGGCGAACTATGCTTCCTACAATACGACAAGCCTCCATAAACTTGTATTCCTGTGCCAACGTTGCATACAGTCACCAAACTGTCACATCACTACTTAGTTGAGCTATTGTTCCATGTTGCACCTTATCACTGCTCCTACTCGAACAAGGCTTCTCTAGCCCGATCACCTGGCCGAGACCCTCTCTTCTGAGAAGTACTCTTCATAACAATGCTGTGTTGTGGCGCAGGGCAGACGATCTAGCATCGCAGACAGCGCATATGTTAGGAGGGCTGCAATGTATGAATTGCTGGTCCCGCTGTCTGCATTGTATGTGACCACTGGGTCACCGGTCCTGCCCATTGTGACGACCCACTTGCGCTCGTTGAAGTTGTGATGTGACGAGCCTGACTCCAACTGAATAGAGTCACGTAGAGGCCGTGTGGTGACCGACATGGTGACGCCTGTATTGGCATCTCCAGCAGCGTCAATCGAGCCGAAAGTAAAGGAGAGGAAGGAGGTTCTGTAGTTTTTGTGTTTATTTTTGCTTCTTTATGACACTCCCGTGTCGTCTACCTGGGCAAGCAACAAATCTCTTCACGGGGTGCGTACTCTTATGCTGGGTTGTTTTTCATTGGGAGGCCATTTGACTCACGAGATCATGTTTTACCTCCATGCGAAGTGGACCTGAGAGCACATGTCCTTGTGTATCTTGGCATGCGTTGAATTCGTCCTAGCTTTTGCCTTCCGGGGCATATACTGCCGATCACGTCTATGCATGAGAGTAGAATGCCCCGTCACGGGTCAGCCTAGACCTTCATCCACTTGGTCACTGGCGATGGCTCGGCCTATAGAGGCTTTCCATCTTATTCGCCACAGTGTTGGCGTTGTATGGATCCAAAACTGGGGGATTTGGCTGTGCAAACTTTTTGGCTAAACGATGAAGTAGGCGGCACGAATGGGACACTGGGTTAGTATTCGATGAAATGAAAAAAAAAAAAAAAAATGATGGACAAGAACGGTATGTTCGGCTCAGTCCGTATCGGATGTGAAAGCCACGCCCTAGTTCTGTTTTGACGTGATCTAAGTCTGTCGTGCCCAAAAATCCTCTCATCGCACCTGTCCCTTCAACTAGATCAGCCCGCTGATCGTCCATGGGGCTCCTTCTTGCCTCACTGCCACGCTCTCTTGTGATAGTCGTTATCGCGTCTCTCTCATACACGATCTCTCTGTTTTGAGATACAGCTGCAGTGACTTCCAGGTCATTGTTGCTCTTCTTGAGCCTGCCCTTGCGCCGGCCTCCGTTGTTGCCGGACGTGGCAAGCCACAACTCGACAATTACCGCCTTTGGGAAGGATGCCTGTGTTCTGTATAATCCTAGCTGTGTGCGTATCGGCGATAAGTCCCTCCTTGTTGGATAGGAAGCGATCGCCGCGATGGCCATATTCGGCCAAACTGGCGATTTGGGGCGGTCGTCAACCGCTGTAAATTTAGTGGACCATCGCTCTGTGGCCGAATTCGGAAATGCCGTGCAAGTCTCACAGGCGATCACCCATATTGAGAAAACGCGTGACGAGCGATTGGAATTTCGTTTGATAAAGACATACGCAATGGCATTCCGCCTGCCGATTTTGGTGTGACAGGAAGTCTGTAATCGTTGTCTCTATCTCTCAAGGAAACCTGTCAACCTTCCTTTGCTCAACTGTCCACGAAACACTGCGATCATGACACCTTATTTGGATATGAGCCACGAGAATGGCGATACAGGCGTTCCTGCTCTGAAGGCCGGCCACTCCGACCAACCTCACCAATCCGGAGACACCGTGCATATCACCTCGCTCGACATATCGTCTATGCCCACCGACACCGTCTGCCGCTTTCAGTTGAGCCTGACGTCTACCGCCCTTGGATCTGTCGACATTCCCCTTTTCGCATACAGGTCGAAGAAGCCGGGACCTGTCGTTGGCATCACGTGTGCAGTCCATGGCAATGAAGTCAATGGCATCCCAGTCGTGCAACAGATCTTTTGTGACATGGCCACAAAGACGGCCAATGGCCAAGGCTCCTCACATGCGCCTACACCAGAGCCACTCAGCATCAGATGTGGGACAGTGATTGGCATCCCCGTCGTCAACGTTCCCGGTTTTCTGGCATCGATACGGTGCTTCGACGAAGACTCCAAACAAGACCTGAACCGGCTCATGCCTGGCAAGCTAGACGGCTCGGCACCACAGCAGTATGCATATGCCGTCTTCAACAAAGTCATTGTCCACCTCGACTACTTGGTCGATCTGCACACGGCCTCGCTTGGTCGACGCAACTCGCTATATGTGCGGGCCGACATGAACCACCCAGAGATTGCAAGCATGGCACGACTTTTACAGCCGCAAGTTGTTGTGCATGTTGCAACAGCAGGATCGTTGCGAGGATGTGCTCAAGCCCGTGGCATTCGAGCGCTGACGGTTGAGGTATGACTTAAGCACAGAAAAGGGTTCGGAGCAGAAAAGGTGGAGCTGTGTTGTTGACGCCCATAGATTGGCAACCCGAGTGTTTTCCAGACAGACTTTATTCGTGCGACATACGCTGGCATCCGTCGCATTCTCACGTCGATAAACATGTCGTCCGAGTACACTCCATCGGCCCCGACGTTGCAGTCAATGCGCAGCATCAGTAAGCAGGATACAGTCTTGTGCAATCGCAGTGTGAGTATCGTTTCTTTCCTTTGAACACGGCACAAAACTAATACGAATGTCTAGTACTGGATCTTCTCATCAACAGGGGGCATATTACGAGGTACGTTATTCATACACCCGTACTTCACCGGCCATGCGCTAATGGCACTCCAACAGTTTTCAAAGACATCGCCGATATTGTCCAGCCTGGCGAGCTCATTGCTGAAGTACAGACAATCTTTGGCGACGTGGTAGAGCGCATCTTTGCCCCAGACTTCGAAACGGTTGTGGTCGGTGTGGAAGGCAACCCCGTTGCCAAAACCGGGAGCCGAGTGATTCATCTCGGCGTCATTGGAGAGAGCTTCGCAGCCGCAAGAGGGGACGGACACTTGTAGATAGGCCAGCCTGCAATTGATTTTTACAGACCAGTCTTTTACAGAACAGTTTGAATTGGTAACTCTCTAACCGTTGCTGCGCTATATATCATCCGCTGCCGGTACAACTCTACATCCAATGCCTCCCACATAGTCACGCGCCTCGGCCTCAGTATTAACTATGTGCGCAATCGGGCCGTTGTCGTCGTCTTCGGGCAACTTCAAAACCCTGGCCGGGTCGATCACGACAACGGTGGTCGAAACGGCCAGTCGCCGAATGTTCTCGTAAATCAACCGGCGGGCCACTTCGTTGAGAGAAAATGTGTGGCGCAACGAGAAGATGACCGCACAGGGGCGGCCTTGACGGCCCGTCTCGTCTGGTCGGATCTCTTGCATGATCGCACGGGTCAGGCGTTCCGCTCCGGCAAAGCGGACAGCGCCGCGCAGCTCAAAAACAGCGACTTGTTCCTCGCACGAATGCGGCTGCCGGGAGCCGCCGGCAAACGTGGTCATCCACGACCGCACACTGGCCCGGGCGATCTGGCTCATGTCCATCATGTGAAAGCCCATATCGTGCGACAGCTTCTTGCACATGGCCACGCCGCGGACACTGTTGCCCCGGTCGTCCAGTCGCGGTGAGAAAACAGCCAGCCCCAACTGGCCGGGCAGTGCACCAATGATGCCACCAGAGACGCCGCTCTTGGCCGGGATGCCGACGTTGGAAATCCACTCGCCGGAGGAGTTGTACATGCCGCAAGTCGCCATGACGGACAGCACCTGGCGAACGCTTTCTTGCGGGATGATCCGTTCGCCCAAGACCGGGTGGATTCCGGCGTTGCCAAGCGTCGCCGCCATCACCGCCAGATCGCGTACGTTGACATTGATGGAGCACTGCGCAATGTAGCCGCGCACGGCGTCTTGCGGGTCGCACGCAATGATGCCCGCTGCTTTCAGCATGTAGCCAAGGCCCATGTTGCGGTTGGCGTCCTTGAGCTCGGCTTCGTAGACTTCCTGGTCGACACGCAGCTGCCGGCCGGCCAGCCGAGACAGCGCTTCCACAATGCGGTTGACCCGCTGCTCCACGCTGCCGTCGGGCGAGGAAATCAGTGCATGCGTCGCGATGGCGCCGGCGTTGATCATGGGGTTCATGGGCCGGTTCGTGTCGGCCTCCAGTGACAGGCGATTGAAGGCATCGCCCGAGGGCTCCACGCCCACTTTCTCGAGGACGGCATCCAGTCCCTGGTCCTGGATCGCCAGTGCGTACACGAATGGCTTCGAGATGGACTGGATCGAGAACTCGACGTCATCGTCGCCCACGGAGTAGACGCTGCCATCCACCGTACAAAACGCGATGGCCATGCGCGATGTGTCCGCATTGGCGAGAACGTCAATGTAGCTGGCTGGTTCGCCGTCTTCAAGCGGCCGCGCCTTATCCAGGACGATCTGCAAGTAGTCTGGGATGGGGGACTTCATTTTTGGCGGCCAATGCGTTTCTGTGGAAGGAGGAAATGCGACAGGGTCTCTTAAACGTGACGCAACAAAAAAAAAAAAAAAAAAAAAAAAAAAAAAAAAAACGACGAGTAAATAAATACTGTTGATGTACGTCGTAAAGTCACGCAGGGAAGAGCCAAGAAGGGGGCTGGAGCTTAGTAACGATCAGCTAAAGATCCGACTAGGAAAGGAAAAAGTGACGCAAAAGGTAAGACCCTCTAAGCCAAGAGAACCAAGAAAAGCGTACGCAACGCCGAGACTTTGCGAGCCAGCAAGGCACAGCAGCCAACACGACGGCTTCTTCCTGGGACCCTCTGTGGTCAAACAGCCGCAAAGTAGTGCGTTCTCTACGATATTTGGCGACTATTGGGATCAACTTTCACTGCACTTTCAAGCAAAAGAACAATTCGGGCAGGAGGTGGACGGGCCCGCTATCGGGAGCGTTCCGAGCCAGCCGACCAATCAACTTACATAGCCGAGCCCTACCAGCGTATTCAGCTGTCACGTTTCATATCACGTGCGCTGCTCGTCACTCCAATTACGATGTAATCGACGACGTGTTCAAGAAGGCGAATTGCAAACGCATACTGCTCATGCGCGTGACATTTAGATACTCTGACTGCTCAATACCAGATTTATATATTGCAAACCGAAGTTCTGTCCCAGTTCTCTACCGAATCATGCCTTCCCATCCTGCCTCGTCCCAGTCCAAGCAAACCTTGAACACATCTCTCCACAAAGTGACTGCTGCATCTGTGAGTCCAAACTCGCTACCATCCTGTGGTTGGCTCTTCCAGCTCCCACTTTGCTCAAAAGTGTTGGACGGCCATGAGAATGGCTCGTCGTATCTCTGTAATGCAAAGTGCTGTCCATCGCGAGCCATTCCTGATGCGAACAGGACGATCTGGTCAGTAAAAGACTGTGCGCCTTTTAGGTCCTCCTCGGTCAAACTTTTGTGCAAAAACAGTGGCAAAAGGTCTGCAGTGTGTGTCGCGGGCCAGTTCTCGGGCCATTGTGTGGGCGTCCACGTGAAGATGTAGCGGTAAGCTACCGCATCTCTGGGGCAGCTGACAAACGACTGGGCGAGCAGCCGGCCAGGCACATAGTACCGTGCATGTCCATCGAGGGCCATCCAAGACAGAGAACCGGGCTTTAGCGCTGACGGCAACGGTGACTGGTACCACTCGTAGGTGCTGTCCATGGACTCGTTGTACATGGTCAATGCCCGCTCCCGGAGGTGATCAACTGGCGGGATACGTCCAGCAATGTTTGCTTCCCATGGGGGTGGAGTCCATTGGCGGTATGCGAGTTTCAGCCAGGCCTGGTACACCAAACGTTAGCTCGGCAAAGACATTCGGGAACTCGGCTTATGCTCACCTCATTCTCGCAATGTCCAAAGACGATCTCACGAAGAGCCGGATCCCAACGGTCGTCACCATGGACTACTGTACGGGGATCGCTTGGTATTGTGACTCCGTCAAGAATAGGCCGGAACGAGCTGCATGCAAAGTGGGAGGATTGAACAAGCGTATCAGCATCAATCTTGCGCAGCTGGTCGACGACGTTGCCTGTGTCTGTCTCGATTCCATGCTTCTCGCAGATGGCGTCAGCCCACGTTTGCGCCTCTACACGTTGTAAAAGCTGCACGGAGAAAATGGTAGACGAAGAGTACAGCATCCTGGAAACACCAGGGTACAGAGCCGGCGTAAGGGTCATGTAGTTCAAGAGTGCTAACATACCGAGTCAGAGGCCATACATTCGATTTAATTACACAGTTCACGTACCTGACCCGGCGGATTCACCAAAGCCCATGATGTTCTCGGGATCGCCACCAAAGTGAGCAATATGCTGCTTGATCCAGGCGAATGCGGTGCTGACGTCAAGCAGAGCCAGGTTCGCTGTCGAACGGAAATGCTCTGGCAGATCCGTCTGTGTTGCAGCATCCGCGAGAAGTTGCCTCGAGTGGATGAATCCGAGGACACCAAGACGGTAGTTGATGGTGACAACAATGACTGGCTGGCCAATGCCGAGGGACCGAGAAACGAGAGGAGTACCGTCGTACAAGTCGACACCACCAGCACCAGACCGAAAGGCGCCGCCGTGCACCCAAACCATCACAGGGAGTGGCCTGCTCGGCTGTTCCAGTCTGGTGCCAGTCTCGCTCAAGGTGACCGGAGCAAAGATGTTGAGATTTAGGCAACCGAACTCGTCCTCATTCTCGGCCAGAACTGACACGCTGGTCGCCGATGGTGGTCCAAAGACTGGGAGGCCGGGTACGTCAAACAGAGCCTCCTTGACTTGTGGGCAGGCAGGTCCAAAACAGGTCAAATTTTGCACCCTGTCCCACGGTGAGGATGCCAGGCGTGGTGCTGCCCATCGGCGCGGTATGTTGGCATATTGGATGCCGAGACATTTGATGATTCCTTGTTGGGTTGAATCTTTTGTGTCTTGGCTTTCAGCCGGCTGTTTGTCTCGAAAACGAGCACGATATGCACCTAGGTTGCTTTGAATCTCGACAAATCTGTCGCTGGTATTCATTGTCGATTCAGTTGCAGCTCCTGGCTATGATTCCTAATACTGGCGTTTCTTTTTTTGAGACAGACACAGACACAGAATCGTG
Source organism: Sporothrix protearum (assembly GCA_016097115.2). Taxonomy (NCBI): domain Eukaryota; kingdom Fungi; phylum Ascomycota; class Sordariomycetes; order Ophiostomatales; family Ophiostomataceae; genus Sporothrix; species Sporothrix protearum. The sequence goes on along the minus strand of JADMNH010000026.1, from coordinate 172,067 downwards.
CTGCCTTTGGGATTTTGGTATTTCATGGACCAGACATATCACACGACATTATCGCCGTCGCCTTTACAGCCATCCTAGGCCTAGCGCTCACAACAATATTGATCTTTGGGTCCACAATGGGAAAGGTGGCTCTCGCATTGTTATCATTCAGCTAGAAGGAGAGGGGTAGCTATCGCACGCTGCTCAGATTGTGCTGTTCAGGCTCAGATTATCAGCCCGTCCCTCACATTCGTCATAATCGGCTCCCAGTCCACACGTGCCATGGCTTTGTCTTCCGCCGCACAAACGAGCTCGACAAAGCGTATTGCATAGACATAATGGTTGCCGCCAACCTTTTCGTAAGACTTCAAGCGATCGATGGCCCACTCACGGTAGATCATGTCCTCCACTTCGATTGCTGCCATAACAAGAGGCAGCGGCCAGAACTTGGTGGGCGGTGGAGTGTTTCGTGAGGAGTGGATCTTTGTGAGCTCCTGGGCGAGCTTCATTATTGTATGCGCCGACATGCTTGCGGCGTGCCGCAGTGCTTCCGGGCACAAACTTCTCGAGAAGGAGATCTCGACCGAGTGGTACAGGGCCGACAGGACGAGGAACGTGGACCGAGCTCGAGAGAGACCCTGGAATGATCCAGATACGTTCAGTCCGTCGATGGCATCTCGATGCGTGTCGAGGGCTGCACGCAGATTCTGTATGCGGCGAGAGCGCCCATCCTCCTCGGCCGTGTGCTTTAGTTGCGTAATCTCGTGGAGAAAGGTCGCCAGAGAAAGCATTCGCTGCAACAGCGGCAGCTGCTCAGCATCTCCCTTTCGCTGTTCATCCGGGTAGGTGAGACTGTATGCCTGGTGAAGTGTCAAGTAGGACTCGTTGAGCGCAGTCATCAAGCCGGCTTCGCCGCCAATTGCTTGCAGGACAGTACCGTCCGACTTTTGAAACGCAGATGCCTTTGCATCCAGAATGCAGAACTGTGTGACGGTATCAGCGTTGGACAAGACTCACACCCATCATAGTCTTTGAACATACCCATGACGCAACACGAGATCGAACACCCGTCATGCTGGCCTCGATTTCTGGTATGCTCAAAAGGTGAGCAATAAACCGCAGTATGCTTCGAAATGGGGCTGGCCGTGCCGCCATGAGATCAGCCAGCGCGAGAAAGAAGTGGCCGACAAAGATTGCGTCGACATCGTCTGCGCCGGCATCGGCCAGCCGTCGGTCGCTTTCTGGCGCCGAACGTCCCCGACCGAGCGCTTTGCAGCTGACGCCATAGCTCGTCGTCATGTGGTCCACGAAGCGTTCGTAGTCAGCCTCGGCGCTGCTGAGGCTCGAGATCTTCCCCGAGTAGAAGAGGTGTGTCGAGGTCCACGCCTGGATGGAGCAGAGCACCCAGGGGTGGCTTTGGGTGAAACGGTGGAAGAAGTATGTGTAGAAGGTCCACTCGGACGACTTGAAAGAGTACTTCCTGGCAAGTTCTGATGCGTAGTGCTGTGCGAGTATGTGTCCAGGAAGTGGTGCCGTATCTGGCGTCTTAACTGGGGTGGAGAGTGCGGTCGGTGCGGGAGTATGGCCTGTGTCGGGCGATAGAGTAGAAAGAGTAACGGGTGGCGGGTTGTTGTTCGTCGACTGTATGTGTGAGGATGGCGCGGTGTCAGGAGGAAAAGAAAGGCCAACGTCGACGTCGAAGTGCATGTCCTGGAACGGATCCGTGTTGAAGTCGTAGTAAAAGTCGTCATGCCATGGCGATGGGAGCAACCCTGAGACAGTACTCTGTCCGACACGTATCCTGTCGATACCAGACAGTGGTGTGATGGGGTTATCGGCAGCCGGCGACGGTGGAACAGTCTGGCGAAGACTCGGCCCCGGCGTCGGCGAACTGACGGCATGCCTAGGAGACTGGCCGGCTGTTTCGTCGACAAATGTGAAGACGCCGGGTGGACGAGTGTAAACACATTTGAGATGCAACTTCCTGCAGGGCGTACATCGTGGCCGCCTCGAGTCACACTGTTTCTTTCGTTTGTTACATGTTGCGCAGGTCATGATGAGGCAGCTACAGCTGGACGTGCCGTTTGACCGGTTCGATTTCTGCCGGACACGTAAAACCGAGGGCGGGGATATGTCATGTTTCAAGCAACAATGGTCGAATTTTGACCGGCACCGGGCCTTTCACCACCTCTTCTGGCGGCACGGACTCCGGCAGTACGCGTGCTGCCGCCCCGCTCTGCAGGCTAAGAGTACTTGGGCCAAGCCGCTTTCTACGGTATTCGGTGTCTCAACATCAACATTTTCTTGTCGTATTTCCAACTTCTATATACACAGAACACTTGGTTTTGATTTGCAACATGTGAGCGGACAAAATAGCCTCGTCATGAGTCTTATCTACCCAGAAGACGAGCGAGACGAGTCATGAAGGAGCTGTCAATATCGCCAGATGGTACCACGCGCGGACTCGGCTCGAGCTAGTCTCCTCTAGGCCAGTTCGCGATCACATTTCCGAACTCGGCCAATTCAGCGACCGCTTAGCCGTTTTGGTGCAAGTTGGCGATGGGCGAATGATTGGATCAGCTATCTGTCTCGTGGCAGACATGGCGTTCCTGCTCCAGCCTCAACGATTTGGGAACGAACCGTGGGCGGCATATTGATAAGAGCTTCTTGACGCGTCCAGATATGACGAGAGCAGCATCGAAGCGGTACTTAAGAGCTGCGATGTCGTTGCTCTGAGACCCAAGTCAACATTGAGAGATCGACATATCTGATGACCATCAACCACAATCCACCAATCTACCGTCAATACTGTGCCCCATGGATTCTGAGAAAAGACCGGGAATGCCTACCACGATCGTGGACGACATGGCTGTTGACGCCGAGCAATTTGCAAAGCCCGGCGAGGTTATTGTCGACGACCACGACTGGTCAGCGTCGCGCCGCAAGATTGTCCGGAAAATTGATCTGCACTTGATGCCACTGGTATGTTGCCTGAAGTCAAGAAATATCTCTTGACGACTGCTAGTTTACACATTCTCCTCTTCACGACTGCTAACTTCACAATCACAATATAGATGGTTTTCACTTATGGACTTCAGTATCTCGACAAGGCTGTCCTCGGGCTAGCTGCTGTCTACACCCTTCGAGGCGATAATGTATGTCAAGCTTTGAGTGTGAATTCTGTGCCATACAACCTCTGTACCATACAACCTCTGTGCCACAATCGCCACTAACACCTTATCCCACCAGCACCTTGTCGGCCAGGACTACAGCTGGGTCAACAGCATCTTCTACTTTGGCTACATGGGCCTCGAGTACCCTCTAGCTTCGCTGCTGCCACTCTTTCCAGTTCAAAAGTACCTCGGCTTCATGGTCTCGGCTTGGGGCCTCACGCTTGCCATGACAAATTTCTCCAAGAGTTACGCCGGCTTGCTCATTGCCCGCTTCATCCTCGGTGCCCTCGAGTCTGCCATTGCTCCCAGCTTCGTTGTTATCATCGCCCGCTGGTACCGTCGTGATGAGCAACCCATCCGTCAGATCGCCTGGTTCTGCGGAACGCCGTTGTTTGCCATCTTTGGGTCTCTCATCGGCTACGGTTTTGGTCATATGAGCCACCCTGCTATTGCCGTCTGGCGGGCGATGTTTTTGATTTTTGGCTTCATTACTTTTGTCTGGGGCATCGTCATCTTCTTCATCTTCCCATCCGATCCCATGTCGGCGCGCTTCCTGACTCCCGAAGAGCGCGTTGCCGCCACAACTATGGTGCGTCTCCCACATGCAAGTGCGGCTATTTATGCATACTAATTTTGCATACTGATTTTGCATACTAATTCTTTCCAGACCTCGGACCAGCATACCGGCACCACAGGCAAGTGGCAGTGGTACCAGGTCCGTGAAGCTTTCATGGATCCCAAGACGTACCTGTTCTTTGCCCTTGGCATGTGTGGCACCATCCCCGCTGGCGCTCTGTCTGGCTTCTCGAGCCTGATCATCAAGGGCTTTGGCTTTTCGGCCGTCGACACCATGCTTCTCGGCATCCCGGCCAATGTCATCCAGCTTCTCTCGCTTGTCATCAGCGGCTACGTCTCCACCCGCTTCCGCAACATGAGACTTCTGTCCATGTCCGCCTCGTGCGTGCCGTCCATTGTTGGCGCCGTCTTGCTTCACACCCTGCCGGCAACCCACAAATGGGGCCGTGTCGTTGCCCTGTGGGCCACCTTTACCTTTTCCGTGACACTCGCCCTCTCCTTTGCTGTTATTGGCGGCAACATCGCCGGCACGGCCAAGAAAATCACAGTCACCTTTGTCCTCTTCCTTGGCTACTGCGCCGGCAGCATCGCTGCGCCTCAGTTCTTCCGTGCCAAGGAGCAGGCCGAGGGCTACCCAACGGGCATCAAATCCATGCTGTCGTGTATCTGCTTGCTGTGTGTCCTGCCCCTTGCCCTGCGTGGTCTGTACATGTGGGAAAATGCCAGACGGGACAAGGCTGCTGCAGGCGGCGAGGTCCAGGACGATCCCCAGACCTTTGACGACAAGACCGACTTTGAGATTCGGAGCTTCCGGTACGTCATGTAGAGATGTATGTTACAGGCGGCTTTAAATCGGGTTGGATTATGAAGTTGGTATTGCTGTAGTCACAAATAGAAACGGCTGTGCCATAATCGGCTGGTCTCTCGATTTGAGCGGAATTTCACCTTTTATCAGGGTGGTCCCATGGTGATGTGTAAGTGTATATGCTGGTCCATATAATGTGCTCTCTTTGCCTTTCTTTTTTTTTAAAAAAAAAATATGAAACTACCACAAAAACTAGGCAATAAAAATAAAGAAATAAAAAAATACAGAAAATAAAGAAAACAAAGACTGATCTGTTTATATGCACACCGAACCTGAAGATAACAAAGGAGAATAGCACCATTGCAATACAGAATTAATATCTTGCTTTGGGAGAAGGACATGGTCAACGCCACAGAAGGGAGTTGTGGCGCTCTCACATTAACGTGGTGTAATAGATTATCCGTCGCAAATCGTTTTCCGGCCTTACGATGTTTGGCGGAAATCCCGACCATTCTAACACCAGTGGCGTTGTGGGACATCGTATTTTCCAACCTCTTTTCAGATCTCTTTCCCCAGACTACGGTTCCCAAAAAACTGCAGAACCCTGCGGCCATCCTCGTGTCAAACGAGCCAAACGGAGTCATTCTGCGTTGGCGTGGAAGGATTTCCGGCAGGGCCAAGGGCCACCATCAGGGCGCAGCGGGGCCAGCACCAAGGAGATGCCCAAGAGCGGGTCGGTATATCCGCGCACCCCCGGTCCACCACCCAAGCAGACCAAAATCGCGCGTCTCCATTTTCCGCAGCTGTGCGCACCCCCCTTTTCCTACAGCCGGTCTCTCTCCTGGGGCAGCTGCTATGCTGGAAGAAGGGAGCCGTAGATGGAAAGGGAATGAAAGAAACGAACAGACCGGAAGCTAGCAGGAAATGCTACGATCTGGGGAAGCGGATACCGGGGAAAGAGTATGGAAGTTTGAATACTCAGTAGACGCGGCGCGGACTGGGGGACAGCCGCTTAATGTTCAACGTCCTGGCAGAGTCCATTTTGATGACAAACACTGCTGCATATATTTTCTGGACACAATCAAGCCAAGGTAATATGACTTCCGATCGACTTGATAAAAACGGCAATTTGCCCAGACGGTCTCCTTTTTCCTCCCACCACCACATTTAGGCAAAAAGCCATCCTCACAGTACCGTCCGTGTATCCCCAGCATATCGCTTGTATGGATGCGGCCGCCGAGTCGACATAGTACCGGAGAGTGGATGAGGTATCGATGCCAGCCAATCCCGTTGTCTCCTTGTTCCCTCCGCCTTGGTGTTTGCTCTTGTCTTCTTGGGTGCTGTGTTTTGATGACAATCGGCAGTCAGAAAAGAAAAAAAAAAATGAGGAGGGGCAGATAGTGCTTGGTAAAAACAGGCAAAACATGCGTGGATATTGCGGCTCGTCTGGCCAAGGGAGGCATATAAAGACGGACTTGTAGACTACCACCTGCTACAGCTGTGGCACGGCGGACTACGCACGTAACATCGCCGTCTTCTGCCTTCTCTCGACAACACGTGTTGCCATGAAGTTCTTTGCTGCTCTCGCCTTTGCCGCCGCCCCCGCTCACGCGGCTCTCCGTTTCGGCTGCTCAACACTAAGCATCCAGCGTCTCGACCCCTTAGTGCAGCCCGGTGCGATCCCATCCAGCCACTTGCACCAGATTGTCGGCGGCAATGCCTTCAACGCGACCATGACGGGCGACATTGGCGCCCAGGCCAACTGCACGACATGCACGTTTTCGGAGGACTTTTCCAACTACTGGACAGCCGTCATGTACTTCAGGGCTCCCAACGGCACGTACAAGCGTGTGCCGATCATGCAGAACACGGCGCTGCCCAACGGTATCAATGGCGGCATGACCATCTACTACACCCAGCAGGACTTTAGCTCGAACGGCAACCAGAAGATCACCGCCTTCAAGCCCGGCTTCCGCATGACCGTGGGCAACCCGGCAACGACGTCTCTCTCTGCTGCCGAGGGCCACGTCGGCCTGCGCTTTGTCTGCCTCGACGAGAAGGCCACACGCTTCCCGGAGCTGCCAGCCTTTCCGACCCGCCCCTGTGTCGGCGGCATCATGACCGTCCACCACTTTCCGTCGTGCTGGGACGGCGTCAACCTCGACAGCCCCGACCACCAGTCCCACATGTACAACACCAGGGCGAGGCCTTTAGCAACGCCGGTGCCTGCCCGGCGTCGCACCCCGTCCGCATGCCGCAGGTGGCGTACGAGACCTTGTGGGACACCACGGGCTTTAACCACCTGTACCCGACCGATGGTCGCAACCCCTTCTTTCTGAGCTACGGCGACGGCCACGGCTACGGCACGCACGGCGACTATGTCTTTGGCTGGAAGGGCGACTCGCTGCAGCGTGCCATGGACTCGTCGTGCATGTTCCAGGGCTGCGAGGACGGCCGGCCGCTGTTGTCGCAGTCGGTGACGGAGATGAACAAGTGTGCGGTGGCGAGTACTGTGCACGAGGACATTGATGGATGTGAGTAACACTGCGTAGATGACAGACAAAACAAGTAGCCAGCATTGCGGGATACTAACGCACCATAGGGGTCACCGAACTGCCCGGCCAGTCGATGGAGATGTAGCGGAGACTGTCCGTATTCCTTCTCGTCTTCTGTCTGCTGCTTGCCATCTGCCGATCTTGTTGTTGTCACTGTCCGAACACCCAACTTGCTTGTTTGCCGACTTTGCCAACCTGCTTGTGTTTCTGGCAATGATGTGAATGGTGTAAAGGAGGTGGAGCTGTGGTTCAGGAGTACACGCATTAGCTTGTCGATAATCTGACAGTCATTTCAATTTTTGTCAACGACATTGAGTCATTATGCAATGCAATCTTGGGCTCCCTGCCGCTACCATTTCCATGCTGTTCACTCCCACATCTGCTAAAGCTTGTTATTCAAGCTCACGGATAATGCCATTCACCTTTCCCCGGCGGCGCTGGACCACACTGGAATGCTGAACCAGACTGTGACTGTGGACTCTCTGCAGCCCACGCGACCACCAACGCACCATCTCGTCTATCCAGTCTAAACTGCAAGACATCCAAGCGAGACGTTGACGAAGAGGACAAAAGCCAGTTCGAGGTAGAAAAGGGTGAGCACATGGTCCATGGCCCTGATTCATGCGCCTCTTAAAAAATGGAGAGCTTCAAAAATGAAGAGGGGCGTCCGAGATGGAACGGCTTCTTTGCATGCATGTTGACGGAAAGACATGAATAGAATCGAGTAAAACGCTTCTCGGAGACCATCCCTTTTCTCGTCTCGTCTCTTTTCTGGCCCTGTCCTCATTGTTCCAGTGATCTTGTATTCGATATTCACTTTATCTTCATTTCTCTTTTTATTCATCTTGCTTTCCCTGACTTCGTTGCTCGCTTCTCGTCCAACCGGAAATCGCTCCCGACTGCCCCTATCCATTCCTGACCAGCATGCGACATGTCACCTTTGCTTCATTCGCCCTGTCTCCTCATCGTAGGCCGCTATCTTATCTTTGGTTGGCGACAGGAGTCAAGTCAGGAGTCTCTTCGTCTGGCGGGTGTAGTCTGTGAAGATTTTGGTCGATGGCTTTGTTGTTTTTGTGTCCATTTGCATCATTAAATGCCGTTCTTTGCACATAACGCTCCATCGTTGCAGAGTCTCACAAATTTCGACGTCGCTCCTGCAGAATGCTCCTCTGCGTCGCGTTCGTAGTGGATCTGTCTAGGGCTTTTTGTTGCATCGCCGCCGGTCGATTGGAGCCTGCCCCTTTGAGTAAATCTATCGTCGTTGGGGTCGTATTCTCTTCTTAGGGCCACACTGGTCCTCGGATTCGTGGCACTCTAGCCATCTCCCGTTGACGGTCTCCCGAGAGTGGCGTGCACGGCCAATAAAGTGAAGACGTTCGAACTGGCCAAGACGGACAATGGACACCCAAGCCCAACACAAGCAATTCTGCCAGCGTTCCATCCGTGCCTAGCGTTGTATTGCGCTTGTAACGCGCCTCGTATCGTATGCCTTCAATTTCTCCTGCCTCCTGACAATTTGTACATTGTAGTATGATACAGACGCTTCCGCAGAAAAATATATGCGCCCCCTTTTCTATCCTACAACGTGAACCAGGTCTCCGTTATGTCGGCTCCGAGTGTTGTTCGTTGCCCCTCTCTCCCCAAGACAAAACACAGACTTTTCATGCTCCATATCGTCCTAGGATTGTTGTTATGGACGTCCATCTCCACGAACTCCGTGCTTTTAACTTGTCCCACACGTTCGTCAAAAGTAGCAAACTTTGCTACCATCGCTTGCAGAGGTTGGCACAAAGACTACGACGTACTCAGGTCAAAGTGAAAATCAAAGTGGTCCACTCACAACAAGCCCTTCTCGGATGCATGTCCGGATCAGCAGAGTGACGATGGACACTATCTCCGTGGAAAGAACAAGAATGCATTATAAGAACAGGCCAGTAACAGGCGGAATCTTCCGCCAATACCTATCTCCTTAGGGCCGAGAATATGACTTTTTTCGGTGGGGCGCACGCAACAGTTGGCTACAAAGGAGCGTGGACGATGTGGCCTGTGCGTTGTTGACACGCTTGTTTACGTTGTGATCACTATGCGAGTTTTGCTGGCCAAATCCTGAAACGTGAGTGACTTCTACTTTTGCCTGTAGGGCAGAGTATTTCAAAGTACCCGTGGGTCAAAAACAGGGATTAGAGCCAATCACAGCGTGCGGCTGAAAAAAGTCATATTCTCGGCCCTAAGGAGATACCCGCTATGCCTGCGTATGGCGTGTTCTGTCCCAACATCCCGTACAGTCTTCTACATCGTACAAATACAGCTGTGGCCCCCTTTTATCGTGTGCGATACTAGCCACCACATGGGCAAGTATCGCGACGGTTCACGGACTGCGATCGGCGGCTGTTGTCCGCTTGTCCGTCGCTTGGCTGCGCCTGTTGGGTATGGGTATTCCTGGATGGTCAGAAACAGACTGCCGCTTTGTTCTATTCTCCTCCCTTCTGGTCCATAGAGCAAACGAACGAGAAAAAGTGGCCAGGACCTGAAATTGCACTAGGGGAACACGGCCAGGACCAGCCAGCGACAAAAAAAAACAACCCCCCTGCAAAAACGACAAGAACAGGGAACGAAGACAACGAAACAAAGACGTGAAAGTACATACGTCGTAGTTTACATGTACACTTAAATCAGACAGATGGCGAGGCGAGCGAGAGTGTCTCCTGCAGGCCTCACAGGTTAGTGACTGAGGGGACGGCTCTCGTCGTTAATTTGCGACATTCCTCTCGGTTGACTTCTCTTCCGTTGTGATTCGCGTCGCTCATTACTCTTTTCGTCCCTTTTTCCATTGCACTTTGGCCATTCTGTGCCTCCTCTTCATCCTCTCCTCGCGCTTTTCGTCCCCCTCTTCCTATTCGCCTTGTCCGCTCAGAATCTCTCGCGGCTGATTTTTTTTTTGTATCCATTAGTACCGACCTGTCAGAAAGGTGCCAGGAACGAAGACGTGTATTCCCCGACGGATCTGTTATGTTGTGGAACCGGTTGATCGTAGAAGAACAACTGTTAAGCTTCTTTTCTCCGGCAGGTTTCTAGAAGGTTACTGGCATCAAAATGCTTGTAGCGTGGCACACTGTCGCAAAATCTCTCCTTGCGTTGCTCGCCGTCACAGCACGCCAACCAACAGACGGCGGCACGAGCCAACAGTCCCTACTTCGGCAGACACTGAAGGAACAAAGAACGCCAAGCGAGATGCACGAGGTCGCAGCCGGCAGTAAGCCTCCCTTGCTTGCCCAGGCTGATGTGTGTAGTTCATCATTCTGCTGTGTCCTTTTCGAGAGTCTTCAGGTTCCGTTGGGGCCTGTTGGGGGCGTGTTGGTGCACAGATTCAAGAGCCGGCATGGAAACCATAGCTTTCTCGGCCACTGTCAAGGCCGCTTTGTCGACGACTGATCTGGAGATGATGCAAGCATCCGCCGTCGGCCGAACCGCCCTGCCACAGTGACAAGTTGCTCAAGAAGGATTCGAACGGTGCCAAAGCCAAGGGTTGGACACTTTTGGAACGACGAGACATAAAAATAAAAAAAAAACCGAACCCAACCAGAAGCCCTCAGTTGTCGAGGGCGGGTTGGTGCACCGTTCGGACCAACAGTTGCCAGTTCAGACATCTGAGACAATGATAACACATCGGAACAAAGCGTGACAGGCGAGACAGAGTTGCAGGGAGACATGCAGGGCGCCGCAACAGTGTGACACGATGTGGTGGTTGGGGGTACAAAGTACGCAAAGGTGCGAGATACAAAATACTTGTGCGCAACTGACAGCTGAGGCCATGTCTACCAAGTAGTAAAGGGGTAAGGGTTTTGCAATGGAAACACCAGCTGCAAATGCGCGAAAACAGTGACAAGTACCTCGTACGGCAAGTGAAATGAAGACAAACGGGAGTCAAAATGCAAAAGAAAGATGTGAAAGCTCAGAGACGAGACCTCAACGTGTAAATGACGAAGAGGTTATGCAATGGGAAAAGACGAGATATTCCCAAACGGGAAGATGGTTCAAACAAGGCGTGAAAGCCAAGAAGGCAGAAAAGGCGAAGAAGGCGGAAGGAGGCGGGCAAGCATTCGAAAGAGTGACAAGAAGAAAAGGCAACACCGGGTGAGAATACGACAAGACGACAGTGAAGAAAATCAGGAAAAAATAGGATAATAGGAAATAAAGGAAAATAGGGGCAATAAACCCGGCTACGATTAAGAGTTTCGGCAGGCCCAATTTTACCCTGTTTGTACGGGGACCAAAGAGACTCCAAGGGGTGATGAAGTTGACGACGTGGACAAGCGTAAGCGGAGAATGGGACGCTGAAACCCCACCGCAATACGGAGGAGTGCCTAGTCGCGGACAAGAGATTTCTGGGACAAGAGTTTTCTGGGTCCTCTTTTTGTACACTTTCGTGCATTTTCTGTCCGTATCTTCACGGAGTAATGGCTTTATTTGTGGCGATAGGTCAATTAGGCGTTAAAGCACGGAGATGACCCCAGAGACGGGAGGAACCCTCAATTAGTCGAAAGAGTGCTCAAAATAGTCTGTGCATCTTCTCCTCCTCGCACATTCGCATCCTTACTTTGTCCGTCCTCCACCCTGACCATATCCTCGGAGACTGCCCCCTGAGATGGTCTCGATCACGCTCTGTTGCGAGGGTGCGTTGGAAGACAAAGGCCGAGACGACATGTTGATTGCTCCCTTTTGTCGTTGGTCCTTGTCATTTTTGTAGATCTTGCTTCGCTTTCTCTTTTGATTTTTGCAGACTCCCCTGGTCGCTGCCACATCACCTGGCGTGTGGGATGCGTCCTTCTTCTGTCAACGGGACAGTGGTTGTGTTTGAGGAGTTGATTTGACAGGGCACATTTTTTTCAAGCTTGTGATAGAACAATGCCTTTGCTTTGGGTTTCTTTTTCTTTTCGTCCGTCGTCTCTCGCCAGATCATGTTGCCAGACCATCTCGCCATTTTAATTGATTAACAACACTTGCCTTTGCTGTCAGCCCTCGCTCTACTCTCGGTGTTTCTGGTACCATACTCGCCGTTCGCTCGTCTGAATGCTGTTTTTCTTGCAGTCTTCTTTTCTTCCTCGTAAAACCCCTGCAAGCGCGCTTTTCTGTTCTGCCTTCTGGCCCCACCTCTCCACCTTCTCGCAGAAATAGCGCCAGAGGTCCACTGAAAGCCCACTCAACATCCACTTCCCGCCAGGCCCAATGGCGGCCGTTCCGTGCAATCCTCCGTAGCGGCCCCTATTCGTCCAACTAACCAACTCGTAAGTCTTGCTGGCGTGTTTTAGCTTCCCAGCTTTTCTTCAGACTCCTTCCCGTCCGTCCCCTGTCAACGTCGTCTGTTGTTTTTTAGAGTCTTCAGCCAACTAGGACCACTCCGGAGTAGGGAGAAGTCGGGGTCTAGCGTTCTGAGCGGACCAGCTCCGTTGTCTTTCCTCACTAACGTTGCTTGGACTCTGGGGAAAAACACCCCGATCGTTCCCACTCGAGCACTGGTTGAAGAGCAAACGAACGGTGTTTGGCGCTCTTCTAAAAAGACCAGCGTGCAGTGCCACTGCTGTGACCGTCAAGGCTCCTTGGTGTCTTGGTTTTTCTTTAGGGGCGGCTTTTCAAGGCTTTAAGGTGTTTCTCTGCTTCCTTGGCCTTTTCTTAGTGGTCCCACCCCCGGATACTCTAACTGCCTGGTGGCGCTTTGAGAGAGCATCCTACACGGTAGTCAACATTTGTCGGGCTGTCGGCACATTTCATAGTCTGACGCTTAGTTGGCTACGAAGAGGTGAGCTCGCAAGGAAGGTGTGCGAAGATATGATGGGCCCAAATTGTATGTCGCTTTACAAAAGACACGGAACAAAACACCAAACGCTCGCTGGCACAAGAAGCGCCGTATGCACGACGCCCATTGTTTATTTTCACCCCTACAGTACCTTGTACACTCCAGCAATGTGCGGTGGATACTTTGTAGGCAGATACTTACACCCAAGCAGGCAGGCTTGAAAAGGCCGCTCCAGCTAACTTGCTGTGTACTCCTTGATTCCCAGCCGTTACGGGACTCGCGACGTTGCGACCAAAGCCCCGTACTCGTACTGATACTCCGACAACTGAGACCTCGCCAGCACCTGTTCATCCACTACAGAAACAGCACTTCGCGCTGGTACATGTACTGGTACAAAGACCGCCACTCACTGAGCAGCTCTCCGCAGGGATATGACCAAGATAGGGCAGTGCTCGCCGGACTGCGACGCAGCTAGACTGCCGCGCTAGACGATCCCTTTCCTCTTTCTTCTTTTGATTCCAGCGCTCAGTGAAAAACACAGGCCAACAAAGGGCGGCGTAGCAGCACTATCCTCTTTCTTCAATGGGAAATTCTCCTGGCGTGGTCTGTGGCTCCTGTGTCATCAAGGTCGCATGTCTTGCGTAGCTCAAGTTTCCATTCCCTGGCCCTTCTCGTCGTCACCCAGTCTTTACTCCCCTTGTCTTCCTTTTCCCTTTTTGATATCCAGGGCAATGGGACAACAAAGGTCGACGGTCGACTGGATGTATCTGTCCGTGACTTAAACCACCCTCCTGTCACCTCCTTGTTCTCTTCCTTGTCCCTCCTTGTCACTCTTCCCTTTCCATTGTCCAGTCAATGCTTTCCCATCCTTGACACCCTTGTCCACACTCGGCCCATCCTTGTCCATTATCCTCTATTTTGTTTTTCTCCTTCTTTCCTTCTTTCCTTTTTCACACCCCCTGTTCTCCCTCCTGGAAGCTGAGATCCGACGTTAATCACCAAATCGGAGACTGCATGGAACGGGCGCATGTTTCTGGGTTCCTGGATTCTAGATTATGGATTCTGGACTCTGGATCCTGGATGTACCTGGTATCTAGGAATGAGGGAAAAACGAGAATTCAGACAGTTAATCAGTTAAAACACACACATCGCCTTACTCGTGATGGCCCGGTTCTGAATTTTGACCCTGTGGACGACTTTCATTCTTCTTCGACTTTCAATACCCCACGCAGTTCATATTGACTTCGCTGCTTTCCAACTCTCGACTCTCGACTCTCTCTCTCTTGATCCGACCTATGCTGGCTCTTTCAACGCCGGGTTGAGACCGCCCCCATCCTCTCATTAGAGTCGACTGTCACCGTTCGCCTCGTCGATATTACTTCTTCCATCGCCGTCGAGTATCACCACCACCGCCACCGCCATGACTGTCGACTACCCGACCCGGTCCGCGACGGTGGTCGTCGCCAACGCCGCCCTGCTGGTCATCACGGGTATTTTCATCCTTGTCCGTCTCTGGGTCCGCGTGTTCCTGCTGCACCAGGTCGGACTTGACGATGTCTTGATTTGGGCGTCGTCCATCTTTGGCTTTACCCTCTCCATCTCGGAGATTTTGAGTATGTCTAACAGCGGCCTTGATACTCTAGTAATTGACAACTGACGCCCAGCCTTCCAGTGACAAAACATGGACTGGGTCTGCATATCGAAGATGTCTCGGAAGCCGACTTTGAAAGCTTCTTGGTCCTCCAATTTGTCGCCGCCCTGACGTACATCTGGGCGTTTGTGCTCATCAAGCTGTCCTTTGCCGTCTTCTATGTTCGCGTCATCCCGAGCGCCGGCTTTCGCCGCCTCAACTACACCATCATTGCCATCCTAGCCATGCAGGGTGTCGAGGAGACGTTTGTTGTCTGCTTCGCCTGCCGCCCCATCTACAAGTTCTGGCACCCAGCCGCCGACGGCACCTGCCTCAACCTGCTCAACTTCTACTACATCTCGTTTGGCATCAAGCTCGCCACCGACATCGTGCTCTTCCTCGAACCGATCCCGACCCTGTTGCGCCTCAAGCTGCCGTGGGTCAAGCGCGTCGGTCTCATCATCATGTTCTCGCTGGGCCTGCTGACCTGTGTCATCTCCATCATCCGTGCCACCTACCTCAACGACACCGGCAACGACGTGACGTGGCGTCTCGTGGATCCCATTGACTGGTCGACCGCCGAGGTCTGCTCGCTCATCATCTGTGCCTGCATTCCGTATGTGCGCAACCTGCTGGCCGAGATCCCCTTTGTCAACGAGGCCCTCGGTCTCTCGTCCAACCACTCCAAGGGCTACCCGTCCCACTACGGCGCCCGCTCGGGCCAGGACAACTCTATTGCTCTCCAGACCCAGCGCACCTACATCCAGTCGCGCAACCTCAAGGGCGGCCACGGCGCGGCGTCAACCACGGCCACGGTCACGGCCAACCCCTACGGCCACGGCCACGGCCACGGCAACGGCAATGGCAATGGCAGCGGCAACGGCAACGGCAACGGCCACATCCGCGCCACAGAGTCGACCGAGGAGATCTTTCCCAACTACATGGACAAGCAGGGCGGCATTGTCGTGTCGACGGACGTCAAGATCGCCGTGGAGGAGAACTCGGAGCCAGGCCGCAGCCAGGCACGGTCCAGCTACTCGGATTCGAGATGAGCGTCCCCGGGTGTTGTCCAGTTGCCTTCGTGTTGCCTTTTGCGTGTCGTTGGGTAGTACCTCACGGTGTCTACTGTATGCGGAGTGGTACGCCCAGTGTTTTTATTTCTCTCTGTGCGATGGGAATCCGTTTCTTGGGCCTGTATTTAGTTCTCATCCACGTATTTATTGCCCCTACATGTCTGTCACATCTTGCTCTCTTTCTGTCTCTTTTTTTTGCTCCTTTTTTTTCCTCTTCTGCTGCCAATTTCTCGTCCTTACTTGATGTTCTTGCTGTTTCAGGTAGACAAAAGAAAGCCCTGAGATGTTTCCACTAGAGACGATATAAATGCGCTCTCCCTTTTTCTTTACGACAGCCATTGATTGAATGTGAATCACAATACGACACACTTTGAGCAGCAAACCGTAGATCTATCAAGACATTCAATTGACTTGCGATCTGATCACCGTCGCGACAGTCCCCCTCTTCTTTTTTTGTCTTCTGCCCCCCTCTTTCTCTCTTGTTCCTCCCACTGTCTCAGCTCTGCCCACAAAACGAATCCCTCACCAATCCTGGACCCTCGCTTGCTCTCTTTTGTCCCATCTTGCGCACTCCTTTTCCCCCGTTGCCGATCATTTGCCGATCGTTTCCCACTGTGCGTCCTGTCACCAGGTCCAGCTTTTGCGCAAACGCAAATCAACGGGCCACCGAAGTTCAGCTGTTCAAGGGCATTCCCTGACTCTTCCCCCGGCTCGTCCCCTACGTCGTACTCCGTACATGTACTTCCTGGTCAATTGCGAGCTCGTTTACGGAGAAGAGACATGACCAAGAAAACCAATCCAACCGCCTGTCGGTGTTGATCACATTCGGCCGAGCGTCTTTTTTCCATTCATTTGCGTAATGACATGCTTCATGCGGAAAGGATCGTTGGCCGGGACCCTTGCACAGCGAGCGCACATCTTTTTGCACGCGCTGCAGGTGGTTGGAACGCATTCGAATACGGAATACATCGTACATCGTACGTCGTACTTTGTGACTTGTTACTCGATCGATGCGAATCTATGTAAGCTCGGCCTTTTCGCATGCATTTGTTCCCTTTTTTCCCCTGTCAGTCTGCGTTTTGGGTCGTCCCTTGTTTGCTTCTCCACGCGATCGATGTTTGGCATCCATGTAAATGTATATTATCAAAAAATTGTAGGCTGCAGAATGTTGCAATCGCATCTCATTGTTGGCATAGCTGTCGCATTTGATTGTCGATTGTCGTTTGTGTAGTACACACTCGGTGGGGTCCCTGCCTGACATTGTGCAGTGATTTGTGTGTTTGTGTAGCTATTCAGACCTCAACTGTCCCGAATGGAAGATCTTTCTTGGACGACAGCAGTGCATCAACCCCACGTATGTCGTCGCATTTTAGACATGCTAAGACCCTCGGTCACACCCGCAATCAATGCTACAGTGAGCAATGGGGTCCGTGCAGCGGAGAGTTGTTTTCTTGCTGCGTGAATGCGCAGGTGTCCTGCATCACGTTATCTCACTTCGCATCCAGATTGGCAATCATTGTCAGATGACACCAACGGCTGAAATTTTTCATCAATACCATCCAAAGAGATTGGTTGCTGCCGGCCCGTGTACTATGATTCAAAAGGGATCAAAGTATCGTCGTCGTATGCCGTGGTGGCCCACTCCACATCCACAACAAAGTGCACGTTTGCCAGCGGCTCAGTTTGACGAGATGGTCGCGAACCCAAAAGCTACCGTATGGGTCAGGGACGAGGCGGACCCGTTTCAACTGCTATTTTTGACGACAGAGCACATACCTGAGATGGACAGTTAGACACTCTCTGTGAACTGCTGTGGACCAGAGCGACTGCTGCGTTCCGTCGAAGACACTTTCCAACCGCGCCTGCCGGCACGCCACATTCAGTTCGGACGCTTCACCCCGCTCAAATTGGACGAGTCCACCGACATGGTATTTGACGCATTGCATGCATGCAGCGGGCGTCGTGTGCACGTGCATGTACCTATCGACAAGTCCATCTCGGAAGTGGTGCGCGAGGCGGAAGCAACGCCAGGCGCCTTGTCCATCTGCACCAAGGGACCCTGTGGCGTCTGCGAGATAAAGCTGATGGACGGTGTGGCCGAGTTGTACGGTGCTCGCAGCGGATGTAAGGGCAGCACGGATGTCTGTATTGGTTTGCGTGTCGCAATTTCGCAGAAAGGAGCTGACGCTGGACTTGTGGTAGGGAGGAATGAAATGGAAATCGAAAGTCAGGATTGTCTGTTGGGATGAAAAGTGCAATCGTCAGCACATATGTTGTCTGTCTGCTCCACGGCTGGTTTTTGGGTCACACTCAGTTCCTGTCCGTGGCGCGACCTTCGTCGGCATGCGTGCTCTCCTGTCGTATCGGTAGTGCTGCGTACGGAAAAGAGAATGGTAAACAAATTGGCAACCAAAAAACACTCGCCATCCACTTCAATGCATACGGATACAATGATAAACAGATAAACACATATGCACAAAAGAGGGAAAGCGACGCACCACCAACGAGGAAGGCGCGATTCAGGCTGGAAGGCTGGAGATAGAATTAGTCAGCCGCGAGGCTGTCACTAGGGTATATTGGTCACGTGAGCAACCCAGCGACGGCCGTACAATGGAATGCAAGGCTCGCGTTGTAGGCACAATAACAGGCACACTCTATTGTGTCGAACCAGGAGCCTATTGTTGTTTTGCCCTTTAGTTGGCCTTGTCTGACCAGGACAATTTTGGCGTCGTCAAAAGCAATGTGAATTGGCCAATGCATCAATAGAGTACTGTTGCTCGTTGTTCCATTGAAGCTTTGTATTTTTGACAATGCATCAATCCCAGTTGGCTAGTCGACAATGCTCTATCTTTTCCTAAACAACAACGACCGGCCGCTTGAAGAACGCCGTGTCCCATGTCTCGATGTCTGCTCGGATATAATATGACTCGAAGACACTGCATTCCTCACATCCTCGCGCATCTCTTCATCCTCGCGCTTCTCTTTATCCTCGTGCCATGACATCACGACGACGACATCGACAGCAACGTTACCAGCCCACTACCACAACAACAGAACCACCAATTCCTGTCCTCCCAGAGCTCACTGTCGCGGCTTCGGCCATGTTCGGGTACCAGGATCTGGCGAGCGCCACCACCTTCCTCTTGTCTTCCACGGCAACCGTCACCAGCATTGCCATAGCCACTGTTACTTCGGTCTCGACCACGTACGTGGTCGCCACTGAAGTTGCGACAGCGACAGTCACCGACTCCAATTTTGCTGCCATGATTGCGGCCATGGACCGGAACACGATCGCCACCAACTTGCTGGGAAACAGTGTCGACCACGGACTGAAAGCCATTGCGTCCCATCTCACCAGGTCAAGTCCTGGCCGGTTGAACTTGGCAAGCAAGCCATCGGTTTTTTTCTTCATGGGTGCTGCCAAGGATGTGTCGCCAAGGATACCCTCGCCGAGCTGCTGACAATGGGCCTCGACAAGTGGAAGGCAAGAAAAGAGAAGAAGGCGGCAAAAAACAATCTCTGGCTGGGCGCCGGCAACATCAGCATTGACGGTTTCATCAACAGAAATGCCAGCAACAGCGACAGCGTCGTCAGCATTGGCGACAACAACAACGACAACGGGACTGGCAATGGCAGAAGCAGCAGAGACAACGCCATCAGGTCAGACGCTATTCCTCTGCAGGAGATGGACATCAGCGTCGCCTCTCGCAATTATCTCGAGGCACAGGCACCCAGGAGCTCTGCATCTGCGCTTGACAAGACCAAGGGCCGTTGGTTCCCAGAGACGTACACTTCAGCCGGCAGTTCTTCCAAAGGAGACAAGGGCAAGTCACAAAGAGACTAGGTGGAGATTTCGCAGCCAATTTATTGGATAGACAAGATGTTTAGGAGATGAGACAGAAAATGGGCTTCTTTTACATTGCATTTTTTTCTACCATCGTTTTATCGTACACATATTGAGGAAAGGCATATTGGGGAATCATAGGAACGAACAAGACGTACAAAAATACAAAACTCAAAAATACAAAACACAAAAACACAGAAACACAAACACAAAAGCACAATAATAGCGGCCAACGCCGAGCCTAGCTGCGGAACCAGTCCCATTGGCATCGACCCCACAACCGGGTGCAGAGCGTGATGTCGCCCGTCACGGTGGGCGTCTCCTTGACGCCGCTCGTATTCACCTGCACGTACTCGGCATACTCGTAGAACCGGCGGGCCACCGGGCCGACCATCGTCGGCTGGGCCGTCGAGGCCGTGATGTAGGCGGTCAGCACGGGCTTCAGGAGCGCCATCCACGGCTCGAACAGCACAAAGCGCGCCTTGGTCTTGATCTGGTTCGTCACGCAGAACATGGCGTCGTGCAGCGCCTGCTGCACCTGCGCGTTCTCGGCCACCGCCCGCGCCTGCTCGGGGAACGGATGGCCCGCCCGCATGGTATCCGTCAGCTGCCCGACGCACTGCATGATGATGACCTCCTGCAGTCGCCGGCCCTGCGCCAGGGCGTTCTCGTAGACGGTCTCTTCGCGGTCCTCGTCCAGCGTGGCCACAATCGTCGCGTACAGCGACTTGGCCTGCAGGTGGAAGCTCTCGAGGACGGCCTCGGCCAGCAGCAGGGCTGTCTCGCGCACACCCGCGGCGGGCAGCTCCGTCATTATGATCTGAAAGTGGTTGAGGACGGCCGTCAGGGACCGGCTCACGCAGTAGGCAAACCGGGCCCGGGCGTCCCGCACGTCCGTCACCTGCAGGCCGTAAAAGGTGCACTCAGGGCACCGTTCCCAGCCCATGGCAAAGGCGCCGGTGACGTTCTTGAAGATGATGGACATGGTCTGCGTAGCGTCCTCGGCGACGTCCGCCTTCATGATATTGAGTCTTGTCAGGAGAACGGGAGCCGTCTCAGCCTCGGAGCTGGCCTCGGAGTCGTAGATCGACATGACCTCCACCGCCGACCCGACTACGGCAAGCTCGCTGGATGGCACGGTCTCGGTGGCCTCGGTGGCCTCGGTGGCCTCGACAGTCTCCTCGGCAGGTGCGGTCGGTTCGATCCCTTGGGCCTTGTCCTTGCCCTTGTCCTTGCAGAACTCGACGGTCACTGCAGCCTTGTCGGTCTTGTCGGTCGTATCGGTCTTGTCGATCACAGGGGTCGAAGCCGTCGGCTTGTTCATCTTTCTCGAGCGGAGATCCGGGTCAGACTCGACCATGGCAAAGTCACTGCCGCAATCACTTCCGGAGTCCATGATGGCTGTAAACAAAAGTGGGTTGAGACCGGGGATGGAAAGGTAGACAGTGAGATAAAACAAAAAGTCAAAGGTGAGAAGAAGGAATGAAGGAAAAGGGGGAAAAGAAACTAGATGGGCTTCGTGAGGCATGGCTCCGGCGAAAAATATCAAAGAATACTCCATAAATCAGCCAAATTTCCCAAGTGTTGTGTGCCATCGGTCCAAAACCCTAGAGGGCATTACTAAGGGATGGGACTCGTACTGATTGCGGTTGCTGTGCCCTTGTGTCTTCTGGATGTATCTTTTTTGTTCGTACGTGACGTCCAACTGGTACAGTGATCACATGTTGGGTGCTTCTCAGCATGAGTCTTCTTTCTTTCTGTCTGTAGATACAACAGCCAACACTACTTACCCAGTCTTGTGAACACGTGACAAATTCATTGCCGGTCTTCATCTAATTGTCGGGTCGGGCCAAAAGTCGCCGGATGTGTGGCGTAGGGTATGGTGTGTCTCATCACTTCTGTCCGAGTTGTGTCGGAGTGTGACCTGCACAGCACCGGTAAAACGTGCAAGTAGCTTTGGGCCTTGATTGCGTGTTCGTATGTGGACAGTACCTGAAAGACTGATGACCATTTCCCAGCATTTCCTAGAACAATTTGTACCATACACCCTTATCTGTCTGTCCCGGCCTATCTCCGCTCCTCACCATTGGCAGCTTGAGTTTTTCATGACACTTGATAACAAAGGCCGCCCACGGATCTGTATACTCGATGTCGTCTTTATCGTCTTCGATGCCTTTGTTGTCTTCGTTGCCTTCGTTGCCTTCGTTGCCCACTGGTACAGTCGGTGCCATTGTCCTTTCCGTGCCCTTTGTTCGCAGCCGTGCTTCCAACAGGCCCTCCACATAGTACGCATAGGTTGTGGCCAGGTTCACAGAGCCTATCTTACGATACCTCTCGGCGCAGGACCGGACAGCGAGGGGCAGAACAGATTCCATGACGTCGGCCCAGACTTTGGACACGTGGAGGCTGGTGTGGGCGCGGACAAACTCGACGCAGTCCGACAGGTCCCAGCATACTTCTTGTCTGCAAAGGACCTTTCCGAAACGAGGAGGTAGCTGTTGGGCGCCGTTGAGCCTCTGCGTTTTGCATTGCGTCGTGTAGACGTTTAAACATGGACAGAATCCGCACATAGCTCGCGTCCTCGCCAAGTTGCACCCGCGTTTTCGTCCACTGGTGGTATGCGGTCACGACATAGTCGGCCAGCATGGCAACCATCTCGTATTGCCCATCTTGTTCGTCGGGCAGCTGGTCCAGGATCTTGCCAAAAATGAGCAACACCTGGGCCAGGTGCAAGCAACATGCGTAGCCCGCCGATTCATTGGCCGGCATGCTTCGCACCCGTGCTATGAATTGTGCTCGTGGTATGTGTGGAGCCGGGTCGTTGGAGCCATAGTCTCTCCTTCTTTTGTTTCTTGGTATCAGAATCGGAACAGAGATGGTCGTGGACAGGTTGGCTTCGTAGAGCCTCTCGACGGCGGTCGTGAGGGCGGTCAGAACCTCGTTGCCGAGTTCGATGGACTCGGCCATGTCGGTAAATCTCGACATATCCATGGTCGGTCCCTTTGTCAAACGACTGGAGACGTCGACGTCGACGTCGACGTGCCGATGTGCAGACTCGGGCTCGTTTGTGAAGGAGTAACTGGGAGGTGAGTCGCCGGCACCGATGGTCGTGTCGCTTTCGTTTTCCGTACCGATGTCGAGGTTCGTCATCGCGGCAGTCGTTGGGTCAAGAAGCGAGTTATTGAAATAGAAAAACTGCAGATTGATTAGTCGTGTATGTGTTGTATTGTAGGCCTTCCAAACCAATCGTTTCAGAAGGGAAGGCTCGAGACGGTGAAAAAAGATGGAGGAAGGCCTGAACATATACATACAAATGCCAAGCTTGGTGATTAATATCCAACACAAGTGAGGGGAAAGGGAGATGGTTCCAGAAAAGCGCAAAGTTAGCGAGCTATCCAAGGCTCTACTAATGACTGAGAAGGCAACATCGACGTTGACGAATCGATTTTGTGCGCGGAGTAAGGCGCATCCGTAAAGTATCGTCAGCACGGTGCGAGGAGCAGCAGGGAATCACTAGTGGCACGAAGTCTTGCACAGACAGATGAAATAGAATGAGAAAAAAAGTATATTGAGACTGGTCTTGGTTTCCTTGGTCTTGATGCAAGTACTTGTCTAGGACACCGCGAAGAGGTGCCAGTCTATCGTCCTAGGCCCCAAATACAAAAAGTTCTCGCAACAAGATGGGCGGGGGAACGCAGCAGTAACAAACAAAACTGGCACCAAATGCAGATGAAATAAAACTAAAAAAAAAAAAAAAAAAAAAAAAAAATACAAACAAGATACCGCAGCAAATATCAAAACAGAAAACAAAATGCAAACTATATACCGCGGGAAATCAAAGCCAAATAATAAGCAAACTACCTACTGCATGAAAAAAACAGGAAGATTGCAAACTATCTACCGCGTAAAAGAAATAAAAATAACAAAGGAAATGAAATACTTACCTGCATTGCGTCCCTCCTCAGGCTCATTAGTTGCGAAAGTGCATGAAAACAGGGTGGACCATGGCCTTTGCCCGGTTCCATCCCGCCGACAGCTTGACCTTGGCGGCTTGCACCGCTTGTTGCACCGGGTCCTTCAACACCTAGACAAGGACCAGGGTGATCACAAAAGTGAGGAGGGCGGGGACGAGAATGGTCGACCAATTTGTATTGGGACCCTTCAGGAATGCATCAGCGAGGGCCTGCAACTTCTGTTCAATCAGCGGGCCCATTCCCTTGAGAATCTCGCCGATGCCTTCGACCGCCGCGACCAATTTCAGGACACCTTGAACAATGGCGTCGCAGGCGACACCAATGTTCTCGATGCCATTGGAAATAGTCTGGACCGCCGGCAGCATGGCTTCGAGTATCTTGGTAATGGCCCCAAGGAACTTGAGTATTGCCTCCAAGATCCCGGCTGGTCCGCAAAGACCTTGTGGAAAGCAGTCAACAACAACTGCAAGTCCTCGCGCATGCCCTCCAGTGCGAGAACGACACCTTGGATGGAATCACCCTGGCCCAACGTGTCGCGCCGACCGAGCATGGCACCGAAATCCATTGAAGTTGATGGTCTCCTCGAGTAGCCTCGGTGGCGTAAGCAGTGTCCTGGTTGTCGGCTGTCGGTTGTTGTCGAAGTCGGATGAGTCGTCGAATTCGTCGTCGATGTCGGCGTTAGATTCGGGGGCGGGGCGCGGAGGGAGGATGTGTCGAGTGTCGGGGGTCGAGGGGGGAGGTGTCGAGTGTCGAGTGTCGAGGGTCGTGTGTCGTGTGTCGTGTGTCGTGTGTCGTGTGTCGTGTGTCGTGTGTCGAGTGTTGTGTGTCGAGTGTTGTGTGTCGATGTTGTCGATGTTGTCGATGTTGTCGTCGTTGTCGATGTTGTCGTCGTTGTCGATCGTTGTTGTCGATGTTGTCGTTGTCGTTGTTGTCGATATTGTCGGGGGCCGAGACGAGACTGGTCGGAAAGGAAGAAGAAAAAAACAAGCGACGGACGCTCCTCTGCTGCCTTTTTGTACCAAAAACAAAAACATAAACAAACAGGCAAATCAGCCAGGAAACTCGGAAGGAGCGACTGGCATATTTGCGCAAAGGGAAGGTGCAAGACGCGACTTCGCGATGGCCACTTGTGTGTGTCGGTCGCTCTTTCCGATTCTGAATGGCAAAAATCGCGTCGACGACGGCCGCGCGACCGCTCTAAAGAAGACAAAAACAAAAACAAACTGGAGCTGTGCTGATTATCGTTCTCGATTGCAGACAATCGGACAGCCAAAGACGGTAGCACCGGAGAAGCAAAGGAGAAAGATGTCTAGTTGAGTAGCACCTTTGAGACTGGGTTGCCTCCTGTCGACATTGTGACAATTAGCTTGGTGATCGGAGACGGGCTCGTACTGTCTGTCTTGCCAGCCGCCTTTTGTATTTGCTTGACTCGTCTTCTCTACTGCGACGACTCATCGCAAACAAGCTCATGTACGAACAGTGTTTGACCCTGCTGCAGAGTGATCATATACGATATTTAAGTCTACATCGCGTGGTCAATGGTTTTACTGATGGCAGAGCGGCGACTGAGAAAAAGGCCCTTCCTGGTTGCAAGAATCCAGTCGTGGCGAGTCCAGTCACAGCGACTCCAGTCGAATCTCCATGCCACTCGTCTGCGCCAACGGCGACAGTGTCGAAATACCGAGATCGTGGACATTTTTCGAGTCCAAAAAAGCAGACAAGGCTGACTATACAGTCACGTGATGGCGACGGTGATACACTGCCTCGTATGAGCTATGTTGTGGTCACGGGGACAACAAATACTGACGGTTGTTTGTCGACGGTTGTTTTGCTACCATGGCGGTACGAGCTCTGTATTCTCGTACTAACATTACATTCACTCGAACAGCGATGCAAGCCAGTTACCCCACGACTGTTGGAGCTTTTGCCATTCTTCTTGTTTTCTCTCCTTTTCCCGCGCCACTCGCGACAAAACCAGCCCAGTTTTCACTCACGATTATGCCCGTCACGCCTCCCATCAGGCACTGTTGTGAGTTGACGGCTACCACAGTCACAAAGCTGCGACAGAGACACGGGTGGCATTTGTCTCATAACTGTCTGTAACAAGCTTGATGGTAGAATAGTGCGCCGTGCACGAGGCAATGCAGTCCCGGCGTGGCCGTCCTTGGGGAGGGCCATGATGGTTATTGAAGCTGTATAGGACCTCGGCCACCCCCGCGGCGATGTTGTAGGCAGTCTATTTTTGGGCAGAAGTCGTCGGCGCCATCGTGGATGGCCCTGTCGGTGGCGATCAAGACAATGTCGGTCTCGTCGGCAACATTGTCCGCGATCGTTGTCGTTTCTGTTGGCTCCGGTGAGGCAAGTTGTAACAAGGACGGGGAAGACAACGGCTTGTAAGTGTCGCCATCGCCGTCATTGTCAGTCCATTCCATTCGTCCCAGTCAGCCCCGTCATCCTTGCATCCGTGTTGTATGGACTGGTGTTTGTCAGTGTTGTATAGCTCTTTTTGACGCATGTACATTGCTGGCGACAGAGGGAAATCCCCCATGTTTTATGTGTTCGTTGTCTTCTTGCTGGAAAACATGTTCTCTGCTGACATAGGGCTGCTGACGACCTGACTTCAGAGTCACGTGGCACTGGCGATGGTACGTAGCCTTGCTTGTCGCAGGGTTTGTTGCACAGTGTAGCTGCACGGTGTAAAACTGGTGCCAATTGAATCACGTGCACCACGGACTGGGTTGCAGCAGCAGTGAAGTCGAGGTGAAGTTGACCACGGTGGCTACGCCGCAATGCATGGAGTATGCAAACCATGTTCTCACCGAAGTCTACCAGTTCCAGCTTTGATGCGACAAGGCGGAGAATCAGGGCGATATGCTCAAGTATCTTTGAAGAGGAGAGGAAGTTGGACCCAGACCTGGACCTGGACCGGGATTTGGACGCAAGATGTGGACGTTGGGATTTCTCTTTGTACGTCGTGTCGAGAGGACCGATTGTACTGGCGATGACACGAAGAAGACGCCAAAGATAGCCGTGTCAACATCTGGCTCTAGGCGGACGAAGCAGCAGGCATGGACACGGTGGCTTTCACCAAGGCCGTCCCTGTTGTGGGTGAGGTCGGGGCGGCAAATGCAGAGGTCGCACAGGCAGGCAAAAGCTCAAGCTGCCTTTAGAAAATGGCCTTCGTTTTTTCTTTCCCTTGTGTAGCTAAAAAGGACATACAGCCTCCTCTGTGCGATGTATGTTTCGCCGATTATACCATCTTCGTGACGGGGTTTTCCGCACGTTCATCATCGTTGCCAATACCGCCGAAAAACTCCAGAAACGTCACACTAACATGAGCAGATTGGAGCAAAGACGGCACTGGTGGACAAAGAAAAAAACATACCTAGCGACGGCTATTGATTCGTATACTTTGACGTTCGTCTTGTCTTTCTCACGTTTCTATCGGTTTTTTTTGTTATTTTTTTTGTTTATATCCCGTGCCTTTCCTTCTTCTTCTTTGCTCACCCTAATCATCATCGAAGGGAGGTCGTGTAAGTGTACCAAATGTCCCAAAGAGGAAGGTATGCCCGACAATGCTTTATGGAGTCCTGTGGGTAGCACGTGAGTGGTCATGTGCTCTCCTGTGGCCAATGGGGCGTCTGGTTGCTGTTATCGCTGATGTTGACAGAGTCTTGAAGCGCTGGCGAGGAGATGTTCTCCGGCTATTCCATGAATTCGTCTTCATGACCCAGTGGAGAGCTACCCCGTATTCTGGGCAGGACGATGGCGGGCAGCGATCCAGAGTTTGCGTCTCTACGTCGTATTTTGTTTAGTTTCCGATTTATCTTATTGTCTTTGCACAAAAAAGAGTTTGTAGGCTCGCTTGCTGCCATCCATCACTTGCCACACTACTGAGTATCTTCTTTCCATGACATCAAGAAACACTCGAAAAATGTAACTATGCGGTGGTCTCCACTCGCGGCCGGGTATGTGCCTGTCGTATCGCAGGCTGTACTCATACAACTGCAATGTATGCACTACGTACGGAGTATTTGACTACGAAAAATGAAACAAACAGGCAATGCTGCTATCGTTCTCGCTTCAAACTTAAGCCCGGACACCTCTCTTTGCAGCGATACTCAAATGGGACAATTTGTCCAGGCGAGACAGGGTAGCATCGCCGTGCACGTTCCAGGTCTCAGGTCTCAGGTCGTACTGTACAGCACAATGCCACGCAGGCCGAGGCCAGCGACGTGGGTGTCGGTAGCCAAGATTGGGGGATGGAAGGACGCAGAGCTGCCACGCTATTTGCCAGGTTCTTGAGGGTGGTCAGAAGACTGATAAGGGAGGAGTCGAGAAGGAGTGGGAAGGTAATTACGTCGAACTCCGTACGCATATGTACAAGACATGTACGCATACGCTGTACTCTGTGTGTGGTTCCCCAATCAGGCCCAGGGGCGGGGTCTCCGAGGCCGTGGTGCGTGTAGCTTACAGATCCGGTTTAGCGTAGATTGGGGACCTGTCCGCTGCGCTCTGAGCGTCAGGGCGTCGAGGCATTCGAGCTGCCCTTTCCCCGACCCCCAACCTGTTGTCTCTGCCTATGCGGTTGCTGATAACAGGACATGGGGTTCAAGGACCCGAGAAGGGATGAAAGACCGACCCGTGGACAAAACTGCCGTTTTGGGTTTCGTGGTGCGAGGGCTGAGCGCCTTTAATCAGTCCCCGGAGGAGACAGACAGCGCCTTTTCTGCCCTGCAGCCCTGTTTGTTTGTCCACTATGCCCACTGTTCCACTGTTCCTTATCTCTCCCGCCAGGTACATGTACGATGTAGACCCGGACGAGCTAATCGCTAGCTGCCATTGCGGGGCGCTCCACAGGGCACTCTAGGCAGTGCTAAATAGACTGACTCTCGCGCGAAAAAAGTCTGCCAGATATCTGTGCCCTTAGCTGACTCGACACTCTTATCTCTTACACCCAATTTCCGAGCAGATCATTGGACACTAGAAGCCCGTCCTCCTGTCATCCATCGTACTTTCCTGCTTTGTTATTGTTCGCCGGCCAGCTCTATCTCGCGTCTATCCATTGTCGCTCGCACTCTTTATCGCTCGTGTGGTCGGAGTCCAGAGTACGCCGTCCTTTTCTCCCTGTCTCCCACAAGGCCGAACGACAAGCCTGGTATGGCAGACTGGCAGAGACGGTCCTATTCCGCTGACTGTTCTGTTGGTCGTTCCTTCCCCGCTTCCATCTGGCTTCTGCTTGCCATTCCTTCCCTGTCTTCCCTGTCTTTGTTTCCTTAGCTTGGAGTAGCCTGACCGTCGACACACACACATTCCGCCCGCACATCACCCCAAAACGGAAAGTCGAACCGTTTGCTAACCCACCCCTTTCCTCCAGGTCGGCGTTTACACTCGTTCGCTCCTACCGTTATCAAGATGACCCTCCTTCCCCACGCTACAGCGCCGTCTGTTTCCCTGTTGTCGGTCACCAGTGCCTGTCCTTTGACCCAATACTCGGACTTCATCGCACTTTTGTACTTCGTACATGTACCGCGTAATGCGAAACCACACCAGCCCAGCTTAAGACGTTGACCCATCTCCCTTCGACACCCTTCCCACACCCATGTACAATCGCACGCTGATGTAAAGGTGGGCCGTCCACTGGCGAGGAGGGTGTGGAGATGCAGCGAGCGGACGAGAAGCTGCTGCAAGCGCCACGAGCTTATCAGGAAGCTGTTGTCGACGCTCGTCTTGTCCTGTCTCGTTCCTTTATTCGTTCCTTTATTTATATCTCGTGGCCTGCCTTCTCCCTCGCGCATCCCAGACCGACTCTCGGCAAGACGCACCCACAACACACCCACGGCACACCCGCGACACTTTCTTCCCCTATCCCATGACAAGACCAAACGCAACCCCAACCCACCTGCATCTCATCCCGCCACGGAAGCCTCCTCCTCCTCCTCGTACTCGACAAACAACGTCGCGATGTCCGCCGACGACAAAGACTCGCTGAAGCGTGTCGACCAGGAGCCGGTCACGTCCGTGCTGCCACCTAACGACATTCCCGTCCTTGAGGGCCCACATGACTCGGACGACGAAGTCCTGGCCGCGCTCGGTTACAAGTAGGCTTCGGTCCCTCGTCCGTCATCAGCATCTCTTCTTAACATACACTCTAACCAAAAACAGGCCCGAATTCAAGCGCGAGTTTTCCCTCTGGTCGACCTTTTGCGTCTCCTTTGCCGTCCTCGGCCTGCTGCCCTCCGTCGCCTCCACCCTCTACTACGGTCTGGGCTATGCCGGCACCCGGGCATGGTCTGGGGCTGGCTGATCGCCATGGCCTTTATTCAGTGCATCGCCATGGGAATGGCCGAACTGTGCTCCGCCATGCCCACATCGGGCGGTCTCTACTACGCCTCGGCCGTCCTCGCACCGCCCAAGTACGGCCCCTTTGCCGCCTGGTGTACAGGCTGGTCCAACTGGCTGGGCCAGGTCACGGCCGCCCCCTCGGTCAACTACTCGCTGGCCGCCATGATCCTGGCCGCCGCGTCCATCACCCACCCTGGCTACGTCCCCGAGAACTACCAGGTGTTCCTCTTGACCGTCTTCCTCATGATCATCCACGCCGTCATCTCGTCGGCCCCCACCCGCTTTGTCGCCCAGTTTAACTCGGTGGGCAGCACCTTCAACATGGTGGCGCTGGTCGTCGTCTTTGTCGTCATCCTGGCCGCCGACAACCGCTCGTCCCAGGGCCTGTCGCGCTTCAACGACTCGTCCGCCGTCTGGGGCGATTTCTATCCGGGCACCGACTTCCCCCAGGGCGTCTCGATCCTCATGTCCTTTATTGCCGTCATCTGGACCATGAGCGGCTACGACTCGCCCTTTCACTTGGCCGAGGAGTGCTCCAACGCCAACATTGCCAGCCCCCGCGCCATCGTCATGACGTCCGGCATCGGCGGCGCCATCGGCTGGGCCTTCAACATGGCCATTGCCTACACCATTGTCGACATTGACGCCGCCCTCAACGACGAGTCCGGCCAGCCCTTTGCCGCGTACCTGCTGCAGGTCCTCGGCGAGAAGGCCGCCCTCGCCTGTCTGTCCCTGACCATTGTCGCCGGCTTCAGCATGGGCCAGGGCTGCATGGTCGCCGCCTCCCGTGTCACCTTCTCCTACAGCCGCGACGGCTGCCTCCCGCTCTCGCGCTACTGGGCCCAGGTCAACCAGACGACAAAAACCCCCGTCAACGCCGTCTGGCTCAACTGCTTTGTCGGCTGCCTGAGCGTCCTGCTCCTCTTTGCCGGCGACGTCGCCATTGGCGCCATCTTCTCCATCGGCGCCATCGGCGCCTTTGTGGCCTTTACCATCCCATTGCCATCCGCACCTTCTTCGTGGGCAGCCGCTTCCGCCCGGGGCCCTGGAACCTGGGCAAGTACTCGTACGTCGTGGGCGTCCTGTCGACCATGTTCACCCTGCTCATGATCCCCATCCTGTGCCTGCCCGCCGTGACGGGCGCCGACCTGGACGCCGACGGCATGAACTGGACCGTGGTCGTCTGGGGCGGGCCCATGCTGATGGCCATTGTCTGGTTCTGGGTCGATGCCCACAAGTGGTTCAAGGGCCCCAAGGTCAACATTGCCCACATGATCCACGACCAGCAAGTGGCGCCCTTTGTTATCCAGGGCCAGGACGGCGAGACGGGCGAGGCCGGCGAGGTGGGCTCCAACCAGCCCATTGTCCCCAGCAAGAAGGACAGCCTGTCGGCGGCGTGATTTAGGTGGAAGAAAGGCGGAGTTTGTGTTGCTGGAGTGGGACAGTATCTATCATTCTGATTGCGTCCTGCTGACTTGCAAAAAACACCAGATATTTCCTATTTAATCTACTCTTTTCCATTTCCATTATAATACCATCTACTTGTTAGCTTCCAATACACCAACGGGCATGTAGATGCCACGCAATGTACACGATGAGTCATCTTCCATAGTGATTTCGACTAAGCGATGCACTGTTGGACGGAGCATTCTACTGTTGGTCATCCACACGAGACACAGTCTTGTCATGGCCACAGCAACACAAAATTTCGAGGTCATGTGATGAGCGTCAGGGCGTGCTTTGCACTCTGTTGCTACCAAAAAAAGTGACCCTTTCTTCACGTGTTGAAATTGAACCGCGTCATCATGATGTAGCCCGACGTTCTTTGAACTTTGTTTGGCCAAAAAAATAGTATTTAATTCGCTCATCTCTTTCACGGTTTTTTCCCTTGCAATCTTTCCAGTCTTCTCTCTCACCAGCTACAGCAAACAAACACCCGTCACAAGTACCATACAGAAAGGAAAACGTCCTAACCAACAAAACCATGGCATATATTGGCGCACACGTCGGCGCAATTGACGGAACGTTGGCAGCTTGGGCAATAATGGATCTTTGTGGACCAAACCCGATGATGAAATTCACCACGAGAGACGAACAGACGATGCCTACGAAGACGACGAAGCCGGACAGCCCAGAAACAAAAACAGAAACAAAAACAGAAACAAAAACAGAAACAGAAACAGAAACAGAAACAACAGAGGCAACGCTGGACTACCCAGAAACAGAAACAGAAACAGAAACAGGAACTGAAACAGCAGAGGCAACGGAGACGCCCTACACCTCGGCGGACAGCGTCTTCCGCGACAACCAACAAGTGACCGCGGCCATCCGCAGTGCCATCCACGACGTCTACGATGCGGCACTGTCAGTTCTCGTCGGCGGCAACGCCACGCCCATCACGACCGCCACCGCCACCGCCACCGCCACTACGGTGGACACGACAGGCGATACGGCAACGGACGCTACAAGGGCGACGGAACGAGACAAGGCCATCGCCTACGAAGCGGCCAAGCATGTCGTCCGTGTTCTGAACAAGTTCATCCTTTCCCTTTGGCTCTTGCGGCGGGCGCAAAGCCGTGTTCCGTTGGGGGCCCTGTATGCCGACTTTCTGGTCGAGTGGTACGAGGCATGGGCCGAACGAAGCGCAAGCATCGAGCGCGGCTGTCCAAGGATGTCGCCATCCGCACGGACGGCCGACGTGCTCGCCGTCATCACGGCCGGCATCCCGCGGTGTGTCGGCATGCTGATCGACCGCATCAAGGCGTCGCCCTACCGTCGTGAGCCCTGCGTCTGCTCGTCGTTCATTTACAAAATGACCCTGTTGGAATGCTGTAGGTTGCCGCGCTCCTCCACCGAGACGGCGGCAGGCAAGCGACCGGGCCTGCAGGGGAGGATGGGCGGGACGCTGAGCTGCTGCGTGTGTTGCTTCGCCAAGAGTGTTGCAGACGTGGGCTGCAGCCCAAGGGAGACTGCTTCCTTTGATCGCTCTGACCTACACCAGACTTGGCCGGAGGCATCGCCCTTACAAACTTCTGAGTAGAATGACTATGAGATATTCGATCGGCGTTTTGAACGAACTGGATCGTGGCGACTACGTGAGGCCAAATCGGACCAAGAAGCAAAGTGGGCAACGCTGGTGGAAGTTCTGGTCGAAGAAAGGAAAGAATTAGCACAGTCCTTTTCAGCATAGCACATCACGTGCACAAAATGGAAAGAATGCTGGAATTTGGAGCGATGTCCATCCATAGTCGGTCGTATCGTCTGATGCGGTCCTTTTCGTCTGTTGATAGGATCCGATGGCTTTGTGACACCACGATGAGGCAAAACATTGTGACAGGACGGACTCCTGTGTAGCTCAATACTGTAGGGGTCGCGTCGGCGATGGAGACAGGGCCGGGCGGGCCGGGGCTGTAGCCGGGGGGCGGCGTGCAGCGGACGTCGTCGACCAGTGTACGGTCCAAACGGTCGCTGGCAGCGTTGTCCATGATGGGTGTGTTGTCGGTGGTGATCGTGGGGGGGCGGCTGGGGTGGTTGTCCATTTTGCTGGCTGTGCGAGGTGAGGTTGTATGTGCCGTTTTGGGTTGGTATCTCTGCAGTACGGATTAAATTCGTACTATAGCACGGTGTCATCAGGTCAGGTCGCTCGTCACGCAAGATCTAACTTACACGGGAGATGAGAGTTGGTCCTGTTGGTGCAAAGACTAGGCATGCAGTCATCATTGTCCTGTGGACCCGTGTGGCGACCAGGACTTTGTAAGTGAGAATAACCCAAAAGGGAAATTATGAAGTCTATTTAGTGGGTTCTGTGGGTCTTGAAGTGTGTTTGCGGCCACCCATCGGAGTGATCACCTTCTTATTGAAAAAAAAAAGAAAAAAAAAGAAAAAAAACCAAGACCAGTCCACTTTATGGCTCTCTGATACTATGAGATCTTCACAGTATCTACATCTCCTCAGTGTCTACTCGATGAATGGCCTGTCAGAAGACCAGTCACTCCGCCACTTGTCCTTGTCACTGCGGGTATAATTTTTGTTATATATTGTTATTTTTTAACCGCTGCCAACACAGTCCAAATCTGTCAGACTCAAAGTACGGGCAGAAGCAATACAGAACATCTGCAGACTGAAAAGTCAACACTGTTGTTGGCACGGCCTGATGAATGTAATGGACCATATTGATCATAGCGGCCAACATCACGCACAAAATATGTTGGCTGACAAGAGACGGAACGCACAATTCTCAACGTTTGTCGAGGCGAGAGAACCAAAATGCGAGTTTTGTCGATTCCTGCTCCATGCCATGTTTGCGGTGTCCTTTCTTCTTTGGTTCACATTTCTGCTTCTTGCTTTCTCTTCTCGTCTATCGAAACAAGTTATCATTTCCTCTTTTCATCATATCATCCTGTACGGGACAAGAAAGACCGAGTATTTCTCTTATTTTATATCTTGTTTTCTTTTCTTCGCTTTGAATTTCTTCTCCTTTAGCTTTTGACACTTTTCCCTTTCGCCATGGCGGCCATACTACGACTTCTCCAAGAACAAAACACTGGTCTGAACGTGCGCCACCGGCTCGACACCGCATCAGAGACCACGGACCAGCACATGCGTCGGGACCGGATGGCATCGCTCGAGCCGTCTCGTGTCATGCCGGAGAAAAGCTGCAGGGTAGTGATGTTGCTGGTGGCCATTTCGATGCTGCAGAAGCACCTGGATCGTCCGGGCAATCGGGATATTAAAAGGTCAATTCTGTACAAGTTTCTTCCGGCGGCTTGGATGCATGGGACGAATCGACGCTTGGCGTCTTTTCCACAGAGTCGGCGTACCTCGACTGCAACATATATCGCGGGACAGGGCACTACGGCAACAAGCCGAGGAACATATAGCTGAGGAGGGGCCGAATGCAGAGGCGTCGGAGATGACCGAGACGGATGACGCAGAGGAGGCAGGGAATGCCGAGGAGATGTCTGAAGAGAAGTCGGAAGAGGACACACCCGGGGAGTCTGAAGACGATGGACGTGACAAGGCGGAGGAGGGGGATGGTGATTCACAGCAAAACCCGGACGACAACTCGAAAGAGGAGTCGGATGAAAACTCGGAGGACGGTTCACAGGAGGAGTCGGATGAATCCTCGGAGAAGGACTCGGAGGAGAAGGAGGAAGAGGGATCGGAGAAGGGGTCGGAGGAGGTGTCGGAGGAGGGGTCTGCAGACGAGCACCCCGGAAATGACGCAGAATACGCACGAACACTGCGCTGGATGAATCGGTGCTTCCGGTATGGTGAGATGTTAGATCGGACGATGATGGGAGTGAGAATGAGAAAGGGCCTAACGGTGCAAAGAGTGACGACGATTAGATCGAGAACTGTGGCAGGGGCAAAAGAAGACTGGTATTGCATTCCTAGGTGGTCCTCCTAGGTGGTCCAGACGTCGTCCATACTGGGCCTGGGGTGACACTGTTGTTTGGTAGTTCAATAGCATTCGATGTTGCGTTGGGACAAGTTTGACACGCTCAAGGAGAGCAATGTGAAATTACTGTTGTATATGCTTCTGTTGACGCGGAGCGCCAAAGACAAAAGGCAGTGTAGAGTCTGTTGAAGTGGTGTCGAACTGTCACCCGTCTCTCCAAGGCGACACTGTGTAGTTGAAGAAAAAAGTCTCCGTTGTGCCCCAGTGGTTAGCAAAGAACAGGACGTTGGTAGTCTGAACTGGTATTTCAACACCCAACAAATATGAACAAAGGCGGCGGATCAAGGACTGCGGATCAATAGGCAACATGGTGCCGGGGCGAACAATAACGGAGCTGCGACAATGGCCAGAGACTTCGGCGTCGATCAATCGCCAACAAGGAGGATACGAGGCCATCAGCAGCGGAGTGTTGACGAGAAGATGTCGAGACTAAGCCACACCGGACCCCGTGGCCGAGACGGCTTGCAGAGCAGCGGTTTCCTCGCATGCGCCAGTCGATCAACACTGTCGCATTTCGGTGGCCTTTGGAGACCTTATGGCTGTGTAATGGTCGGTACTGGTAGGAAGGATTGCCGATGCTCGATGTTGTTCGATGTTGTTCTTGTGAGAGACTCCGTTGAGGACAACTTCGTCGTATGTTCTTAAAATAGAGCCTGATTTGTGCTCGTAAGCACTGTTTGTTAACGGGAAGGTGCGTCCGGCAGGGAGAGCTGGAGTGGGCGAAAAGACAGCTTGTGCAAACAAACATGTTTGTCCGTCGTGCCTGCCACTCTCGATGCAAATGCTTGCAAGGTCCACTTTTTGCAGGCCTCGCTTTCCTGACCAGCGCACCTTCCAACTTGGTCGACTTGCGAAAGGGCAAGCCCAAATATCAACACAGATCGTCCAGATTACGAATCTTCTCCCCTTTCATTCTCATCATCATTCGCAGGTTTAGCACGAACATTATTGTATCGCATCGTTATTCGGCCGGCACTCAAGCCACCGACTGCTCCCCGACCAATTCTTGCCCTCTCTTCACCTGCTCGGTCGATGCCGGCTCGCCCACGATGGCCTTCAATGCCGAACACGCAAAGAACCTGGCCGCCCTTCTCGAAAAGTATCCCGAGTGTCAAAAGTACAAGGACATCAAAGCCAAAGCGATTGCCCTGTCCCCCCACGACATCTCCTTTATACTGCACCACCACGATGGCATCAATATGTTCCTCATCGAGATCAAGTCGCAGGAAGCAGTGCACGAAGCAAACATTGCCACGCGAGACAGCCTCCTCCGGACAAAGGCACAACGATGGCTGGAGACGGACAAGACCACCCCGGAAAAGGTGAAGAACTATACGAAATGGCGAGAGGACAGCATGAAGTTTATACACCGACAGATGATGGACATCTGCCGGCTGCGGTACCGCATCATGGCCTCGACAGAGATTCTGGCGCGACCCACAGGCGAACACCCAATCTGCTTCCGCCGCAAGGGCAAGACCGACGACGAGTACCGCGACGCACTGGCTCGTGCCCATAAGATGGACACGGAGGGGTTCTACACGTGTGCGGTCATGGGCACGGTGCAGCGAGAGAGCAAGGACATGTACATCCACCGGTTCCTGGACCTCGATTTTCCCCTCGGCGAGTGCGCAGCGGGACTGCTGTTTGGCGAAAAGCGCTGCCGAGAGAAAGACGACCTGGTGAACCCGACGACCTGGGTCCGCAACGGCGTTCTTGTTGTGCGCATCGTGCACGACCTCCTCCGCCAAGGAACGGCCTCATTTGTGCCCAAGCTGGCCCCAGTTGACCACGTTTCCGAATCAGAGGACGCGAGCTCAGAGGATGCGAGCTCGGACGATGAGCCATCGAGCAGCGGTGCCAAGGGTGCCAAGAACAAAGAGGCCGAGAAAAACAGACCGAAGAGCAAGGAACAGGAGGACAATGGACCGAAGGCACCCCCGCAAACGACGGCCGACAAGTACAAGTTCCACTTTATCATCCTCGACGACGTGAAACGCTGCAACACGACACTGCACAAATGGCACAACCATGAGATGCGTTTTTAGCTCCGAGTACCGGCCCGATCCCCGTTTCATGCAGCTGCGCTTCATCCTGGACGTCCTCCGGCAACGCCGCATCGCGCTTCCCGACGACGAACTGCACCCAGACATTGACGCCCTCCTGGAAGAAGCCACGCTGGATCTGTGGGAGTCGGTCGACAACCGGGCGCGGGTTCTGCTGTTCCATTTGGTCAAGCGGTTCGACGTCATGACCGACGACGAGGCCTGCATGTTCTGGGGCGTGCCGTCGCCGCCCGCCCTCGTCGGATCGTTCGTGCACGAGATGGAAAACGTAACGAGCTGTGCCACGGCTCTGGCGACCCACATGTAGGACAACACCCAGAGCCTCAAGCACTTGGATTCCATTTTCGGGGTGCGGCTTGCGCAGGACAACAGTTGAGGGGCATGTGTACCATTAGACGGGTTGTCGGTCAAACGTCAATCGACAGGCAACGGGGAAAATAAATATAGCCAAACAATTCATAGATATATCACAATACGACATGCACGTGAACCGCCCTAGGTGGCCGCCAGTTGTGCAGAGCCCGGCCCGCCGCCGTCCTTTTCGTCATTTGAGAGCAACTCCAGGTCAAACAGAACACATCCCAAGCGGTGCGGGCGAGGGTAGTCCTGCTACTATGAATGCAAAGTTCACTTGGACGAGACGTCGTGAAATAAAATACGCTGCGGGGCTCGAGTCAACAAATGTCCACGTGACAGTTGAGTAAAAAACACGTTCGAGTTGTAGTACAAAAAAATACATGAAGGATGTACCGCATCAGGCTCTGATTGTTTTCTTGCGGCGCGTCTCACCGCAGCCTTATTCAGCCCAACAGACAACAAAAAATCACAGCCAAATATGCACGGCACAGCCCACGCCAACACGGCCCTTGAATGAACGACATCATGATGATTTCTCTTGCGTCGCCCCCGGACGCCACCGCAGGCAGTGGAAGAGACGCATCCATCGACGGCCCGCAAAGAATCGACGAAAGTGTCTACGAAGCAGCCAACGGTACACAGCGTACAACAACCAGTAGGAGAGGGCAACGAGGTCGTCCACGATGGCAACCATGTCGTCGTCGACTCGCGGCCCGTTGTGAATGCGTCCGAAAGTCCGCAGCCCGACATGCTGTTCACAACAGTGCCGGCTGTTTTTGCCCGGCTGGCAGTGCTGGAGCGCCACCAAGACCAAGATCATCAAGATGCCCTTACAATCGGGCAAATCTCCCCCTCCGAGTTCCACGCTCTCGTGACAGCACGCGACCGCCGCCGGCCCAAGCTACATCTCTTCTACGAACCCGCCAGCGCCTACGCTGTCATAACTATCCCTCGACGCCCCACAACAAGATGCACTTTGGGCTCTATGAGGAAATCCTCTGCCGTATACACGACATGGGACTAATCGACGAATGGACGACCTGGCTCAACGAAGTCTTTTACGGCGAAGATGGTTCCTCGGGACAAGCCAACTCGGGGGGGCAGCCCCCTCGCTCGCTGGGGCGGCGAGGCCGGTGACACTTGGCCGACCCTCGTCCTCGAGGCTGGAGTGACACAGACGCTCTCCTCCTTCGTGCCAAGATGGCCTGGTGGTTTGCCGCGTCGTCGTGTCGCGTCAAGGTCGTGATCCTTATGAAACTTCAGCTCGGACAGGGGGCGCTTGACATTGAACAATGGACCGAGACTCGCACGCGCACACCCACGCGCGCAACCCGCCAGGGCGCCACGACGCGGTCGATGGCGCGCGCGGGACCGGGCTCGAGGCCCCAGCCTGACTGCCGACAGACCATCTCGGTCGCGTGGGCCGGCCCCGAGCGGTCCTGACAACCCCCAAGCAAGAACGCACACCGCAACACTTTCGCGTCGCGGGTGGCCCGCTCGCGATCCGCTTCGAGGATCTCTTCCTCCGCGCACCAGATGTGTCCCACGGCGAGCGGGACCTGGTGGTCCCGGACGACACGCTGCAAAATGTGGCCAGCATGGTTTGGCGGTTTGTCTAAATGTTCGGGTGGAAAAGGAGAGAAGACAGAAAACAACGAGACAGATGGGGGTTGTATAAGGAAGAGCTGCGCGGATTGTCTCTTTTTTTTCCTTGTCGAGTTGCCACCATAAACGTCTACGGCAAGGAGAGTAGCTTCATAGGTACTTTGGAAGATAGATAGTTAGACCGCTTCTATTCCGTTAATTTTATTGTCAACACCATTTCTATTCAATGGCAAACCTGAGATAAGAAACAGCGTACAACACAAGGGACAGCCTATTTTGTTTTGCTGTACTGCAGTACCTCTGTCTCAGTCTGTGTTTCTCTGAAGCCGGGCTCCCATTCCTGTTCGCTTTCTTGATGCGCCATCCCGTTGGGACCGTGCTTTCTCTGTGATCTGCCTCGCCACGTCATTCCTAGGATGGTCAGTCTGTTTGCTAGAAAAATTAGGGGCTCTCCTCTCGACTACTACAAATAGCTACACAAAAGGCCCCTGTCATATACAAGAAATGTCGGCTTGCGCAGCTGAGTGGTGTATTACGGTTGGGGTAATACATTGGTAGAGACACATTGATAGACAACAGTGGATAGACAAACGGTGTTGTATTTTCAGTTATCAGAGAAAAATGGTTTTCTTTTTGTATTCAGAAATATCAAACAACAGAAACTGGCTGCACAAACTTTAGTAAATAATCCGTACATACCTCGAATCAAGATTAGAATCGACACAACTTACTGATGATGAGAATGCAGGGATTGATGCTGTGCCGGTGGACTGGAGATGTAGTTCTCCCTCTCCGTTTCTTGGTATCGTGCATACCGTGCAAGCGCGATGTGATATGTTCTTTGTTCCATCTCAGAAGAAATCGAAATAGATAGACGCATAAAAATTACAGTCCAAGAAAAAAGCAAAACACTCAAAAAGACGCATCGTTCTCATTCTGAACGGTTTCGACATTGTGCGAGATTGTGTCGTCCGCTCCTTCCCATGTATCGTGACCATGGGTCGTGCCTTCCTATTCGGGCACCTGCATGTACAACATCGCTCCTTCCTCGTCATCCCAACACCCCTTTTCTCATCTCCCATTAGGCAGGCTGCCTTTTGTGTCCTACGCGAGCACAATTGTACAATCGACCGTGATCGACGCCCGCCCACTGGTCGACGTCGCCTCTCCACGACCACTCTGCCATTTCAGCCATTTTAGCCGTCCGCGCAGTCAATATCGATGTCGATATTGGCCGCTGACAAGAACAACAAGAACAAGAGATCGACCGCCACGCGTGCGATCCACCTTTCGCTCAGTAGTCTCCCCGTCCCGTTGGTGGTGCCTTTCTCTATTTCGTCTGCTTTACTTTCAAAAGGCAATCTGACCCGAATAGCCCTCCCCCTTTCCCACTGTGGCCCACGTTTGAGTCCACTACGAATCTGGGCATCGAACCGTTTGTGCTTTTCGGCGGCAGAAGTTCCGGCAGGCTGAAGCAGACGGACCAAAACGACAGTCTACGATACGACGACTACGACTACGACAGTTACGACTTCGACCTCCACGGCACTCCTTGCCTCGACAAACCTCCCTCCTCGACCGTCCCTCCTCGACCGTCCCTCCTCGACCGTCCTCGTTGGCTACGCATCGTCCTGCCCACAATGCTCCTCCCTGTCCTGGCCCCGCGGAGGCCGTCGTTTCGCCTTGTCCGCTATGTGGCACCGGCCTGTTTCTTGCTGTTGCTGCTGTGCTACTCCTTCTCCGTCCCCAGCCGGCTCCGGCTCCGGCTGGCCGCTGCCGCCACGGCTGCCCAGCTGCACGAGACGCACCGGCAGCACTACCACCAGGCAAATGGGCAGCAGCAGGTGCCGGCCATCCTCTACCATGCGGACAACAAGCCGGCGAAGCCTGCTCCAGAAACGCCAGAGACGCTGGAGATGCCGCCCGCCGACGGGAGACACCCCATAGAACATCTCGTGGCCGAGGCCGACCGGCAGTTCCGCGACCTCGTGGCCCAGGAAACCCACTCATTGGGCGACGCCGCCGCCGCCTACCGTAAACGCCGCGGGCGGCACCCCCGCCCGGCTTCGACCGGTGGCACGCGTTCGCTGCCGAGCGCAATGCCGTCGTGGTCGAAGCCTTTTGGGACCAGATTTACCACGACCTGCACCCATTCTGGGCGCTCCCGCCGCGACTGATCCGGCGGGAGGCGCGGGCGTTCGACATGACCATCCAGGTCCGACGGGGGAAGGCCACCACCAAAAGCGATTGGTTCTGGACACAGCTCTGGCTCGACCTGCTCCAAACCATGGCGGCGGAGCTGCCCGACATGGACGTGGCGCTCAACGCCATGGACGAGCCGCGCGTGGTGGTGGCCTGGGAGGCGATGAGGAACTATGTCGTGGAGGCGGAGCGTACGCAAGGGTTCCCGCCACCGGAGCACGTGCAGCAAACGTTTCCGTCGCGGCCGTTGGGGGACGATGACGACGACGACGACGACGACGACGACGACGACAACAACAGCAAAACAGACAAGGAGGTGGTCCGGGACGACAACCGGTGGACGACGTCGGGGCCGTTTTGGGCGCTGGTCCAGCGGGGGTGTGCACCTCAGTCCATGGCCCGCCTGACGACGGGCGCAGCGAGAACAACACCAGACGGCCGCCCCATCCTGGGCGACACCTACACGAGCCCACACATGTACCGCGGGTTTGTGCGCAACAGCTCGCTGTCCAGCGACATCTGCCACCAGCCCGACCTGCAGGGACTCAACGGCATCTTCATCGAGCCGCTGTCCATCTCGACCACGGGCACGCTGCTGCCCATCTTTGGCGGCAGCAAACTCTCGGTCAACAGCGACATTTTGTTGCCGGCGCCCATGTACTGGAGCAGCGAAGAGCGATTTGCCGGTGGTGGTGCTGGTGGTGCTGGTGGAGGTGGCGGCGCGGCCGCCGACGTGCCCTGGTCGCAGAAACGAACCGGGGCCGTCTGGCGCGGCGTGGCCACGGGCGGCCACAACCGGGCGAGCAACTGGAAGGGCTTCCACCGGCACCGATTTGTGGCCATGAACGATGGCGGTCTCGTGTCCAAGGCCGAGGCCGACGCAGACGCCGCACCTAACTTTGCCCTCCCGTCGCCGTCGTCCTACCACATCCGCGCGCAAGACGAGGGCCGTCTCGGGCCGTGGGTGGCCGAGTGGTCCGACGTTGGGTTTGTCGACCTCATGTGCGACGGCGCCGGCGCCGACGCCGAGGGGGCAAACGACACGGACACGCGCTGTCGGTATGTCGACGGCGTCTTTGCGCGCCGTGGCAGCCTCCCGCTGCACGAGCAGTTCCACGCCAAGTTCCTGCCCGACATTGACGGCAACAGCTTCAGCGGACGCTACCGGGCGTTGCTCCAGAGCACGAGCCTGCCCATCAAGGCGACGGTGTGGCGGGAGTGGCACGATGCCCGGCTGGTTGCGTGGAAGCACTTCGTGCCGATGGACAACCGGTTTGGCGACTGGTTCGGCCTTGTTGACTTCTTGATGGGCGGCGGCGACGGCGACGGCGACGGCGACCGTGTCGGCGAGACGATTGCCAAGGACGGCAAGGCGTGGGCCGACCGCGTCCTGCGCCGAGAGGACATGCAGGTGTACGTGTTTCGTTTGCTGCTCGAGTACGCGCGGGTGCAGGACGAGCAGCGGGAGCTGCTGGGGTGGGTGGGTGATTTGCAGTCGTAGGCGATGCTTGGGGAAGGGTGTTGTGTACGGTACTGAGTACAATGATGACAACGTGTTGTCCACACTCTGACAGAATAGGAGCGACTGTACAGTACACTGAGAGAAATAGAACGGTCCTGAAACGATGTGTTTGCAGACAGCAGTGCGTGATTAGTGCGCAACGGAAGTGGCCGTGGAGTCGGCGTCGTTTGTTGACATTGTGATGTTTTTGCTAGCTTCCCGAGCTTCCCTTGTGAAACAACCACCAACCAACGCCCAAAGCGCTGGCCGTTGTTAAGTGGG
The DNA here is from genome assembly GCA_016097115.2 of Sporothrix protearum. Lineage (NCBI taxonomy): Eukaryota > Fungi > Ascomycota > Sordariomycetes > Ophiostomatales > Ophiostomataceae > Sporothrix > Sporothrix protearum. Next base: position 128,845 of record JADMNH010000026.1, on the reverse strand, counting down.
ACAGCATGTTATGAGCTAGTCCTCTTTGGGCGAAACGGTCCTCCGTCCATGACGGTGATTGGCCAACATCCAGCTAAAGTGGAGCCTATCTACGTAGCACTTCCGTTCTTGCACGGTTGCTGCGCGTCAACCAGATGGGGGGAAGCTGCTCGCGGGAAGAGTCGTCCATTCACAGGAAACCAGCCCCCTGCCCGTTTGGCCCGTTCTGCCCAAAAGCGGGTGGACGGTGGGCATGAGGAATGGAGTTTTCTTCTTTTCCTTCTCGATCTGTCTTTCTTCCCCGTCTTTTTTTTGCATTCCTCACTCTCGCAGATGGAGCCTCAAGCCTGAGCTTGCGACAGTGACGTGCGACAATCGACTACGATACGATACGATACGGCCAAAGACCGACTCTCACGGCATCGCAGCCCAATTTGCACCTCACCCTTTGACGGGTGCCAACCAGCGAAAGGACGGCTTTGCGCAACAACCGCGGTCGTCGCGCAGCGTCGGCCTTGGCGACGTTTGCTGTTGCAGCCGGTTCGAAAGGAGACTCCAAGCAGCTGCAGCCCGTCGCACAATCCTGCTGTAGCCCCAGCACGACTGCCCGCCTCCCGTTCGTGCTTGGGTTAGACGTTGGGCTTTGCCTGTCGTCTCCTCACGTCCCTTGCCTCTCGTCGCCCTTCTCTCTTCTTTTGCGCCTGGCCGACAACCCAACTCGCCCCGTCGATTGCTTTTTTTTTCTCTCTTTTTTTTTTCTTCTTTCCTCGCTGCGCTCGTCTCTGCTCTCGTCTCTGCTCTACGCGCCATTCCTCGCGCTCCCCGCGTCCACGCGCTCCCTCACACCTCGGGCTTCGCTCCGGTCCCGTCGCCGGCCATGGCCTCCACAACAACCATGTCCGAGTCCGTCGTCGCCGACCGGCGCTACGACTACCACGCGGCCCGCGGCGGTGGCAGCGGCCACGCCCATCACGCCCATCACGCCCACCACGCCGACGTCCACATCCACAAGTACCGCTGGCCCGCTGTCCAGCTCAACTTTTGGATCATTGTCATGCTGGCCGCCGCCTGCACGTGGATCGGCATCTTTGCCACGCTGCTGCAGGCCCAGCAGCGGCTGCTGCTGCACGTGCCGTGGTACTTTGCCTACCTCCTGACGGTGGCCGCGCTCGCCGTCGCCTACGTCGTCGTCGTCCTCGGCCTCATCTTCCAGCGCCGCCTGCTGCCGTCGATTGTGCTGATTGGCGGGTTCATGCTGTTTGTGCTGTGGGTGGTGGCCCTGGTGGTGCTGTCGCTGGAGCTGTTTGGCGCCAGCGGGAGCGGCGTGGCCACGAACTGCAACCTGTCCGTCTTCAACGAGAGCCCGACGGGCCTGTCGACGGGCACGCTGGCGTGGATGCAGCAGAAGAGCATCTGCCAGCAGTGGCAGGCGGCGTTTGCCTTTGGGCTGGTGGGGGCCATTTTCTTGTTCTGGATCATGGTGATGGCGTACCAGGTGTTTGCGGACGAGACATGAGACAAGGGGCGCGTACTTTTAAGGGCGGGCGTTGGCCGTTGGCCAGCGTGTGGCCTGTGCCGGTTTTCTGGACGGCCAAGGCCCTCGGAAGGGCAAGGCCGTTGACGGTCGCTTTCAAAAAAAGGGCAACGTGTCTTTACTGCTTTCTGGAATTAACGGCGTTCACCTGGTTGGCATCGAGCTTGCATTTGCATTTGGATATGCCTTATCTACGACTTGGCCTGTTGCGGCAATTGATTTCTGATTTGCTCTTATCTGTACGACATTCACATAGGATATTGGTAGATGGTGCATTGAAAGTTGGCTCATGCCAGTTTGTAAAAGTGGTCACTGGGTAGTCAATGGGTAGTCAATGGGTATATTGTAAGTCTAACTGGTGGCACATTCGGTCAAATGTCTGCCGAATAGGGACTCCCTTAGTTGGAGTACTTGGGATCAACCTTCTTGCTGTAGAGGACAGTGATGTTAGCAGGTGTCAACGGGAGTGAGAGCATCGCATGTTCTGCATGTTCTGCATGTTCTGCATGTTCTGCATGTTCTGCATGTTCTGCATGTTCTAAATGTTCTGCCGTAGGGGGGCGACGTACCCAGTCAGCTTCTCGAAGCCGGAGCGGATGCCGTCCGTGATCTTCTCGCTGGTGTCGCGGTTGACCGAGTGGCCCGACTTCTTGGCGACAAAGTCGAAAGCCTTGTCGCCGTAGTCCTCCTTGCCGGCAGCGGCACCGCCAGCGGCAGCGTTGTTGGTGGCACCACCAGCGGCGGCGTTGTTCTGAGTTGCGTCCATGGTTGTGGTTGTGGGTGTGGTTGTGGTAGAGAAGATGTGTTGGATAGATGGATGGATGGATGGAAGTTGAGGATGAAGATGGAGATTTTCTTCCACGCCAACAAGCCAGTGACGAGAACGGCTCTTTATATATGTGCTTGGCCTGTCCTGTCCTGCCAAGCAATCCAATGACAAAACCTACGTCAAGGTGCACAGACGGGAGCTGACAAGGCAGCGTCAATGAGGGCGAGACAAGTTCCAGCTGAGAAGACCAGAGTGAAAGAGGGGCATGCCCTGTCCCATTACATCAGAGTCCCCCAACGGTCTGGGATCGAAAGAGGAACAGTTTCAGAAACTAGTTTCCGGCGGCCTCAGCTTGGTTGGGAGTACGAGTACGGAGTACATGCATCTTACACCAGACGCGATAGGAACGGGCTTGGCCAAGAGCTGAGATCAGAGGGCGGACTTGGTCGTGGCATTCAGGCGATGACGTCAGGTGACACCTGTCAAAGGAGAGGGCGAACGTTTGCCAAGACAATGGGATTGCGTGCCTGGAAAACCAGGAAGAAAGGGAGGCTGCGCAGTCTCTCTCATCGTTGGCTTGCAATCGGTCGGGTTCGCTCGCGCCGATCACTGATGGAGGGGAAACCGATGGAAAAAAGAAAAGAAAACAAAAGTACCAGCCGATCCCTAACGTCGGCAGTCGCCTGCGTTCCGTGGATGTACCTTTTACAGCTTATTTCGCTTGAGTAGCTACAAAGTGGGGACCTCAATCAGCACAGCAAGCTACGATGTACTGAGTATGTATGTTCGCAGTGGGCGAAGATGTACGGAGTACGGAGTACGTCGTACAGGAGAAGCCAATCGCAATGACAAGATAATTGTGGTCTTGAAAGAAGCTTTGTCCTGTCGGCTGGATGGATGACGACTGGCGGCTCCGAGAATGAATGGGGCGTCGGCGAACGGGGAAAAAGACACTGGAGCAGAGTGGCTTCTTCCCGGTCGCTCTGATCCAAGACAAGGCAGCTCGGCGGCAAGAAAGAAGCTTATCAGAAGAGATGCTATTTTGAGAATGCCAGGAACGAATGCAACCTGGAAAACAGGAACAGCAACTCTCCAGGGGCGAAGGCAAGAAAGAAACGGTACTGAGTACGGAGTACAGTACGGAGTACCCACTTGAGAACAATCCCACGATACTCCATAGTGACGAAACGCACGTGACCCCCGTCGAGCTTTGGCTGCGAGAAGTAGCTGCTAGAAGGACCATGGAACTTGGATGAACTGTCGACCCAAGACAATTTGTTACTGTTTGTTGGAGCGTTCTTGGTGACTCGTCTTTATGAGCAAAAGCGTCGAGCGGCGAGGCTGCCCCTCACTGGCAACTCCTGCGTTGCATGGAGGGCTCTTTGCGAAGATGGACTGTGGTCTACCGTATTTCATTCGATACTACATTTGACATCGACTCGGCCGAATTGTTGCATAACACACACCCACAAGCACGACGGACAAAGGAAAGCGCGTAGCGATGGAGGACGTGGTCGAGAGGTCAGGCGTATGCTAGACAAAGCGGGTGAAGCAGACGAAGCAGACGAAGCAGTGTTGGACACGACAAAGACAGGGGTAGACGTCAAGTAGAAGACATCCAAATGATGGTTCGACCATTGGATATGCTCGGAGGTGTCCGTTCAGCAAAGTCAGTGGCTGCAGCTTGTACCACACTGGGAACGATGCCACAGGTGGAAGATGCGGTAAGACGAAGTGACTGGTGACGAACTCGGACAAGTGCATCCACGCCGTCTGTGGCGCTGGTTTCCGTGCATTCTCGCTCACGGCGTTGCGCTCACGGCGTTTCCATCCTTAGCTGTTCATGCTTTCAAGCACTCTTTCGGCGAGCCACAGAGCCGACGGTCTTGTCCAGGATTGCGTTGAGGCGGTACCAGGACGGCAACGCATCTGTCTCTCTGTGCTGGCGTCTCGATCTCTTGCGTTGTGGCCGACCAGTGTTGAGCCGTTAGGTCTCCACCGCCTTCCGGGGGGCTACTGACCTTTTTTTTGCCGTTGTTAGCGCCACGTGTGCTGCCATAGCAACGATGGACACCTGTCGACCACTGTCGCTCACTGCTCTTTGTGCCTGGACTGGCTTGTGTTTGACTTTTTAGTGGGTTCGTTGGCTGTCTCGCATGCCCTCTTAGCCGGTCTTAGGCTCTTAGCGGTCGTAGTGGCTTCTAGGCCGTTGCTAGCCCCACTCCAACAACCCTCCAGACGGCAAGAGGCTCGTGCACGCCCTGAACGGCAGCCACTCTGGCGACTTCCCCGTCGGGCCCCCTTGCAGGAAACGCTGCACCCGTCAGGAGGCAGGAGCGACCAAGTGCGACAGAGCGCGGAAGAAAGGACGACCGACACAGTAGGAGAGACAGGCAAGAGCGGACAGAAAGAAAAAAAGGGAAGCACAACGTCGAGTCCGTTGACAAGCTGACTGCTCTTCTTGTCTGGCGATCCCATCTTCGACTTTTTTCGTCCCCACGCCGGCTTCCCGTCTTTCCGTCTTTACGCTTTCTTGCGGACTCTCCCACTTTCGTTCAGCACATCCAAGCACGCGTCGCCGAGCCTCACGGTTGCCCACCATCACCAGATTTTCTTCCATCAGCAGACAGAAGACGGCCGACGACAGACGACACGACATCACCCCCACCACTACCACTACCACTACCACTACCCGCCCACTTGCCAGACACACAGATCACGGATACACTGATACACCCCTGCGCATGGACGTGGACGTGGAAAACGTGCCGCCGATGGCGTCGCATGAGGCTCACGACGGCGATGGCGACGGCGACGGCTACCACGGCGCTGTTTCAGCCGACCACGCCGACGACACCGGCGCATTCGACGATTCGCTCCATGAGGCCTTGATCTCCAAGTCGGCCAAGACGCACACCAATACCAACACCAACACACACCCAGACGCCCGCTCAACAACACCGCCTCCACCACCGCTGGCGGCCGTCCAGCCGCAACCAACACACGTCCTGCAGGCGTACGACGACGACAGCCAGCACGACACGGGCGACGACATGGCCGACACGACGGGTGGCACGACGGGCAGCACGGCGGGCAGCACGGCGGGCAGCACGGCGGGCAGCACGGCGGAACGGTCAGAGCATGCGCTGCAGTCGACAGACACCGCCAACAGGAGCCAAGACAACAGTGGTGCTGCGGCCGCGCCGGCTGACGAATCGTTCGCCCACACGAGCTTCCTCGACCGCACCGGCCTCGACAACGACAAAGCCTCCGACTCCTTCAACGATGCCCAGTTCCGCATGAACGACACGCTGCCGGACGTCGAGTCCAGTTTTGTCGCGCCGTTGTCGCCTCTGCCCACCATTACCCAGGACGGCCCGGACGATACGTATCTGTTTGACTCGCCGCGGAAGCGGCAGCCGCAGCAGCCGCAACAGCAACCGGCACCTTTACCACCGGTGGTTGACCAGGAGGAACCGCCGCAGGCGCAGGAGGACTCTTTTCCCTGGCCCTCCGACGCACAACAGTCCACACAGTCCACACAGTCTATACAGTCCATACAGTCGACACAGTCCACTCAGTCACAAGGCGCCGACAATCGACGACGGTCTGTCAACCTCAACGAGTCGACCGGCAGCGGCGGCAGCAACGGCCTGGCTCTGCGGTACGGCAAACGCCCTCGCTTCTTGCGCAGCCGCAACGCCAGCCAGCGGTCTTCCGCCTCGTCCTTTATCACCAACCCAGACGCCCACGACGCCCACGACGCCCACGACGCCCACGACGCCCACGACGCCCACGACGCCCACGACGCCCACGATGAGAATCACGACGACAACAATGACAACGACAACAGCATCAACAACAACAACAACAACAATGATGTCGACAGTGACGTCACGGTCGGGCTGGGTGCAGACTATGCGCTGCAGTCGGGCGGTGCCATTCCGGCGGGGGGCCGACGAAACGCCAGCGACCTGCTGTCCCGGACTGTGAGCATGGGCAGTGTCGCTTCGTCGACCCTGGACGATGGCCACGGCCACGGCCGCGATCACGACGACTACAGCAGCAACAACGAAGAACTCTTGCGCACACCCCGGCCCAACAAGGCCACCCTGGCACCGCCCACCGATACTGTGTTGACCCGCCGCGTCATGGACATCCAAGTGCCCGAGTCGCTGGCCCGCGAGTACAAGACGCGCAACGGGCTGGTGACGCCGACGCCGCGCAAACCCTCCGATTTCCGGTCCGACTTTAACAGCACGACTCAGACGGCGGCGACGACCACGACAACCGGCGGCGGCGGCCGTCATACAGCAGGCACGACACGGCCCGGCCGTAATATGACGCTGAAAGAACAGAGCAGCACCATTGAGCGCCTGTCCAAGGAAAACTTTGACCTCAAACTCAAAGTCATGTTCTTGTCGGACCGCCTCGACAAGCTGTCGGAAGACGGCATCAAGGAGATGATTCAGGAGAACGTTGAGTTCCGCACCAGCATTGCCATCCTGCAGCGCGACAACAAGGGGCTGCGACGACGTGTCAAGGAGCTCGAAAAGAAGATTCGCGACGATGACGACAACAACAACAACAACAACAACAACAACAGCAACAACAACAACCGGCCGGGAACCGCGTGGAGTGCCAATTCATCGACCGACCTCGACGACCCAGACGCCGCCGCCGCCGACCAGGAACGCGAAGAGGAAGTGCTCTACCTCCGTGAGCGCGTCGACGAGTGCACCACCATCATCGAGCAGCTCCGCCAGGACGTCTTCACCAAGGAAGCCGAGAAGCGCCGCATGGGCGACATGGTCAAGGCCCTGCAGGCCAACGCGGCCGGCGGCGACAAGGCCAACGGCGAGCGCCTGGGCCGGCAAGAGGAGGAAGATGTCTGGAAGGACCTGCTCGAGCAGGAGACGGCGCGCCGCGAACAGGCCGACGACGACAACCGCAAACTGCGCGACGAGATTTTCCGGATGAAGCAGGAGATGCACACCAACAGCAGCAGCAGCAACAGCAACAACCACGCGGGTGCAGGCGGCGGCGGCGGCGGCGGCACCGTTTCGTCCCACGGCGGCGAGCGCAGCCTCCACCACACTACCAACATCTACAACATTTCCAAGCGCGGTCCCAACGGCGCCCACATGGCACACCCCAGCGTCGGCGGCGGCAGCGTCGACACGGACAACACTGCGACGACGGGCTCGGCCACGCTGATTGAAGAACTCCGCCGCGAGGGCGAGCAGCTGCGCCACGAAAACGCCGAGCTCCGCAAAGAAGTCGGCGCCCAGACGTCCATGCTGACGTCGCGCAACCGCGAAAAGGAACGGCTGTACCAGGAAATCGAGGACCTCAAGATGGCCCAGCGCCGCGGCGGCGGGCCGGCCCCCTCCACGATTGACAGTCTGCTGGATCGGTCGGCCTCCCAGGTTGGCATGGGCGTGCGCGAGCGCGACCGCGATCGCGGGCGCGAGCGGTCCGGGTCGCGGGCCAGCGGCGGCACACGCGCTGGCGACACGGTGCTGGGCGGCACAGCGACGGGGGCGGCCGACGAGCCGGACCTGTTTGACCGTGAAGCCCGCGAAGACTTGGAGAACCGCAACGCGGCCCTGCGTGACAAGATCAACGAAGCTAAGCTGGAGAACCAGACCTTGCTGCAGGAGCTCGAGGCCACCATGCTGCAGAAGCAAGAAGCCGAAGACGTGGCGCTGGGCGTGCAAAGGGACTACGAGGGCGCGATGACGGACCTCATGGCCATGCAGGCCGAGCGGGACGAGCTGATTGCCGAGCTCAACGACCTCGAACAGAAACACAGCAGCCTGCAGGGCGAGTTTGAGGACCTGCGCGCGGAAGCCCAAGACGCCATTGACGGCTACGAGGAGGACGCCGACCTCCGCGACGCCGAGAACCAAAAACTGCAGACGGACCTGGCCGAGACGACAGAAAACTTTGCGGCGCTGCAGGAAGAGATGCGGAAGCTGTCGGAAGCGCTGGTGGGCCTCGAAGACGAGACCGACAACAAGGTCCGCCGCGTGCAGCAGCTCGAGCAGGAGCTGGCGGACGCGAACAAGGAGCTGGAAGAACTCGAGGCCAAGCTGCTCGAGGCCAACGACAAGGCGCAGCGGCTGCTCGTACAGCAGGAAAACGCGCAGGGCGAGATTGCCTTTTTGCGCGAGGAGCAGGAGAGCGACAAGATCAACATCAGCCGTCTCGAGGTCAGCATCACCAAGGCCGAGGAGCAGATCCGCGACGAGCAGGAGCGCGTCAAGCAGCTGCAGCAGCAAATCGTCACGGAGCGCGAGCGCAGCGAGAGCCTGGCCACCAAGGACAAGAAGGAGATGCAGCAGTTTGTCAACGAGCTGAGCCGCGAGGCCTCGGGCCACAAGGAAGAGGCGCGCAAGCTGCGCAAGAGCCTGACGTCGCGCGAGGTTGAGGCCACCGAGTGGAAGGAGCGCCTCATGGAGCTGGAGAACAACCTGCGGGAGGCCCTGGGCGATCTGAGCGGCACACGCTCGTCCCTGCTCAAGAGCATCGCCAAGCTGCAGCGCGAGCTCGAAAACACCGTCCGCGAGCTGCAGACCACCAAGGGCCACGTCATGGAGAAGGACCGCATCATCAAGCAGCGCGACGCGCTGCTGGAGAGCCACGGCCTGGAGGCGCGCAAGGTCGCTGAGGCCCTGGACAAGGAGCGCGCCGCGCACCGCAACACCAAGCACCAGTTCGACACGTTCCAGAAGACGCACCAGCACGTCACGCGGACGGTCAGCACGCAGGACGCCCGCATCACGGAGCTCGAGTCCTCCAAGTCCCTCGACAAGCGCCGCATGTCCCAGCTGGAGTCCACGTTCCGCGACCAGCTCACCGAGCGCAACAACCTGCTGCTGCTGCTGTGGACGCGCCTCAGTGCCATTTGCGGCACCGACTGGGCCCACGACAACTCGCTCATCAACGGCCGGGCGCTCCCGTCGCTCGAAGTCGTCGCCACCATGCTGCCCGGGTTTACACGAAACCTCATGGCCGCCATCAAGCACATTGAGACCGTCGTGGGCGGCTTCCCCGGCCGCATCAAGGCCGTCGAGCGCGACCTGTGGCGGGAGTACCAGTCGCTGGAGAGCACGCTCGAGCAGCGCCTCAAGAGGCTGGACCGGCTCGAGGGTGTGGTCCGCAACAACATCAGTGGCGGCGGCGAACTGCCGGCCCGCTTCTTGCGGCTCGAAGAAGCCTACCGCCAGCTCAAGGTCGAAAACACCACCCTGCGCGCCGCCAATGACGTGCGCGCCCGCGTCTACGGGTCGGGATCGGGTTTGGGTGCTGGTGGTGCTGGTGGTACTCCTGCTGGTCACGGCAGTGGCGACGGCAACAACAACAACATCAACAACCCCTTTGACCTGCCCGGCGGCGGCTCGCCCTCGCCCTCCATTCCCACAGGGCCCCGCGACCGCAGTGCCAAATCCGCGTCGGCGCGCGGCAAGTCTGGGCGCAGCGGCGTGCCCCGGCCGATTACGTCGTCTGCCTCCACGGGGGCTCATCTCTCGTTGGCCTCGTCGTCGTCGTCGTCGTTGCGGCCCCTCACAGCCGGCGAACTGGCCTTGCACGAGGGTGAAGACAACAACTCGTCTGGAGGGGTGGCGGCGGCGGCGGCAGTGGCGGCGGCAACGGCGGCGCCGATCCCCGCTGGATCCTACGGCTGCGCGACCTCGAGAACAAGCTCAAGCTGGAGCGGGAGGGGCGGACCATGGACCGGAACGAGGCGGTCCGGCGGCTGCGCGAGCAGGAAGCGGAGCTGCAGCGGCGGAGCGAGCGGGACAAGCGGTTGGGGCGGGACGAGTGAAGCTGAGACTGAGAGGCAGACGTCGGCGGACGGAGTCGACGGCAGTCGGTAGAGGAGGTCCGCCTGAGCGAGAGGGGTCCATGGTCAACGGCCTTTGATGTCGACTTGTAGTCGACACTGTACAACATCCTTTTTATTTCTTTTCTTGTGTTTTGCATACATACCTTCTCTCGTTTTGTACCTTTTACGGGCGCTGCGGGCATCTCTTTTCTTGTGTTGCTTTTCTTCTTTTATCTTTTTCGTTTCCTACTTGCTATACTGGCCAGCCAATATGAATTTCCCTTTTTTGTCCTGTTGGATATCCAAGTGCAATCATTCTGAGCCCACCATTCAACTCCATGTGCTCTTCTCTCTGAGTGAGAAACCACGAACATGACAGACGTATGTCGTGTCTTTCTAGGACGCAATGTGCAGAGTGACAAGGCGCCCACACACCAACATATCGCACCGCCAGCATGCTTTAAGGCGCCTTCTTTACTCTTGCACCATTTCTTTCTGATTTTTTTCTTTCTACTTGTCCTTTACATTTCTTTTTCTTTTTTTATTCCTTTAACTATTATTGTACCTGTTTTTTATTTGATTTTAACAAAACTATCGGAAAATACCAATAGGTGGAAATCCATCGTAACTGTCCAGTTCAAGATTACAATAGAACATAAATAAACATATTCCAGTGTTTTCATGACAAGTTGATCTATTGTTCAAGTTACAAAGTGCCTAAGAGGCAGAAACATACTTTCATAAATACCACTTCGTTGACGATCGTCCAGCCAAGGCCACATCTCGCCGGACTTCACCGCAGTAAGCGCCAGCATTCTCGCGCCCGTGCAACGGGGACATACGATCATGGTGCAGCACATGGTACAGCACATGAACGCTTTTGATTGTCTTTGCATTCGAGTCTGACCAAATCATAAATCTATCGTCTCTGATATCAAAGTCGGCCGAATCGCTTCTTTACACCATGAGAGACGGGCTGTTCGCACCTTCCCGGGCGCGCAAGACGCCAGTCGCGCCTACCACACTGCCCAAAAAGCTCCTTCCACGAAACATCATCGCGCCTTCCCAAAACAACGATATCGCTCTTTCCCACACGAGAACGAGAAGAGGAGGTGGTTGCCTTGTCACGCGCCACCAAAAAGGCGCGTTTCTCGTCATTGCCCCTTTTCCAAAGATACCCCCCCTTTTCTTTCATTCCACTATCAAACCAACTTTTCCAACAACTTTTCCTCTCTACCTGGACTCATCTGTCATTCTCAAACGACGTAATGAGTGACACCAGTGGCCACGACGGCCATCAAGCACCTTCTGTTGGGTCTGTCGATGGCCACGATTCCACCCACGCCAATGACATCGACAATACCCGCGCTGAGCTTCTCGAGCACATGGAACTCCACGGCATTCTGACTGGTGGTGGACTCGACGTCTATTGCTACAACGGACGCTACTACATCAGCCAGCACGCCGGGTTCGGATCGCATGAAGATCTTGGCGACATGATCGTATGCAGAGTCCCCACAGACCCCAAGAAGTACCGAGGTATGCATCACGATGCTGTGGTCGGCTTGCCATGCCTGGTGTTGTTCACAATCGACATGCTAACGGATTCTCCCTCTCGCCAGAGTGGCTGGCAAGGAGCGGACGACATTTGCGAGCCTGGAAAGGAAGCTCGAAGACCACGTCTACACCGTCGAAGAAGAGAATGAAGAAAACGAAGAAAACGAAGAAAACGAAGAAAACGAAGAAAATGAAGAAAATGGAGAAGATGAGACGATTTTGCTGGACGCAAGAGCCCAAAGGTACATCTTCATAAAGTACATCGAATTGCCGACAGCATTTCCCAACTTCGACTGCCTTCCTGACTTTCAAGACGACGGCATCTACCATAGCATCTTTCCGGAGAATCAGTACATCTACATCACCAATCTGGATGCGGAAGTGCTGACCATCGACTACTCCGTGCACTACCGTCTGGACAACATCCCTCGCGAGAACCATCTGTGGCGTCGTGCCATCAAACCAAGCGTGTACGGGCGCGCCCCCACAATCGACCCGCAAGTTTGCCCGAAGGAGCACATGGCCTCGCTCGCAATCAAGCTGCCCAAACCGTTCATCGCCTTTGGCACGCCCAATGTGCGGTATTGCAAGCCAGTGGATTTGCTGGCGGACGACCACACAGCCTTCTTTGCGATGATGGCCTCGAGCATGTTTGGTGTGTACTTCAACACGATCTCCAGCCTCGGCCGTCAATGGACGCCGTCGTCGTTCCCCTTCCGAGAGTTTGTGTACGCTGTCGTCTCCTGCGCTGCTGGCAACTTCAGCATCTGCCCGCCGTAGGAGGTGGCGGAAAGCCACCAGAAGCTGCATGTGCGGTCGGCATGGCCGGATCAGAACGACAGCGCCAAGGACAGTGGCGCCCTTTTCCAGTTCGGCTCCATGTCCCATCTTGCTGGCATGCCCCCCGGTGCAGCACCGGTCGAGACCACATACTGGCTGACGGGCTGCTTTTCCGACGTGCTTGTCAGCCTCGTAGTTGTTGTTGACGGGAGGGCCATCACAAGCGCAATGAAGTGGGGTGTGGCATCCAACGAGAGCCAAGAGAAGGACGGTGGCCGCTTTTTCATGGTCATCACGTCTCTCTACGACGTCGCGCTCGCAGAGGTTTCTTGGAAACGCTGTGAGAAGAGCCAGCCTCACCTGCGAGTGTCTAAAACGAGGCCACTGTCACCGATTCGGCCACAGGATTGCCTCAGCACGAGTCCCCTTGAGCGCCCCGTCTTCGATGACATGGCTACCAAAGAAGAGCGAAATGCTGTCTTCAGGCCGTATCTGCCATATGAGCGATTTGTAGAGACTGTGGAGGACATCAACGACTCGTACCATGGCATTGGGATGCTCGTCGGCTTTTTTGAGGCCCTGAAGCGCCGCCATGACGTGGAAGCCATCCTCTCCGGCCGTGGGGCCAACACTCATGATGGCAACCTCAGAGGACGACTGCCCAACGAGCTGTACCCGATGATTCTCAAGTACGTCGACCACAACACTTGGAAGGCCTGCCTTACGGTCTCACTCGATTTCCGCACCATCTGCATGGCCCAACTGCGCCTGGACGACCACACGGTCTTTCTTTCCACCGGTGGCTACTGGAGCGGTGCACCCGACGGCTACGGCGCTATGATGTTTTTCGCCGAACGGCTGGACGATGTGGACGAGGGCGTTTTTGAAATGAGCCAGGGCAGAGGTGGCATGAGCATCCACGGGACGCCGAACTACGAGTGGATCACCGTGATCGGGGAGGGCCAGCGAAGAGTTGCCCTACTGGCCATGGAACAGCAACTTGGCCGCCTTTGCGAGTCAGATATGGAGGGACGCGACGGAGAAACAGATCCTATGGTTTGGCCCACCTTACAGATGTGAATCCAGGGTGGCCATTCCGAGTGGGCTACGGGCAGCAAGCGACGTGCTGCCCACAGTTAGCCGAGCGGGCGAGAGAAGCAGTGCCGGGGCGAGGCGTTCTATATTTGGAGGCAATTTTCTTTACCTGTGGGCCATTTCTGATATTCGCTCAAGCACCGGCATGCCAATTCAGATTTCAATTTCCATGTCTCTTCCGAGGATCCTTTGTGTTGTTCCCGTCAACCTGTCCAGGACAAATGGTGAGACTGGATTGGTGGTTCCATTTGCCGACAGAGCAATCTATCTGCCAGCCACACCGAATCGAGGAGATGCATGCTCCGGCATCTTGCAATCAAACGGCCATATCGCCGGGTAAACGCTGACGTTTAGACGAGACCAAACGGCAAGCACTGGACAACCATTGACAGACAGATGCAGCAGATGGCGAACCACGAGAAGCTGAGGTGGAAGGCCTCTCCAACAACCAGGCAAGTCGTCCTACGAGCATTTAAAGAAGTCCCTGTCCCTTTGCGAAGCCTCAAGAGGTGAGTTTTCCTTTCTCTTTGTTGATAGCATTTTCTCGTATTGTCTTTCACTGACACTTTACACGCACCACGATATATCGTCCGACAATATGAAGACCCTCTCTGCGGCTCTTCTGGCCCTCGTGGCCCCCGCCTACGCGGGACTCCGGTTCCCGTGCTCGACGCTCATCTACCAGCGCCTCGACCCGGCCGGCCAGCCCGGCGCCTTTCCCTCGGCCCATGTCCACCACATTGTCGGCGGCAACGCCTTCAATGTCACAATGACGGGCGACGTGGCCGCGCGGGCGTCGTGCACCACGTGCCAAATGTCCGAGGACTTTTCCAACTACTGGACGGCCGTGCTCTACTTCAAGAGCCCGGACAACGGCAGCTACCACCGCGTGCCCAACGTCCCCGTGCAGCCCCTGCTGGGCGGCTCCAACGGCGCCGCGGGCGGCCTGACGGTGTACTACACGCAGTACGACCTGTCGCGCGACAATCTGAAGCAGCAGCCCGTGACCGCGTTCCCGCCCGGCTTTCGCATGACGGTCGGCCGCCCGGGCAGCACGACGCGCAACCACGTAGGGCTGAGCTACCAGTGCCTGTCCGGCAGCGGCAGCCGGGGCGCGATCACGGCCGACATGCCGACGAAGCCGTGCGCGGGCGGTATTTTCACGACGCACCACTTCCCCGCCTGCTGGGACGGCCGGAACCTGGACAGCCCCGACCACCAGGCGCACATGTACAACACGGTCAACTCGGACGGGTTCACGAACGCGGGCGCGTGCCCGTCGTCGCATCCGGTGCGCGTGCCCCAGGTGACGTTTGAGACGGTCTGGGACACGAGCCAGTTCAACGGGCAGTGGAAGAGCGGCGCGGCCAACGCGGCCAACGCGGCCAACCCGTTTGTGTGGAGCTTTGAGGGCAACAGCTACGGCACGCACGCCGACTACATGTTTGGCTGGAAGGGCGACGCGCTGCAGCGGGCCATGAACAAGTCGGAGTGTTTCTACGACGGCTGCGGCAGCATCACGAAGCAGCCGATGGCGACGGCGAACCAGTGCAAGATCAAGGACATGGTCAAGGAGGACACGCTGGGGTGGCTGACGGCGCTGCCCGGGTGGGGCGACACGATGGCTATGTAGAGAAAGACGTATGCTTGGAGATGGCGTTGCTTGCGTCGTGCGTCGTGGTTTGTCTTGAACCTTGTTTGTTGATGTATCATGTATCTTGTTGCAGAAAAGACGTTTCAACTCTCTTCTTTCCTTCATCGTTGTATGTAAGACATCTCTAGTGGTCTGACGAGACTGGTATCAACTCCCGTCCTTGTCCCGACGTCTACCATCTCCGCCACCCTTTCCTCTTCTCGCCTCGATCCTCCCCTGCCTCCCCTTCCTCCCTTGCCTCTCCTTCCTCCCTTGCCTCTCTTGCCTCCGCTACTCATTGTCGGCCACGGCAATCTGCGTCTGGCTGAACTGGCGCGCGGGCACCTTGCGGCTGAAGAGAATGTCAATCTCGCGGTAGGAGCGGTGCTTCATCTCGGGCAGGAAGAAGTAGGCCATGAGCCAGCTGAGGGCGGCGGTGCTGCCCCACACGTAGCCGCACTTGCCGGCGACGTTCCAGCCGGTGGTGTTGAGCAGCTGCGAGTTGAGGTAGATGAGGGGGATCTCGGCGACGTAGTAGGCGGCGCGGCCGACGCCGGTCGACAGCGCGCGCAGACGGACGGACGAGGTCTCGGCGATGATGGTGTAGGAGATGGGGCCCATGGTGCCGGCAAAGACAAAGGAGATGACGATGCCGAGGACGGCCTGGGCGTAGTTGGTGGCCGCGTTCTGGTGGACGGAGGCGACGATGCCGAGGACAAAGAGCAGGGTGACGTTGACGGCGGTGCCCCAGAGGTAGATGGTGCGGCGGGTGCACCAGCCCGTCAGCAGCCACGACAAGGCGTTGGCGACGACGCCGAGGCACGAGTTGATGAGGCTGAGCTGGAAGGACCGGTTGGTGGCGATGCCGGCCTGCTCAAAGAAAAAGGTGGCCTGGTTGGCGATGAGGTTGCCGGCAAAGTTTTGGCTGGCGTACATGAGGCAGGTGATGGTGGTGCGGCGCAGATCGGTGCCCCGGAAGAGGTCCAGCAGGGTCGGCGTGCCGCCCATCTTGCGCTCAATTTCGACGGTGCGCTCCATCATGGCCAGCGACTGGTGGGCGTGGGCCTCGTTGCGGGCGCCGAGCCGGCGGATGGACTGCAAGGCCTGGTCGCGCCGGCCGTGCCGGACCAGCCACCAGGGCGACTCGGGCGCCAGAAAGACGAGGACGAGCAACGGGGTGGGGAAGATCCACTGCAGCGCCAGAGGCGCCCGCCAGGCCCAGACGTCGTTGCGGTTGTTGTAGGCCAGCGTGGCGGCGGCCACGATGATGCCGCCAATGGACCAGGCCATCTGGAGGGTGGCCGTGCAGGCGCCGCGCAGCGCCATGGGCACGATCTCGGAGGCGTAGGCCGGGGAGTTGGCGATGAACAGGCCCCACGGCACACCCTCAAAGGCCTGGCCAATGGTGAGGACGGCCAGGGAGTCGGCGAAGAAGGAGATGAAAATGGTGGCGTTCATCAGCAGCAGGGCCAGGATGGTCGTCCACCGGTAGCCAAGACGGTTGGTGATGGGCCCGGCCAGGAAGACGCCGACAAAGGCGCCGCACTGGCCCGCCTGGAAGAGGGCGCTCTGCCACCGCGTGGGGATGGAGTACTGCAGCTGGCCGTCGGCGTCCTTGCCGACGACGACGCCAAAGGTGCGCTGGAAGAAGGACAGGGCCACAAAGTTGCTGTTGAGAAACATGTCAAACGACTCCATGACAATGGTGAACGTCATGGTGAAGGCCCAGAAACAGGCCCAGGGGTGCTGCTTGACCGACTGCCACAGCGTCTGTTCGTGCTCGAAGTTCTCGCCGTCAAAGGCCTCGTGCATGAGGACGGCATTGTCGAGGACGTCGGCGTGCAAGATGTCGGGCTTTTCAACGTCGTTGACGTCGTTGTGGGGGTCCGTGTTGGCCGGCGACGGGGTGCCTGGCGTCGGCGTGGCGGCGGCCGTGCTCGTCACTTTTCCGTCCATGTTGACGAGGGTGTTTGGAGTTGATATAGAGAAGAGAGAGAAGAGGAAGAAGAGGAACGCGTAACAAAAGAGGAGGCAGTGTCAAAGAGACAGCAAAAGTGAGGTGGGATAACAGGCAATCCTGCTGATGCCGATGAGGAAACAGAGAGACGGCCGATCAATGTATCCCCGGCATCGCTTTATATGTACTTTGATGCAGAGAGTGGGACGTGGAGAAGAAGTCGAGGGGAGCACAGAACACATGGAGTCCATGTGTAACCCCAGTGTAGCTCAGATCGTCCATCATCTCCTCTTTCTCATGCTCTTCTTCCCATCAAAGGGCCACAGACGAACCGGCTGGGCCACTGTCCCGTTTCCCAGATCCACGAGAGCTCAATGTGCTGCTGATCCCGCTTTGCGTGTTTGTCTCGTCTCTTACCTCTCGCCTCTCTCCTGTCGCCTCCTTGTTGTTACGCAAAGAGAGCGGACAGCCCCGGTCCTTGCGTCAATCTTTCCGCTTTGGGACGCGTTGGACACCGACCTTCCCCGGCGTCGAACTTGGCCGCACTGGGCTGTCCGGGGCAGCGAGCGTCCAAGGATGGCGTTGGTATCTTTGACGTTTTGGGGTTATCGTCGGAAGTTGTGTCGTTGTGCCGTTTCCCCTCTCGGCTGAGTGCGACGGCAGCATCGAATGCGACGGGGGCCAATGTGTGGACCGCGAGCGGGGAAAAGAAATCAAAGGCACCGTCCGAAAGATGTGCGCAGATGGAATGGTAGGCCCCTTGGTCGATCACGAGTGTGAAGAGAAGGGACAAATCGGGAGAAAGACGTCGACCGTTTGACAGCCGAAAATACTTAAAAGACTGTCCGCCAGCATGTGGACAATGTTTTGCCCCCTTTGGGCAGGTGCAATTCAACTGCAAACAGGGAAGGGACGACACATTGGGGGGCAAGAAAGACGGACAGCGCCTTCCCCCGACGAGCCATGAGACAGCCCGGTCCTTTTCCAGGGAAAGAACGAGCCTCGCAGGGGAAGAGCACAAGGAAAGAGCAGAAGAAAGATCACAAGGAAGGTGCGCAAGGAGATGGAACACGGGAAGGTTGAAGACAAGACACCCTTTTCACCACCAGATCAACTCAAACAGGGAACACGGGCATCGCGCAAGGTCCTTCTTGAGTCGGGATGAAAAGGGCGCCGTCATCGACACTGCGCATGCCACATCGGGCATGAGGCCGGTGGCGCGAGGATCGTGTTTGTGGCTTCTTCCGGCACAAGATCG
This sequence comes from Sporothrix protearum, assembly GCA_016097115.2. NCBI lineage: Eukaryota > Fungi > Ascomycota > Sordariomycetes > Ophiostomatales > Ophiostomataceae > Sporothrix > Sporothrix protearum. The sequence continues at coordinate 110,452 of JADMNH010000026.1, read as the reverse complement.
ACCTGGAAAAGGGGGCTCAAAAGGCGGGGAGGTGGAGCGTGTGGCTTCTAGTCGTCCAGAATCAACGGGTGATTTGGGGCGCTGAAGCTGCCGGCTGAATCACCTGGATAAATGAAGTAATAGAAATCACGAAGTGAAATAGCGAAGCTATTCAACAAGTTGAAATATTAAGATAAAGTGTAATAGTTGTTGTATATTCGTAACTATTAAAATATAAAATTTACGAGGGTAAATATTTTACGGTATTTACGCGCGCGTTACGTATTTATTATACGTAACGTTATATACTCCCCCCTCGCCCCTTCGGGGCGGAAAAACGATTAAATAATAAAATAATTTTATAAATAAAAATATAACGAAAAAAATATAACGAAATATAAATTATATACGTTAAAAAAAAGTAAATCTCGATAATATTAACGGCGTCGTAAAGGACTTTAAGGATAATTAATATAACTTACTTTAAGTCGCGGAGCCGCTCCTTAATTATACGTACGGTAACGTATTAAGGGATTTATTATTAAAGTAAGGGAGGTTAACTTTATATATTAAATATAAAGATAAATTACCCGTATAATCCGGGAGGCGGGTTTGGTATATAAAGTTAAACGGCGGCTTATATTATAATATAATCGGGTATAATAACGGGATAAGGCGGCGGACCCGGTACGTTAACTAGTTATATAAACGACGTTTACGGGAGTTACGGGGGAGTTAAAGCGGGCGTAACGGTAAGTTAGGCCGGCGCGGGTAATTAAAGCGCGGGAGTAGTAAGTATAAACCGGCGGGGCGGTTAACGCGGGTAATAAGTATAACCGGCGGGGGTAACGGAGGCGGCGCGGTTTATACTTAAATAATTATTACGGTAACGCGCGTATTACGTAAACGAAGCGCGTTTACGGTTACGTATACTTATTTAATTACGGCGAAATAACGTTACGGTATATCCTTCTTTAACGTATATACGAGGGTAAACTTTATAATTAAACTCGTTTAAAAAAAAGAACGGGCCGTCGTTAATAACCTTTAAAGCCGATAAATCTTTTAAGTCCGTATTAAAAAGGCGGAAAGTAAATAATACGGAATTAACTTAATAAATACGTACGTTAACCGGGGTTTTAACGGTAATATACGGCCGTTTTAAAGGCCTTTTAAGTCGTACGGTATAAATTAATCGTATTAAAGGATATACGGTAAAGTCGACGTACCGAATAATAACGAAGGCGAGTTAATTAATATTATTAAATAATTAGTCGTTAAGGTCGAGGTACTCGGCGAGGCGGGTTAAAAGTTTACGATAAGCGGCGTTATATAAGTTAACGATTAAAACGTTTATAATATAAAAGGTAAAAAATCGTATAAATTATAAGTTAAATAATAAAAAAAAAGAGTAAGAGAGAGGATTAAACGAACGAAATAAGTAAAAGTAATATAAGAGGGTAAAATAAGGGTTAAAACGCGGTGTCGAATATACGTAAGGGTTAAAAAAGAAAAAAAGGAGGGAGAAAGTAAAAAAATAAGTATAAAAAGAACGAAGGATAAATATTCGTAAAAAATAAACGATATAATTAAGTAAAAAGGGAAGGAGCGATAAATATATAATTAAATACGGTAAAAGTTAATATAAGGCGAAAGTAATAAGAATAATAATAAAGAAAAATATTACGAAAAAAACGAAGGATAAATATTCGTAAAAAATAAACGATATAATTAAGTAAAAAGGGAAGGAGCGATAAATATATAATTAAATATAGTAAAAGTTAATATAAAACGAAAATAATAAAAATAATTCGCGTATAATTTTTACGGTTATTTTCTTAATATACTCGCGTTTTATATTTAAAAGTTATTTACGCGAATATTATAATAATTTAACGGGCTCGCCGTCCTCGATATATATTAAAAATAATATATTCGCGTACTTACTTTTCGGGATAATAACGTTATTAAAAGTATAAAGGATAAACCGATTATTATATTTATCGTCCTTTTAAATACTTATAATAAACCTTCGTAATATAACTCGTTTTTATAACGGCGCTTCCTTTCGCGTAATACTTAATCGTTAATTTAAAAGTCTCGAATAACGGCTTTTTTTAATTATAAAAGGGAGCGTACCTTTACGCGTACTCGTTTTATATTTATAAGTAACTCTCTTTAATTATCGAGAGTATTACGGATAAATCGTACGCGGTCCTTTATTATATTAATCTCCTTATTTAAGGTATATTCGCGGATATAATTAATAATCGCGACGCGCGGGTTATTTACGGAGCCGAAAGTAAAGTAAAATAAGGTAAATAAAACGGGGTAAATTTATACTTTTATAAGCGGTACGTATATATCGCGAGGGCTTCGCGATAAATAAAATACGCCGTAATTAATAAATTTTAAAAGAGTCGTCGTTATAAAATAAGTCGCGTAATATTTTTAATAATATTATTAAAGCGTTTAATTTTATTATTCGTCGGGGCGTTATAAAGCGTTATATTACGTAATATCGTACTTATATTACGTACTTCGTTATAAAATCTTTAACGATAAAAGCCTTATTATTATTAACGATAATTTCGCGCGGTAATCCGAAGTTTACTTCGACGACGTTTATAACGGCGATTACGGTCGAAGTAATAAGTTTTATCGTCGGAGGACTTATAATAACCTAGTTTATATAATACTTAATAATAAAGTATAAGTGTATTTTATTATATAATAAGTTAATAAAATCGATACCCTTACGCGAGAAAACGGGCGTAAGGTTAATTACGGGTAAAAGGCGGTCGATTCGTATAAGAGTTTTATTAATTTAATAAATTAAGTACGTTTATCGAAGGCGATAAAATATTATAATTATATTAAGGTATTAAAAATCGCCTCGTACGATATAAAGTAACGCGCCGGGTAAGTAATACCCTTACTCGATATATATATTACGTATTTTATTAATTATTTCGCGTTTTATTAAAATAAAGAGAACGCCGCCGTTAAACGTAATAAAGTATAAACGGTTTTTATTAAGTTAAAATACCGTTAAATAAAGTTAACGCTTAAACGGGGGTACTTATTTTATCCTTATAAAAACTTATATATATTTACGAGGTTACCCTCCGTAAATATTTTAACCTCGTTTAAGATTAAAGGCTCGTCCCTTAATAAGTAAATAAGCGGTTTAAATATAAACGGTCTTAACGTGGTAATTTTTCGACGTATTACTTTTTATACTAGTTATACGGTTTTTTTATACGCGAGAGGTTCGTAATTAAAGTTATTTTATTATTATAAAAAATAATCGCGTATATTTTCGAAATTAACGTCGTCGTTCGTAAAGTTAATTATTAACGGCTCCTTTATAAAGTTAATAAGGTTAACCGCGGAGTTACCGATTACGTATATTATAATAATTTTATTCGTAAAAGTATTATTAAGGGTTAAGGGTCGCGAAAGTTAATTAATTATTATATTCGACGCGCCGGCTTTTATATAATAACTAGGTCGAAATATTCGATCGTATTAATAAATCGTTATATTCGTAATATCGGTTCCTTTTACTTCTTAAGACCGGTAAAGCTTTAATAATCGGTAATTATTATAATCGGTAATCCTTTTATATAATTTCGTTATTTACTAAGGGTTATTATAAGTATTAAAACTTTACGCTTTTACGACGAGTACCGTTTTTACGTCGGGGTAAAGGGGTAATTAAAGAAAACGACTAGGATTAAATTACGTAATAAATTATATAACGGATTACCCGGGGGATCGTTTCTCGTAGTTAATATATAATAACACTTATATAATTACCGGAGGTATTATATATAAGTATTACCGGGAGGGTTTAACGGAAGGGATATAAGTTAATAATATTAACGAGGGTTTATTTTAATTTATAAAAAGCGGCTTTCGCGTCCTTATCGAGTTCGAGACGTACGCCCTTAAACGGGTTATTTATTAAATATTTAACGAGGGTACTTATTATACGAGAAAACTCCGGTATACTTATACGGTAATATCTTATAACCGATAAGAAGCCCCGTATTTATATAATTATTTTTAAGTATAGGTATTCGAGGATCGCCTTTACTTTAATAAGGTTAAGCTTAATAGTATTATAAGAGATAATCCTACCTAAGAGTTTAACCTTTTATATAAATTAAACGTACTTATTAACGTTAAGGATTAAATTAACGTTTATTAACGTTTTAAGAATTACTCGCGTTCGTTCGTCGAGTTCTTATTTAATATTTATATATACGTAAATATCGTCGATTAAATTACGCGTATATTATTTATAACTTACGAATAACTCGTCGATTAAGCGTTAAAAAGTTACGGGCGCGTTCGTTAAGCCGAAGGGTATAACGGTAAACTCGTAAAGCCCGAGAGGGGATATAAAGGTTATCTTCGAAATATCTTTAAGGTTTATTTTAATTTACTAAAACTTATCGCGTAAATTAAGTACGTTAAACTACTTATATTTTACCGCTTTATTAAGGGCGTTTTTTATATTTAATAATAAATAAATATTCTTAATCGTTACGTTATTAAGTTACGGTAATTTATATATATACGGGCTTTATAACCGTCGGGTAAAGTTATTATATTATTTATATTAATAAGTTACTTATATATAAGCTTCGGGAGTGTCTTACCTCCTTTAAGGATTACGAGGGCGCGGGATACTTATAATAACTTACTCGGCCGAATAATCCCTCTTTTTAACTTATCCTTAATAAATAATTTTAAAGTTAACGTTTAAAATAAGTTATAACGTATTAAACGAGTCTTAAATAACTAAGTATCGTTAATATTAATCGTATAAAGTGTACTTATCGTCTTCGTAATACCCTTACCCGAAGGTTTAAAGAGTTCGGGGAAGTCCTTTTTATATATATTAACTTCTCGTAACTTCTCTTCGTTATTAATATACGCGTAAGTAAGGCCTTTTACGGCTTTAATAAGGGAGATAAGGAGATCGTAATAATCGTTATTAACGAGCGCTTTTTACGCCTTATTTAACGTAAAACGGAGTTAATAACTTTAAAGGTATTATATTTTTAATAAAGCGTATATATTTAAGTTAAGTTTAAGTTACCGGGTAAATTATTATTTTTAATAATACCGACGTTTAATCCTTACGGGAGAGACGTCGTTTTATCGGCGAGGTAAAAGTATATAAAAATTCTTATTACTTCGATAACCTTCGGGCCTAGGCCTTTTACGCCGGTTAAGCGTAAAATATCGGTGGATTCCACCTTTATATTATATTAACGGGCGTAACTTTATTAATAAAGTCCGAGTTATATCCGTTATCGAAAAATACGCGGTAAGTATAACGGTAATACTCCTCTTTATAATATTTTCGTATTTTTTTACGTACGCGTATTATTATAAAGTAAAAGTTAATTCGCCGTATAATTATACGGTTAAGTTCGCCTTTATTAATACTTATTTAAAACGCGTACTCTCGTTCTTATTATAAATCGCTTAGGTCGTTATTATTTAATAATTTATTTTAAGCGTATTTTTATAAGTTTTTATATCGTTATTTTTATCCTCGTTTTTTACGTATTATAAAACTTATCTCTTTTACGGTAATTTTTACGGTCCCGACGGTTATCGCGTTATATAAGTTTATTAATAAGTTTCGCGCGTATATCGGGATAACGGTTCGCGTTTTTAAAGGAAGGGTATATATTAAAAGGTTTACCCTTATTATTATCGCGTTTATTAAGTAATTTATTATCGTCGGCGTTACGTTTAATTACTTTTTATTAAATAAGTACTCGGCGCGGAGGGTTATATTATATATTATTATAATTAACGCGGCTTTATATTTATATTTACGTACCCCGTCCGGGTTTATTAATACGAAACGTACGTAACCGTAGGTATTTATTAATAAAGTAATTAAGTTAATTATAATTAAAGTAACGTCGTAATTATTATTATATTTACGTAACGTATACGACGTCGAATTCCTTAAAGTCGTCGTTTTTATTATTATAATCCCGTTCGTTAAATATAATATTATATCGGCGAAGAAAATAACGTTCGTAATAAAATCCGTATTATACGTTACGCTCGTACGTTCCGTAAATAAATAAGTCGGGGTTAAGTTACCGAGGATATACTTTATTAAATCCTTCTTATCTTTAAATACGTCGAGTACGTATTTCCGTATATTTAATAATTTATAAATTATTTTCGAGGGGTTATACGGGTAGTCGGATATACGAAATAACGTAATATACTTTATAAGTTAATTATAAGAGTTTAATTTTCTAGGTCGTAATAATATTAATAAAGTTATTTAATACGGTCGCGGGTTTACCGGTAATAATAAGTAAATATTTATATACTTCGTATAATTAATTAACGGCCTTAATATATTTCGAGGTAATTATTACCCTTAAAGTACCGGGATCCGTTTTTCTTATACTAGCTTTTATTTTTTTTAAATTAAAGAAGAAATATATATAAAAATAACGTATAAATATATTACGAGGAAAGTAATTACTAATTACCTTCCCGTACGATACGTAACGGTTATACTACTAGCTATTACGTAGCGCGGCCTTCCTAGGCCGCACTAAGGGGTATAAGTGGCTTTTCTCCTATACGTAATAATCCGTTAACTTAATTATTAATTATATATTATTTTACTTTATTTCTTAATCGCTTATATCGTACCCTTATATTATTACGAAGTCTTATAAAACCGTTATACCCTCGCCTTTACCTTATATCGCCGCTACTTAATATTTCGATATTAACCGTGGCCGCGCCTCGTACGTAATATTTAGTAGTAACTCCTTTATTATCTTTAAGTGACCCCGACCCCCGAGTTTATTTAAAAGCCTCGTAAAAAGCGATTATATAAGGATTAAAATTTTTTTTAACTCCCCGGCACCGAACCTAGAAGTATTAACTTCGATAAGCCGTTTTAAAACTAATTAAGCGCCTCCGTATTTAACGGAGTAAGTTACCGTACCGTTAAGTAACGTACGAAGAAACCGTTTAATATTAATTAAACGCCTTCGTATTTAACGGAGTAAGTTACCGTACCGCCGAGTAACGCGTAAAGAAGCCGCCCGTAACCGCGTAGGCGCCTTTAATAATATAAAATAAGACACCGTATTATTTATCGTAACGTACGAAAAAGCCGTTTATACTTTACGAGCGTATTATTAAATAATAAACGAGAACGTACGAGACGAGAGTTTATTATTATAGAATTTGGGATAGGTGGTTACGATAATAAAGCGTAGGCGTTTCGAGGGCGAAGGTAGGTTTAATATTATATAAGAATTAAGTCTTACCTCCCTAAACCTTACGGTATTCGGGGAGGCCTTTTACTTAAGAGAAATTTATATTAATGGCGTAGCGCCCGCGAGGGCGCCCAGCCACGTACGTGCTATTATATTAGCCACTTATTACGTGTCGGTCTCGTACTCCCTTATTATTAACTACGAAGTGGTATTAATACGAAGGAGATACGAGGTCGTTACCGTAATAATATTTATAATAGAAGAATTATAATAAATTATTCTCCCCCCTCGATAAATTAATCCCTTAATTTACTACTTACGATCTTTCTTAATCTCCTCGCTCGATTCGTTAACGAAGAGTGTTAAAGGCGCTAGTTAATCCTTTTAATTAGCCCGTTTACTATCCTTCGTAAACGTACGAGTTACCTTATAATCTCCCGTATTATATAACGACTTAGTCCTTCGAGTCGCCGACGCCGTACGAAGCCCGGGAATATTAAGCGACGAAATTAATTTTTCGGCTCCGCTTCTTAACCGGTCCTTCGGTTATTTATAAATATTATAAGTTATATATTCGTTTAAGGCGTTACTTATTTTAATTATCCCTTTTATTATTTATTACTTTACGTATTTATATATATACGCGTAAATTACCCGTCGTAATAAAAACGTCGTTCCTTCTTCGTTTATTAATATATTTAAACGAATAATATTTATTATATTTAAAGGGTCGCTTTTACCTCGTTTATTATTTACGGGCGTAACTTTTTCCTCGTCGTAATATATAAGGGTAGTTATTTACTAGTTTATTATTATAAGATTTCGGTGCGGAAGGGTCGAAATCGATTGAATTTTAATAAGAAACAATTCGGGGAACAGATAGATTAATGGATTGTATAAAAAAATCTATGTATAAAGTAAGAAATCCATTCCTTGGGGGGTTGGCGAAGGAAGGAGAAGTGATTCTTTTATCGTTTTTATTTCGTACTTTACTTATTATAACGGCGAGTCTTTACCCCTTAATTAATATTCGTTTATATTTATATTTTTAACCGTTTTTACTTCGTATTAAACTTATTACGTCGGCGACTTTTACTTTTTAATTAATACTTTATTTATACTTATATTTCCGTATTAATTATAACTTTTATAACGCCCGTTAAAAACGATACGTTAAGAGAGCGCTTACGGCGCGTTACTTTATTTAAGCCGCGGCGTAACCCTTTTATTATTACTCGTACCGTCGACGTTATAACGGCTTAACGCCGTACGTAAGTTTTAACCCGTACCTTTACGTAAAACTATTACCGCCGGTTTAATAACCCGCCGCTTTACGTTTTTATAACGTTTTCGCGCGTTATTAATATTTAAAATATTATTAATACTCCCGTTAAAGGAGAGGTTAACCTTATTAATTAATAAGGCGTTTCGAATACGATACGCTCGCGTTTTATTACCGCCCCGTAACGGCCTCTCGTTTAATTTATTTCGCGCCGGTCGTAACTTAAAAGGTAATCGTTAACGTACCGGTTAATTAATTTATACTCCCGAATATTTTTACTTAACGTCTACGTCCCGTTATAATAATTATAACCCTTACCCTTATTTTTAATAATAATATACCGGCTTAACTTAATTAAACCGCCGTTAAGTTTTTACCGTAAATTATAAAGATTAATAACGGCGACGACGATAATAACGATAACGATAACGACGACGAACGATAACGGTAACGACGGAAGAGCGTTAAGGAGTCGCGACCCTACGCCCGAGTTTAAAGTCGACCCTTACTTTAATATTTATATTTATTATATTAACCGGGCCGTTAATTAATTCCGGGGTTAACGTACTCGGTGGGAATTAACTTATACGCGAAACGTAATTAATTAATATATTTTTTATAAAAACTATTATTATATATACGAGGATCTTCCCGCCTTAATCGTAAATAACGTACGGGTTACTCTCCGTAACGTTATACGTTACTTAAAGTTATACTTTAACTTTAACGCCGACCTAGGTTAAAAAGTACCCAAGCTTTTATTATTCGTAAACGATTACTTACGGCGTATTTACCGTCTCGTACACGATTATAAACGCGAGTTCGGCCTTAAAGGCGGCCTAATTAACGTAACGGTACGCGTTAATTACGACGGCGTCGCCTCGGAGGCTCGTAACGCGCTTTATTACGTATTATTAATTTCCGGGGACGACGGATTAAATTTTAAACGGTATTTTATACGTTTAATACTTAAAAGTTCTTGATATAATATTTAAAAAACCGAACGTAATTAATTTTTTATTAATATCGAGTCGTTAAAGTATATTAAGGGGCTTTTAATTACCCGCGTCTTTCGGTATAATAGGTACTTAAACTCGACTCCCCTTTAAAAAGCGTTTATATATCGTTTACGACGTAATATAAGGTTTTATTAATTAATTTTTTTTTCTTTTAAATTACTTTAACGAAGCGCCGATATTAAGTTTTTAAGGTATACCGAGGGGCTTTTAATTACCCGTATCCTTCGGTATAATATATACTTAAACCCGACTCCCTTTTAAAAGGCGCTTATATATCGTTTACGACGTAATATAAAGTCTTAATAATTAATTATTTTTTTTTTATTTTCTTTTAAACTACTCCGGCGAGGCGCTAGTATTACTTTATAATATCCCGTTTCCTATTCTTTTTTTTATACGAGAAATATTAAGGCGGCCTTTACCGCGATACTTTAAATAATTTTAATATTAATTTACTTTAATTTTATAACCTTCTTCTTCTTTAACTTTTTCTTATAATTTTAAATTACTTTTTTCGTATTCTTTATATCCTCTTCCGGCACCCATTAATTATACTTAATAAATTATCTTACTTATTTTATTAAATAATAAACCTCTCCTTTACGCGTCGTTTTATCCTTAATTACCTTTACTTCGTACTCTCCCTAATCCTTTTTTAATACGGGTAACGGTATCGTCGCCGTTTTATCGCTTAATCGTAACTTTTAAAGCTTTAATAAAGAGACCGAAAATACGTTATATATACGGTTATATTTTTACGGTAACGTTAATTTATATACCTACCGTCCAACCGTTTTTACGATCTTAAACGGTCCTACGAATCTCGGTATTAATTTCTTATATAATACTTTAAGCTTAAAATTCTACGTCGATAATATAACGAGGTCTCCTATTTAAAAGGATATCGGTTTATATTTCTTATCGTAATACTTTTTATATAATTCCTAAGCTTTTCTTTAATAAGTCTTTACTTTTTTTCGGAGTACTTATAATTTTTCGATTCGGTTTATTATAACGGGTACCTCCTTCTTTATAACGTCGTCCTCGACGTTAATATATACCTTTAAGTCGTACCCGTATAATATACGGAACGGGGTTAAGTTAATAATATTATTTTCCGCGTTATTAACCGTAAACTTTATATTATAAAGGAGGTTTAATTAATTCGATTACTCGTCGTTAACGAATACTCGTAAATAATATTCTAGGATTTAATTTATTCTTTTAGTTTACTTATCCGTTTATAAGTAATAAGTTATAAAAAGTCGCCGACGTATCGTTAATAACGTTAAATATAACTTTAATTAAAATTAACTAGTAAATATATTACCTCGGTCGGAGACGATACCCTTAAATATCCCGTAACGAGTTTTAATCTTTATATAAATAATTTAAGTAAGTCCTTCCGACGTAATCGTCGTAGACATTAATAAAAATCGGTATATTTTCGTATACTAATTTACGACTATTAAAATATTATTTATAAAATTACCTCGATAATAAACTTTAAGTAATCCGATTACGAAATTTATTAAAATCTCTTACTAGGGTCTTTATAAGATTAATAAGGGTTAAAGTTATTTATATAACTTATATCTTCTCGTAATAATTCGTTAATATATCGGATATAAGTTAACGAACTCGTTAATATCCTTTTATATACCCGGTTAATAATATTTCCTTTAAATAATTTTTTTTATTTTAACTCTTTTAAAGTACCCCGTTATTAAGTTATTATAATATCGTTCGAGAATCTTTTAACGTACCGAGCTTTTAATTAAAATATAAACTTAATACTTATATTTAAGTAACCCTTTATCGTCGATAGTTTATCGGTTATCTCTTAATCCTCCCGCTTTAATAACACTTCGCTTCGTTATATAAAAGTTATTACTAGTTTATAAAACCCGTAATACCTTTTATAACGGGGTAAATAATTTTACGGACGTCGCCGTTTCCTTTATAATTATAAATTATATTAAAATCCTTAAAATAAATTATCGAGTTAACGGGTTTAATTAAGTTTAACGAGTTCCCGACGAGGCTTTTAAGCTTCCGCTCGAGTTTAGTTAGTTTAAAGGTAAGCTTAAATTTATTAAATTTATAAAGGCTTCTCGTTAAGTTATATACGTAGAGTTACGATCTCCTCCCTTTAATCTCTTTCTTAAATTATAAGGCGCTCTTATTATAAGATTAATACCTTTTATACCGTAGTTAACCGTTACTTTAAAGTGGGTAATAAGGTTTAATTATTAAACTCTTTTATTATTATTTTATAATTAAAGCGTTTTAACGGCGTATTAATTAAGTTTCGTTTTCCGGCCTAATATTTAATTTCGAAATTAAATAATATAAGAAATATATATTAACGTACTTATCGGTTATTTAACTTTTACTAGTTTATAAACGCTTTTAAGTTAACGTAATCCGATAAAACTTCGATTCGTTAACGATTATTATTTAAGTATTATCGTTAATACTTAAAACTTTTTATAATTATTATTATTTCTTAATCGGGAATATTATAATTTAACTTAAAGCCTTTTTATTTCCTTAATTAAAATATAATTAGGTGGAATTTACTATCGTTATTTAATTATAATAAAATTCTTAACTTAACTTCTTTCGACGCGTCCGTTTTAAGGTATAATTATCGGTCGGGGTTAAAGTGTCGTAATAACGGCGCTTATTTAAAATAAACTTTAAACGCCTCGAAGGCGTCTCGTTATTAATCCGTTAACTCCACCGCTCTTAGCTTCTTTCCGTTTTATATCCCCTTTATTATCTCGTTTAAGGGGTTTATAATTTTCGAGTAAACGCGGATAAATCGTTTATAAAAGTTATAAAAGTTTAAAAATATTTAAATATTACGGTAGGACTTAAGCTCCGGCCACTTTTTTACCGTAACTACTTTTACCTCGTTTATTTTAACTTTATCTTTAGTTAAAATAAAACTAAGGAACTTAACTTTATACTCGAAAAACTTATACTTTTAAGGGTTCGTAAAGAGTTAAGTACGTTAAAGTCTTTTTAATACTTTATATAAGTATTAAATATACTCCTTCCTCGTACGGGAGAAGATTAATATATCGTTTATATAAGTTATATACGTAATATTAATTAAGCCTTATAAGGTAGTGTAAATATAATATTAAAAAGTAGCCGGGGCGTTCGTTAACTTAAAAGAGAGAACTATATACTCGTAATAGCCGTAACGTATACGAAACGCTATTTTCTATTTATCCCTTTTTTTAATCCGGATACGGTAATAAGTATCCTTAATATCTAACTTGGAGAAGAACTATATCCCGTTAATACGATTTAAAATCTCCGAGATTAAAGGTAATATATACTAGTTCTTAATAATAACCTTATTTAACCTCCGGTAATTAATATAAAGTCGTAACGTACCGTTTTTCTTAAGTATAAATAAAATTAAGGCCTTAACTAGGCTCTTAAATTAACGAATACGGTTATTTACGAAGTTTTTAATAAAGTAAACTCGTAACTCCCGTAACTCTCTCTTAAAAAGTAAGTAAATACCTCCGTAAAACGGCTACGTACCCTCTACTAGATTAATTACGTAATTAATAACTTTCGACGTTAAAATTATTATAACGTTAAAAGTGTCGAATACGTCCCCGAATTAACTTAACTCGGGCGGGAGTACGACTTCTCGGCGACTCTCCGACTCTTCCTTATCGAGAGGGTATTCCTTAAAAGGCTTACGGTTTAAAGGTAAAAGGGTTATCGTAATTACGTATACTACGGTCTTATTCCGGGTAAGTTTCGTAAACCTCCTAAGGCTTTTAAAATAAATTTTAACTTTCTCGTAGGCGAATTTTTATTAAGCCTAAATAAAGATATTAATATTAAAAGCCTTTAATCCCGTAACTCTTAATAAAATAAAGCTTACGCTTAATATTTTTAACCGGTCGATAATAACGTATAACTTAGTCGTTATTTTAATCCTTCTTTTAAAATTTATAAAAAAAATAAATATATTTTATATATTAAACGTCTCGATTTATTTAATATTTATAATACGCGTCTACGGGTCGGGGTATTTAATCTTTCGTAATTATAATCTCTTTACGAATTAAATACTTATTATATCCGATCCCGCGGTAATATTTAAGTTAACCGTCGCTTCTTCGGAGACCCTTCTTTAATATATTACTTTAATACTCCGTAATCGCTTATATTTTATAATCGTCGCTTTTCCTTTAAATTTAAGGAAGGCGACTAGGTATTTTTTAACTTATTTACGGTAATATTCTAGACTTAATTATAAGTTTTTAAATATTCGGTAAAAGTAATACCCCTTTTTTTAATATCTTAAAGTAAATAATATACGACTTATCCTTCCGGTTATCGGACGTCGATCGACCGTTAAATTTAAAAAAACCCGGCTTACTTTTATTTTTTTACGAGTCTCTTTAACTTAAATTAATATCTTATCCACCCCGCTTCTTTTTATCTTAACGGAGCGGTTACGATACTTTATTATTAAAGCGTTTACGACTTTTTCCCGAAAATCGAGTATTAATTATTTATAAATAAAACGATTCGGCTCGTTTAATAAAATCCTTAAAACGGATTAATTTATAATTAATAACTATACTTAACGGCGTCCGAAGATCCTTTATTAACTTAAAGAAAAATATTTACTTTTTAAACTCTTCGGGTAAATCCCTTATTTAACTCTTTAACGAACGGAAATAACTTAAGAACTCGGTAAAGGATTAATAATAACGTTATCGGGCCCTTTTATAAACTTCGTAAATTTAAAAAAAGGATTTCTTATAATCGGGGTTAAAGTCGTAATTTATTCCTTAAATATATTTTAAAAGCCCTTAATTCGTATATACTCCTCGACGGTATTTAAGTTAAAAATATATTAGTCTTATTATCTTTTTAAAGCCGTATTTATATAAAAATAAACGACGATAACTCGTTACCTTTCCCCTTTAAACTCGCGGGGTTAAACTTCGAATATTAACTTTAACTCCTTAATTTAATAACCGTAGTCTTAAAAAATTAAGTAATTTTTAAAAGTTAACGGTTAAATCCTTATTCGTAAATCCTTCCGTAGTTTATCCTTTTTACGAAACGTCGACGCCTTAAAAATAACTTCGTCGTTATTATCCTTATCTTTTAAAAAGGAAAATATCGTAATCTTTAAAACCGAGTTAACCGGGAAAGGGTTAATACCCGAACGAACGTTTATAAGGGTACGTCTTTTACGTCTTTCGGCCGCGAAAACGGCGATCCTTTCTTTAAGTTATTCTTTTCGTTTAAGGGTAATTAACTCCTTTTCTAAAGTTAACTCCTTAACGTCCTTCTCGATTTTTATTCCTTCGGCGACCGAAACGTCGTCTCCCTCGATAAAGCCGCGAAGGGCGTCTTCCTTATTTATAAAAGGGGGCCCGGTAACCGTACCCTCGATATCTTAAATTATCGGAGGCTCGTTTAAAATAAAGCCTTCGATTCCGGTGGGAATAAGAGGAAGTCCCTCGTTTTAATACCCGTAAAGGGCGGAGGGTTATTCGGTGGCTCCGCGATTACGAGTTTACGGGCGAGTAGTCCGGTTTATAACCGAAGTAACCGATCGGGTTATTTTTATTATTATTTTTAAGTATCCCGGGGGAAAAGACTTAAAATTATTATAAAATTTAAAATAAGTGGTTACGATAATAAAACGTAAGTGTTTCGAGAGCGAAAGTAAGTTTAATATTATATAAGAATTAAGTTTTACCTCCTTAAACCTTACGGTATTCGGGGAGGCCTTTTACTTAAAAGAAATTTATATTAGTGGCGTAGCGCCCGCGAGGGCGCCTAATTACGTACGTATTATTATATTAACCACTTATTACGTATCGGTCTCGTACTCCCTTTATTATTAACTACGAAGTGGTATTAATACGAGGGAGACACGAGGTCGTTACCGTAATAATATTTATAATAAAAGAATTATAATATTTATAACCCTCGTATATTTATTATTATAACTCGATAAACGTTTCCTCGTATTACGGACTTAATATATTACCGCGTAAACTTAAGAAAAACGGTATTAACGTAAAATACACCGAGTTTATTAATACCCTTTATAAGTTTAAAACGTTAACCGTTAATAAAAGCGCGGTTAAAGTCTCGCGAACTTAAGCCTCGTTATTAACGGCCTTTTTCGAAAGTTTTTAACTAGACGCCGCTTTTAATACTTTTTTACTCGTTACCCTCGACGATAACGAGGAAGCGTTTTACTCGACGGACGAGTAATCCTTTTATTAAGTACTTAACGACGTTTAAAAAGGATTATTAAAAGTCCCTCCTTTAACGAGGACGACTTAATTTAATAACTCGACTATAAAAATAATATAATTATATCGAGTTTACTCTTTACCGTAAAAAAAACCCGGCTCTTTACCTTTAATAACGAAAATAATAAGCCTTCGGAGACCTTTAATTTATTTATCCTTCGTATAAATAAAAGAAAAAGACCCGTATCTCTTAATAAGAGTTACCGTCGAGAGGCCTCGGAAAGTTTTTAAACTCCGGATCCGTAAACTTTTAAAGTTAACGCGTTTACCTCGTACGCCCTTTTTACTCCGTTAACCGAAACTCGTTAAATAATAATTAACTTTTTTAATTTAATTTAGGGTATTTCCACTCCTCGCGATATTATATCGGGCTCCGGTTAAAGAGAAGGAGTTTAAAACTTCGTCGAACGAAAAGGCACTTTAATTAATATTACGGTATTAACTTCCGAACTTACTTTTAATATTAAGACTTTTTTTAATAACGTAGTATTATAAAACGATATTAAGGTTTAATACCGTTTAACCGTAGTTACGATTATCCTCGGGAGGATCCTTTAGTCGGGCGGAGTATTTTTATTAACCGAACTTTAACGTAAATAAATAACCTTATTCGAGGAGGTAATCGATAAAGGCTTATTAATTAACTTTCCTTTAAACCGGCCTAATTATCCTACCGTACCGATAAACGGTACCTTTATTACTCGTAAGTAATTTATTAATACCCCCCGTTTAACGAGTAATATAACTCTCGTTTCCCCTCCCGCGGTTTATTAAACCCGTTATATTAAGCCGACTATAAGTTAATAAACGAAGTTATAAGTATATAAGGCTTTAACTAACGTTATTTTAACCTTATAAAACTTAATTAACCTAGTTTTTAATTAATAAATTAACGCGCGCGTTTATAACACCGCTAGTAATTCGAGCCTATATAATATTAACGACCGTTAATTCGCTTTAACGGACGTTATTAATTCGACGGATAACCGCCGGATCCTTATTAATAATACTAAGGCCCTTTAAGGTTATTCGACCGCTTCGACGTTTAACCTCGTTACTCGTTACGTATAATTACCCCTAATTAACGGTAATTTAACGACGACCCTTTACGTCCTTTTTTACTAGTTACGGTACCGCGTAACCGGGAGACGAGATTAAAAATCGACGATAAATAAAATATTATTTAATTACTTACCTTTTACCCGTCGTAACTTAACTTTACGGTATTTTTAAGTTATGATAACTCCTTATACTTCGTCGAAGAATTCCTTAATAATATCGAGGTATAAGAAGCCCGAGACCCGTTAAGTATTATCGTTAACCGGCTCGTTATAAAATTATAAACCCGTTTAAAAGGCGAAGCTCGCGATTAATATTACGGTTAACTTTACCTTAATTTTAAGCGTCGTTTTAAGACGGACTTATAATTTTAAAAAACCCTTTTAAAGGATCGTTTTTAAGTTATTAAAACCGACGTATAATATTAATTAAATACGTATAAAATCGACTTTATTAAATATAATAATACCGATACCCTCCGCCGTAACCTTATATTAATAATCCGTTATTCGCGGATTATCGTCGAATAAAACGATATTATAATTAAGTATTACTTATTTAATTAATCTTAACCTTAGTTTCGTTTTTACGGTTTACCCACCGAAGCGTATTAAGGATTTTCGTAAATATTAAGAGAAGGTTTATTAACTCGTCGAATTAATTATTAATATTATAAAATTTAATAACCGGTTAATATTATTAACTTTATTACCCGCCGCGTCGATTACGAAGGCCGATTAATTAATAGGCTTTTTTTAACTTTCCGTTTATTACGTTAATAACCCGGCGAATAATATAACGTTATAATAAAGTCCCTCGCGTACCGATTATAAAAATTATAACGCCGATATTAATAACGATCGACGGTACGATCGAGGCCGAAGTTAGTTTCGTAAAAATATTAAACGTTATAAATTTTACTCCCGAAGCCGCGAAAAAAATTTCGAGCGCCGTCCTTTTAACCGTTTTAACCGCGGCTTTTTATACGACCGGTTATATAATAATTATTAAAACCGTTCGCGAAGCTTTAATCGTAACCGCGTTTTTAACCGTGGATACGAATAAGGCTTTAAAGACCGCGATAAAGATAAAGGATACCGTGTTTGATTTAATAAGGGTAGTTTTATTAAGTATTATTTTTAAAAAAACGATTTAAAAGGTAAGTTTTATTTTCGTCGTTTTTACGACTAAGACTTAACTTTCGCGGACTACGTATAACGGTTACGTTAAAAAGGTTATAACTTCGTTTTCGTTATAATAATTAACTTTAAAAACGATCCCGTTATATTTATATATTAAACGGCGGATTAACTTATTATTATTAACTTTAATATAAACGAATAAGTATTATTTACGACCGTTATTTTAAACTTTTCGATAATATTATATTTTAATATATTATACGAGCCTTAACGTTAACCCCCGTTTTAAACGTAATCGTATACCGCGCTCGTTAAACTTATAATTAAATACTCCTTATAAGTAACCCTTACCGGTAAAAGGGTTACGGTATCGAGTAACGGTGTTTTCGTTTACTTTACATATACTAGTACGGTTAAGATATCCGCGTTTCTCTTAGTATATATAATAATAAGATATATAACGCGTTAACGCGCCTTACGAAAACGGTATCGTTTAATAAAAAGTTTAACCGGTACGCCGATAACCCTAATATTAAACCTTAAGCCCACTTAATAAATTTACGAAACGCCGAAGTAATCGAAGCGTTATTATTACCCGGATAACCCGACGTCGAACTTAATACCTCGATACCCTTTATAATCTTTATATACTTTTTAATAATAAGTTTAATCTTCGAGGTATACGTTAATACGGGCGCCTCGTATTACTTAATTAGGCGCGTTTAGGTCGAATAATACGGTGTTAATTATTAATTCGAACCGTTTTTAAATTCCGTTAAAATTATTAGGAGCGAAGTTTAAATCTTTAAGGCCGTTTATTTCGACCTTTACTTCGTCGGATTAAGCGGATTAATCTTAAAGCTCGGTTATTTTAATATTAAAGTTAACGTCGTATAATCCCTCGGCCCCGATTTATTAATCGGAAATAACGTCTTAAAAAGCTTTAACGTTATTATTAATATAATTATAATAACGCTTCGTTTACGAGGAATACGTAATTTACTCGTATATATAAAATCGAGCCCCGTATTATAAACCTTTTAAACCGTCGGTTAAGGATTATTAATTATAAGGTCCGTATAACCGTTACGGTATATTTCCTACTACGGTCGGCCTATACGATATTTATTCGTTACCTTAATTTCCTTATTAACGTTTTAAATAACCCGTTATTATTATTTAACGATTATTAATTTACCGTATCGTAAGCTTATACGCTAGACCTTACTCTCTCTTCCTTTATTAATAAAGAGTTCCTAGTATATAACGTATTTAACTAAACGGTTACGATAAGTAACGGTACCGTTATTAGCCGTATTATATCGTTAAAGTAAAATACGACTACTAGTTATTATTTTATTTATTTTAATACGTTTACTAGGTCCGTAAGTAAGGTTTTATTAACCTAGACGATAATATAAAATTTACCCTCGAAGCTTTTTATTAATCTTTTAATAACCCTTCGTAAACTAAAGCCTTCCTCGCGTTATATAACGCCGTTATAACCGGCGATATTACCCTTAACGATATCGTTAAGTCGGGCGATATAACACCGTATATAAAGGTAAACACTAATATACCGTAATATAACTTAAAAATATTTAAGGGTATACCGACTATTATTATTACCGATAGTACCTCGATTTATACGAAAGATAACGAGCTTACGTTAAAAATTAACGCCCTAGTTAATAAATACCGTAAAATATTCTAAGACCGCGGTATCGTCCTTATAATCGATAAGTATAAAATACGTATCGACTTTATCGAGGGATAATAAAACTAAAAGTAAAATATTAAACTTTACCCTTTAAGTTTAAAAGATAATAAGTTTATTAACGAACGTTACGGGAAGTTTTACGAATAAGGTAAAATAAAATATCTCCGTTAAAGAACCCTTATCGCGTGCCCCGTTTTCGTAATCTAGCGTACGGTCGATAATAAAAAAAAGGTCGCGTTATCGTAAACCTTCGCCCGTTAAATAAGCTTACCGTCCTCGATATTTATCCCCTTCTTAATTAAAATAATATTATATAAACTATTATTAATAAAAGTCTTTACTCGATATACGATATAACCGTATTCTTTTATTAATTACCCGTATACCCGAGTTATCGGTAACGACTAGTTATTATTAATAAAAAAGGTTTCGAATATTCGAATATAATCTTTATAAACCTTCGTAATATATTTACCTTTATTTAACGTTATATAAATAATTTTTTAAAATTATACCGCGGTTTCGTACGCGTATATATCTGACGATATTATTATTTTTAATAATAATATAAACGAATATATTTAATATTCGAAATTATATTCCGGTTTTTTATTCGAAACCGACTTTATATATTAACGTTAAAAACTTTCTTCGGTTTTACGTCGGTCCGTCTTTTAAGATTTATAGTCGATAATAAAGGTATTATTCGTACGGAAAACTATATTATAATATTTAAGAAGATTTCCTTCCCCTTAAACTTAATGGAATTATCCCACTATTTCGGTATAATAGGCTTCCTTCGCTCTAGTATTATATAATTCGATATTAAGGCCGAGCCTTTATAAGCCTTTAAGATAGCCTTGTTACGTAAAGGTATAAAAGAGAGAGGACTCGTAAATGGCTTAACGTAAAATAAACGAAAGGCGATTACTAAATCCTTACGTATCGAACTTACGCCGTAACTTCTAAAGTCTTTTAATACTTTATAGGAAGGCCTTTATTAATAAATAAGGCTTTTATTACGATATTAACGTATATTTATTCTTTAAGTTAGATATATATAAGAAAGGTATCGGTGCCGTAATTTTTTAATTATTAATTTTATAGGACGGTATTATTATTTTAAGTAAAAATATTAAATAAGATTAAATTCGACCTTTAACCTTCTTATCTCGTTTTTATTTATCCCGCGAGAAGGTTTACGGTGTAATAAAGTTAGAAGTTATAGGTATTACTTAGGTATTCGTTAAAATACGTAAAATAATATAATTTAACCGAAACCTTATTATTATCTTAACGAATTATACCCTAACTAGAAATATTATTATATATACGTCGTTAAAGACGATAAACCTAGATAAAGTAAACCTTAAACTCGTATCGTAACGAATTATATATCGTAATTTAACTTATTAATCCTTTATATCCCTAACCGACTTAATATCGTCCCGGATACCTTATTACGGCTTCCGACGTGGGTTAAAAGCGATATATCGGCTAATAATAATATCCTCGAGGAAGTTATTTATTTTAAAAATCTTATTATATATTATATTAAGGGCTTTTAAGTTTATACGCTTAAAGAGGAAATAAATATACCGCCGTTTACCTTACTCCTCTTAATAAAAGCCGAATATTAATACCGGTATTTTATTTCCTCGTAAGTAAATAACGAAACGGTAATATAATTATTAAACGAATTTCGTTATCGTTTAATTTTAGTATATAAAACCGATTATATCTTCCGTCCTTTACGGAGGGTATTACGATACGTTACCCGGGTTAAAAAGGCGAAAGTCGTTAAGGCCGTTAAAAAGTAATTTTAATAAGGAGCGCCACCGGTAAAAGATATTATTAACTAAGAATTAAACTAGGATAATTATACTAGTCCCGGTTAAAAAAACGGTCGGAACGTTATTAAACGTTATAACGACTTAATCGTTATTTTATTACGTTTCGGAGTATAATAATCTAGCCTTATATATACCCGCGTTTATAAAAAAGGAAATCTTTAAGATAATTTACGATAATATATATTATTTCGGCGAAGGACGTATAACGGTATTACTCGATAATATTTTTATACGGCGTAAGCGTAAGAAGATACGTACGTATATTAATTATTACCCGGTATATTAAACGAATTAAACTTTAAGATTACGCCCCGCCGGGTAACTCTAGTTTATTACCTTTTACGACCTTCCTTATTATACCGTAGTTATAAATTTTATACTTATTTTACTAAAAGTACCCGTTATTTATACCTTATAATACTTAAAAGGCTTTAATATATTAAATACCCTTTATATAATTATTTATAAATTCTCTAAGAAAATAATTTTCGTACCCGGAAGTTAATATTACGGTATTAACGAATAAGTAATATAATTATTTCGTAGATTTTTAAGAGTAAATTAAGGTATCCCGAAACGAATTATTAATAATCGCGATAAAAAATTCGTCTCCGATTTATAAACCGAGCTCTTTCGAAGGCTTAGGGTATCCTTATTAATATTTACGGTATATTACGCCTAAATAAACGGTTTATTTAAACGAAAGAATTAAACGGTGGAGATCGTTATTCGTTTTTATTATACCGAGTATCCCGATACGCCTTAAACTTCCGTTATCCTCGTATTATAATTTTAACTTAATAATACGGCTTCCTCTCTTTTCGGTTATTTATTAAACGAGTTTATTCTAAGATTCCGTCCCTTCGGCCTTATAAATTTACTAGCTTTAGTAGAAAACGATAAAAGGGTCGCGGAGGTCTAGTAATTATAACGAGAAATCCGTTAAAAGGACGTAATAAACCTAATCGATATAATAAATTAATAAGTTAAGTTTCGGTACGATAAAATATATCGTTTAATAAAATTTAACGTTAATAATATAATTTTTATCCGTCTTTATAAAGGATATTACTTATTTAATAAACTTAAGAAGAAACTTTTTTAATAAAAAGCCGGGCCTTTTAAAATTATTAAAAGGGTTAGTAAATAAATATACCGCTTTTAACTTCCGTAAATATAACGTATTTACCCGGTCTTTAACGTCGAGTATTTATATAAAGCTCCGGAAGGAAAAGATTTATATAACCGTACGTAAAAGCCGCTAAGCTTTATAATTTAAGAGAGCGTTAAAATAAACGACGAAAACGTAAAAAACGACCGTTTTAAAGTCGAACGTCTTTTTATATATCGCTTACGTCGTACGCGGGTATACTTTACGGTAAACTATTTAATTAAGTAAATAAGTTACGGGTACTACGATAATTAGTAGGTTAATAAAGTTATATTACTCGACGGATCCGAGGAACTCGTTAACGAATACGACGTTAATTACCCCGATATCGTAGTTTATTTATAAAGCGTTAAGTACCCCGTAGGGAGTACTCCGGTTAAGGAAGCGCCCGCGTCGGAGGATAAAGCGTTCGCTTTATAATTACCGTAATTACGTCGTAGAGGGCGCCCTCGTAAGGCCTTCGTAAACGGTAATTATACTTAGATAACGGAGGTAATAAGAGGTATATTACGCCGCCGCGGGCGGCCGTTAAAGACGGTTATTATACCCGATATCGAGGCTTCGAGGTAATTTATACGTAAATCCCTTTAACGGTTATTAAATATTAATCGAGCGGATTACGTAATAATAATTAATTAGTAAATTATATTACCTTCTTTATTTACTTTCTTTTATTTATAATTTTTACGCCCCTTTTTACTTTTTCGTTTACTTTACTTATATTATAACCTTATAACGCGTTATCTTACTTATTATATATATTCCCCGAATAATAATATAATCCCGTTTATTATAAATATAATAACGAAGCTTTTAAACGTCGCTTTACTTAACGACGTTATTTAAGTAATACCTCCTTCCGTATACGTAAACGAACGTACGGTCGCTTTTTTTTATTTAATATAAATAATAAATATATTTTTCGGTTATATATAAAGCCGTATATAATACCGTATAAAATAATAATTAAATTTTCATCTCTTATTATTTTATATATAAATAATACCGAAGTCCTTAAAAACACCTTATATTTATATATATATTATATACCGTCGTTAATTAACGGCCTCCTTATATACTTAAAACCTTATTATACCCGATATTAAAAATTCCCCTTACTCCTCCCGAGTAAACGTAACTAACTTATTACTTAAGGAGGCTAGTTATAAAATCCTCACTATTATTATACCCGAGGGCGAAGACTTTATTATAAAAGACGTAACCGACGCCTTAAAGAGCGACGAAAAGGTAACTTAAAAGGTCGAACCCGAAAACGACTAGGCCTCGTAATACGAGAAGGAGGATAATAACGATAACGAGGATATTATTATAATACTTAAAAGGTAAAGGTATCGTTTAAGCCCGCCGCTTTACCGGTAATTAAAACGGTTAAAGTTAAAAAACCCGTTAACTTACCCTTAAAAGAGCGTACCGATATTAAAATATACGACGTAACGAGATATAATTATAATCGTTTTATAAATTTATAAGTAAATATTAACCGCCTTAATATAATATTTAATAAGTTTTTAAAGTAAGACTTAGGTATTAAGGTACGTAAAACCCCCCGCGGCGAGAGCGGGTAATTCGTCCTCGGAAACGGGCCCTTTACTCTTAAAAAAGGTAAGTAAGTATAATAAATAAAGTTAAATTAAGGGATAATATTTAAGGGCGAGTTATTTACTCGTATAAAAGCCCTTTTTACGAGTATTTCGTAACCCACCGTAATTAAAGTTTTTTAATACTTAAAAGAGGTATTCGAGGATAAAAAGGCTCTTTTTTAATCTTTATTTACCCGTCGTTACCGTACTTATTACCGTTCGGTCGGCGAAAATATAAAGTTCCGGGCTTTAATTAAAACCGTAAAGCCGCTTATATACGTAATAATATTAATTATACGTATCCTCGACGAGGTATTTTAATACCCGGCTTTCGTAATTTAAAACTTTTACGGGAACGAAGCTTAATCGTTCCTTAACCTTCCGGACTATTACGGTAACCCCTCGGTAAACGCCTCCGAGTAATTAAAAGTTATCGTCGTCGTTACGTAAAACGTAATTACCGTATTAACGGCCGTTATAAAGGATTTACCGGATAAACTTTAAATACGTATTAAATCGGCCGTCGCGTAAAGTATTATACCCGTTAAGGAGGATTTAAAAAACGTTATTAATATTTTTAATAATTAATTGGCCGTACTTTAAAAAATCGACGAACGAGTCGTTATAATAACTTCGGCCACCCGTAACCTCGTTTATATACGCCGTTAATTAATCATATATAATAAACGGTAACGAGTTAATAAAACGGGTAAATACGTCGGGATTACCGTCGGTCGCCTTTTAAGGCCGCGGTATCTCTTTTACCCCGAGTACCTTAACCCCGTCGAACCGGGTTACCTTTTTAACGGTAACTTTATTAAGCCGTTAAACGGTTACGACGATACGCGCCGTTAATATTAATTAATTAATTAAAAGTATAACGGCTTTAAAATTAACGCTCCGGCGCTTTAACTCGCGTAATCGCTTTTTTACGGTACTTATTACGCCGACGATACCGAGAGTACCGTCGCGTAACGTTAAACGTACCCTCGTAATATTAATAAGTAATATTAATACTTTTATAAGCCGCGAGACACCGTTCGTTAACGACTTTATAAATTAAAATAATTTTTAATTAATAATAACGTATTAAAACTTTACGAAAGTTTATTTAAATTATTTTTATTATTTTTTCGACGCGTTATTTATTTATTATTTTTATTTTTTTATTATTAAGTCTCTTTTATATTTTCCTTTCGCCCGATAACCGTTATAAAAGGTAGTTATTCGGTTTATATTTTCCGTAGTAAGGAGTTTTTTCTTACGTATCCCTTACGGTGGGATTTCGAAGCGGGACGGGAGAATATTTTTTCCGCCCTCGCGGGAGATATTACGAGGAAGGTAATTATTAATTACCTTCCCGTATAATACGTGACGGTTATACTACTAGTTATTACGTAGCGCGGCCTTCCTAGGCCGTACTAAGGGGTATAAGTGGCTTTTCTCTTATACGTAATAATCCTTTAACTTAATTATTAATTATATATTATTTTACTTTATTTCTTGGTCGTTTATATCGTACTTTTATATTGTTACGAAGTCTTATAAAACCGTTATACCCTCGCCTTTACCTTATATCGCCGCTGCTTAGTATTTCGATACTAGCCGTGGCCGCGCCTCGTACGTAATAGTAACTAGGCGCGGGATTAATAATATAATAATATTACGTATTATTAATTAATTACGTTATTTATTATTTATTATAATAATAATAAATAAATATTTATATTATATTACTCCGGGTATTAAAGAGAATATAAACTTTTAATAATTACTTAATATATTTAATATTAAGTAATTACCTTAATAAATAATCGGAATAAATTAACGTATAAAAAATTATTATATATTCGATAAAGCTTTAATCGTATCGAGTTACTAGTTAAGGATTAACGTTAAAAACCTTTATAAAAATAAGATACCCGTCGTTTTCGAAGGGGGGTATTAAGTAAGCTTAAAGTTCTTAGGGTTTTTTAATATAAGGTCGTTAATAATAAGGGGAGGGAAAATAAGAGTAATAATATTTATTACGGGTTTAATCTCGTTAATAACCTTATAAAGCGAGGTCTCTTATTTAACGAGGGAAGTTTATAAAGTTTAAAAGCGGTTATATATTATATAAAGACGGTTAAACGATATTTTTAATTTATACCTAGCCTTCGTACCTTTACGTATTTTACGTTTATTTTACCCGTCCTCCTCCTTAATAAATATAATAAAAATTTCTTTAAGGTTATTAAACGAGTTATTCTTAATATTTAAAGGCGAGGAGGTATCGTAATAATCGTTATCGTCGTTATTACCGTTCGAAATATTTTACTTAATAATTTAGTTAATTATATCGCGGGCTTTTATAACTAGGCGCGTAAAACTTAAAGTATCGATAACCGTACGAAGGCTCGCCGTAAAATTAACGAGGTAATTTAAAATTATATTCGTATTACTCGTAATAATCTCGGCGGCCGTTTAACGGGCGGCTTTAATATCGGGGTCCGGTATACGGTTAAGTATTACGTCGATACGGTTATTAAACGAATTCGTAAAGTTTACGAAGGTTCTTAACGTCTCCGTAAACGAGGTTAATATATCGTTAATACGTTAAACGAGGTCGGCGTTTACTCTAATACTTATTATTATATATATAACTCCGTCGTATTAAATATAACGGTAAATTTATCGAAATATTTCGTAATATAAAAAGGTCGGGGAAAGAAAAAGGGGGTAATAATTCGTTAAGTTAACTTATTACGGTTAAAATAAAAAATCGATTTTTTATAACTTTTAATCGTCTAAAATTAACGGGTAATTTAAGGCGCTAAAGCTACCGGTTAAATTACCTAGATAAATAAAGTAATAAAAATCACGAAGTGAAATAGCGAAGCTATTTAACAAGTTGAAATGTCAAAATAAAGTATAATAGTTTTGTATATTCGTAACTATTGAAATGCAAGATTTGCGAGGGTAAATGCCTTGCGGCATTTACGCGCGCGTCACGTGCCTATTACACGTGACGCCACAAGCGTCTGGGGCGTGGAGACTCTGGAGGCAGATCTCAGTATGGAGTGCGTATGGAGTACTGCGGATAAATACGCTGGTACGACGTAGGCTACTGTACCTTGTAGCGGACGGCGCATGGATACAGTGGGTCGCTTTTGTGGCTGGCCGTCCCTGTGAAGATGGAGACGATGGAGACGATGGAGAGCACACACAGTAGTACAGTACTGGGCACCACTGAAACGCGGGGAAAACGAGGCAGGCCGTGAGAGTTGACAAAAGGCAAAGACGAAACACAAAGAGGAGACAGGGCACCTCGCGTCATGAGCATCACCTGAACCTGGGCACATTGCAGAAAGGAAGTGATGTCGGCCGAGCTCAACCGAGAACCGAAAACCGAGATAAAAGCGCCACTCCCGTTCTCCGTCAACAGAAAGAGCCACAAGGAACAAGCATTCGGCCCGTTGCCCGTTTGCAATGGCGCTTGCCCTTGCCATCCTTCGTAATCGTGACCCCCACTTTCATTCACGCAGAAGCTGACGTGAGGAGAAGGCGAAGGAGAAGAAAGAAGATGAAGGAGGTCAACGCGGCCAAGGGGCGCACGTCGAGCAAGATGCGGGGCTGCCCACCCTGTCTGTTCATGCACTGGCAAAAAGAACAAGCACAGGCTTTTGCGCAATCGAATGCAGGCCGCCGGGCAAGGTGCCGGTCGATCTCTCGGCCGATGTCCGAGGATGTCGACCAAGGATAGGCGCCGTACCTACGTTGTAAACGTGGAAAAAGGGGCAGTGTGTGACAAAATGGAAGAACAGTAGCGCCAGGCAATTGTTTGGCCGTGGACTTTGCTGGACTATGCTCTGGAGAGTTCCACATATCTGGACAGCCGGAGCAAAGCCAGTCTCTCATGGCCAGGTCAGCGTAGAAGGCAAGAAATTCCACCGCTAGCAGCTGTGAGAGCCCCAAAGTACGGGGACAAGACTGGATTTCCTCGTGGTGATCACCGTACGTCGTAGACTAAACACTCGTGAAAACGTCAGTAGACCACCTACACCGTCAAAAAGAGTACATTCCAGAATCCCCATCACTTCGGCCGGACGGTCGACACGGAGAAACAACACGGGACGGCCAAGTGACAAAGAGACACGGCATACACGGCATACAAGAATACACACCTACTAGAGACACGATAGTCAGGGCCGAGAAACCAAACACTGGCACCCTCATCCCCGCGGGACATGGCACGGAAGATGTCTCGCCGATGCCGGGTACGGGCAATATTCTTCTGCTCATGTTTGACTGGAAGGTCGTCCCTCCAGTGTCCTTGCCGTTTTCTCGTGGACACCCATACCTCTTGGTGTACTCTCTACACTCTCTTCTAGCCGACATTGCGCCCATCCCCGGCAGCTCGGTGACTCCTGTTCACGTCAGCCTGTGTTTGGAACGCATGGGGGACTAGACGGAAATGAAGAATGGAACTGATGCAACGGCCTGTGTCCCCGTACAGCCCTGCTCCTCTTGGTATAGAGGCGTCAGTCCACACGCGCCAACAACGACGGACCTTTCCCTCGTCCATGGCAACAAGCGCATTGCGGCTGGAGGGGATGTCGGTGCTCGGGCTGCTCGGACTGCTCGGGCTGGTTGAACTGCTGCTATCAAAAGGACACAATAGCCAAAACATTTGGTGCGTGAAACGAGGCTCAAAATGTGTACATGATCAAATCTCAGGGGTACGCAGTCACGAGGAAGGCGCGTAACGCAACGACCAACTTGCGGGAAGGTGCGTCCGGCGGGCGAGGCTGTGAAGCGCAACGAAAAAGTGGAGACATTTACACCACCAGTATGCTTCAACGCTGAAGATACGCTTCTCGGAAATCATTTTCACCAGACTATACGTTGTATTTCACCGTCTCTACTCGGTCAAAGTACTATTCTACATAGGCAGAGGGCCGGGCTTCGATACATCTTTGACGTCTGCTGCCACAGGGTGAGCCCCTTCGTCACGTGCTTACCCGCGAGGCTACCAAGCGTGAAAAGAAGCTATTCCCGATTGGGTAATCGTCTTGTCCATAGCCACGGCTTACACAGACTTACACAGACTTGCACAGAGGCGTATTCACACCGACGCATTCGTGTCGACACCCCATGGCTCATGTCGCAACATGAGGAAGAAACAGACGCTCAATTATGGTCACGTACCGTGGTTTCAAAGCCCAATGATATGGATATGTACAGAACATTGCCAGAAAAAAGGGAGGATCCAACCAAAGCTGAGCGTTCGTGACCGAGCTTTGAATCGGCTTCGTCATGGACCAACCGGTCGGCATCGTGTATAAGGTTCAGCTTCCATAATAGAGTTCTCAGTATACTTCTTCTTTCTTTTTATGGCCATGACAATGTCCTCTTATCCAGCTTCTACCTGCTTCTTTCTCTTCCCCTTCAATCTTTCCCTCTTCAGACTTGTCAACAACCTCTCGTACGCATCCGACCGGATTGATACTGCACAGAATATACCGCCAAATAAGAAGCACAATGCTACACTCATAGCGTCCGAGTCTACACGACCCGAGATATCCATTGCGGAAATACAGCAGATTCGACTATCAGTCGTCAAGCAGAACGTTCAGTATGGCGGACGACATGCTCATCGAACAAGACGACAGCGTCGACATCAACATGGACTATCGTCACCAACAATCAGTCGATGTAAATGGCAGTGTACGTGTGGACATGGGCGTCCGGATGCGTGGCCACACAAATGGCATTGCTCCTGCTCCTGCTGCTGGTGATGCGGGCGCATTGGATCCAAGGTATGGCCAGGCTCTCGTTACGATAAAGAGAGCCGATATGCATTGGCTCTCGAGTCCCGGGCCACTAACGCATCTACATTTCCTAAAACAGACCCACTGAAGACCAAACGTCCCTCATCGAGGTCACCTTCGACCAGATCCTGGACAACCTCTGCGAGACCCTCGAGCAGCACAAAACACGCTTCCGGACCCTGGCCGCGGTGGCCGCCCAGGTCAACAGCGGAGGCGAGGGCTGGACCCAGCACCACATGGACCGGACGGGCGGCATGACGTACGTGCAGTTCCTGGACAACCTGCAGCTCCGCCTCCAGCGCATGAACGAGTACGTGCGCATCCTGGCGCGGGCACTGGCGCGGTCGGACGCCATCTTGGCGGCGACGGCAAGGCAAGTCACGCGCCTCAACCTCAACCTCAGCCTCAGCCTCAAACCGCCGCCGCCAAAAAGGCAATGGCGCAACGAACAGGCCGTCGTCACAGCCAGCGAACGCGAAGTGACCGACGCGTTGTATGTCCACTACTGCGCCGAGGTGGACCCCTATGCACGCCGTGCGCGGCCGCGGCAGCGTTTCTCCGAGCAAACACACCACGACGACTGGCATGCCACGACCAACTTTGAGCGCGCCGTCACCGCCTACTACGACTGCCAGGTGCAGTACCCGTTCCGCACCCGCTGGCTCTGGTGCCCCATATCGCGGCAGTACCACCTGGCGGCGCACATGGCGTGTCTGCAGATTGTCAATTTCGACTTTGCTGGCGGCGCACGGATTGCCGACGTCCTCTTTGGCCGCCATCACCCGAACCAGAACCACACATGGGCACCCAGCAACGGGCTGTTTATGCACACAAAGCTGGCCCGTCTCGTCCAGCAAGACCGTGCAGCGATTGTGCCGATTCAACAGGAGCCGTGCCGAGGCGCCGGCGCCGGCCCCTACCGGTTCCGGTTCCGCTTCCTGCTCTTGCACCCGACGCTGTTCATGGAAGACGAGCCGCACGGCGGCGCGCCTGCCTGGATCAAGGAACTGGACCGGGCCGAGCTGGCGTTCTTCCCGACCGACACCCAGACCGACAACCAGACCGAGCCCCACCCCGGCATCCGGTACCTCCAGTTCCGCCTGGCCATGGCCGACCTCCGCATCCGCCGCCGCGGGGACAATCCCTACATCACGCTCACGCAGGACCTTGTCGACGAGATCCGTGAAAGCCCACGGCCAGTTCTGGTGGTTTTTGGACGGCGTCGCCGGGGACCCGTACGACCGCCTGGTGCTGCTGTTCCGCATCACGGCCCACATGGCCGCGCTGACGCACGGGGAGGTGGCCGCCTTCTGGTCGGCCCAGAACGCCACCAACGGCCTGGGGCGCCAAGGGCTTCCCGACGCTCTGCTGGACGCAGTGGAAGGAGACGCGCTGCTGGTCTGCAGCCACATCAACGACCTCGAGACGGAGCATCTGGCGGCCGAGGACTTTGCGTATGAGCGGATCGGCCTGGACGAAGACGACGAAGACGAAAACGACGACGACGACGGCGGCGGCGGAGAGAGTCTTTTTATCGAGCCGTCACCAGAAGGCAACATTGCAGCGCCGGACAGATCAGGCCAGGGTAATCAGACGGTCACTACGGAGTAGACGGTCACTGAATGGTCACTAAACGGTCACTAAACAGTCATCTGTCGTATCCGAGAACGTGTCGTCTCCTGATCGGCGCACCTTGCATAGATTGTACTTTTGGTTGGAATTGAAATCGTGCCGTTTCTATTAGGTCTTGCGTAGCGCCCAATAAGGGACGACTTTCTTTTCATCACCGCGGAGCCTTGACTCTCAGTATCAATACCTACTTCGTCCTGATGCATAACACGCGCGTGACGAAAAGTGTCGTCGCACCTTTGACTTTCGCCACCGTCGGATCGCGACTCGCCGCACAGAAGCGGCCTATCGAGTACGTACGACTCCGCTTCCACTCTCAAACCCAAGGGCAGTGGCTGGCCTGGCCCACGCGTAGGCCGAGCGAGTGGTCGACTGGGGAGCAGAACAGAGGCGGTACGATCCACACAGCGTCTTTCCGCCCATGCAAAACCAAGGCGGGCAGGGCATGGCAAAAAGGACCCGGGAAATCGACAACGCCGGAATGAAAGCCAGGGAAGCCAGGTGCTGGACGGTAAAGATGGATGGCGGTCGGCCGCACAGAAAGACCAATGGCACGTCCACGGCATCCACACGCGAGGAAACACTGGAGGAAAGGAAGCGACGAGGGGGGAAGCCGCTCTGAGCGGCCATTTTTCATTGTTCATCCGGGACATTTTCTTTCGCCTCCACGGCATCGACCTTGGCCCGCTTTGCCTGTTGGGGGCTGGCCTGTTGGTTTGGACTCTTCCTTCGCTTGAGCAACCCGGGCTCGCATGACGGCGCCTCCTGCTGCTCCGGTGGTCCCGTGGGCTGCACAGGGACAGCCGCATCGACAGTCGCATCGACAGCCTCTTCGACAGCCTCTTCGACAGCCTCTTCGACAGCCTCTTCGACAGCCTCTTCGACAGCCTCTTCGACAGCCTCTTCGACAGCCTCTTCGACAGCCTCTTCGACAGCCTCTTTGACATAGGCGCGGTCAAAGTCAATGGCCATGACGCGCTGCAACTCCTCGTTCCATGCCATGTTGTTGTTCCGCACATCGTCGTGGACCACGCCGTAGGCCTCCAGCTCGCAGAGCGTGCGCTGCATCTCCTCCTGATACCAATGGAGTGTTTTGTCGTCTGCCGTGCGGCCGCAGTGATACAGCGACTCGCCCGCAAAGGACAGGAGCATCATGTGCGAGATGTGCGCGCCGCACTCGGTCCAGTATTCGTCGACGAGCGCAATCGTGCCGAGGTTGACCGGCACCAGGCGGCCTTGGCAGGCCTCGAGCACGCCGTACACCGTGGCCTCCTCGGCGAGTTGCCGGGCGTGCGCCTTCTGCACGCCCTTGCCAACAAAGCAGTAGCCGTATGTGCTGAGCGCCAGCTTGAACAGCGCCCGATGGCCCCGTACATACCAAACCGCTCGAGGCTGTGGCAGTCGTGGTCCATGTCGTCGGCCAGCTGCTGCACCAAAAGCGTGCGAAACTCGTCTACGGAGATGGGGTGCCGGCCGTCGTCGTCGTCATCGTCATCGTCGTTCGCTGTGATGGTGGAGGCGGCGCCATGCCGTTGGTGTAGAAGGACATTGGGGCAGCGTACGTCTTTGGCAAATCCCATCTTCAGGCCTCGGAGGCAGGCTTGCGTGCAGTAGGGGAGCGAAGGCGAGAGCGGCGCATTGACCGGAAGCGACCAGACCGGCGCCACGGCCGGCTTTTGTCGTGAGCCTTGCATGGGAGCCGAGCCCGCTGTCGACGTGCCCGATGATGCCTGTGTCGTGCGTGTTGTGCCTGTCGTGTGAGCCCCGGCCGCTGTGAGAGACGATGTGTGGGGGGTAGCGCTTGGCCCGGACGACGGGCCTGGGCCACTGCCGTCCTCGTCGTCCTCGTCGTCCTGGTCGCGCCGACGGTGCGTGTCCCGCTTGTGGGGGTCCCCGCAGCCGTCCGCTGTGTCATTGGTCTTTTGGCGAGCCAAGGTCACCACCGTACCGATACGCGATGCAGTGTCCGGTGTCGCCGCGTCCATCCCGTCGTAGGGCGTGGGCCATTTCGGGTGCTCTTTTTGCAGGGCCTTCTTCCACCGCTGGGTCATGTACTGGCCCGTCGTCGCCATCAGCACAAAAGCGAGGACAAGGGCGACAGCCGAGTGCTTCACGTCGTCACGGTCGGCCGAACGCACCGTCCGCTTCGGCTCTTCCATGTGGTAGTACAGTGTCGCGGGTTGCGCCGGTCGAGGTACAAGAAGATGAGGGCGTCGCCTGTGGTCGCGTAGCTGTACTGGAGCCCGTAGTCGACCATGTAGTGGAACGTCTGCGTAAACACCTTTGCAATGTCACGCTTCGCCACGACGTCGTCGTCATTGCCCGTGCTCTTGCCCGACAACACCCGGATGGTGTCTTCCATCAAGGACGCGGCGGCCGCGGGTTCGAGACACTCGCGTAGTAGAGTCCGGTCGATCTTGTGGGCTGCCTTGTACTCGATGACGAAGAGCGGCCGCGTCGTGGTGCCGTCGGCGCTGTGTCGGAAGCACCACTGATCAGGGAAGACTTTGGTCCGCTCGGGCGACGGGCGCTTGCGGGGTGGCCCAGATCGATCACGCTCTTCTGCTTCGGCCGCGGCCCGCTCGATGGCGGCGTCCATGTCGCGCTTAGCGACCCCGAGCGCGGCAATGTACGCAGGCCGGTCGTCCTTGATCTTGAGTGGTTTTTTGGAGCGGCCGCCGCTGCCCGGTGGCGGGCGGGTTCGGGCCCGTCCCCGGGCAGGGCTCTCCACGGGCGTGGGCGTCGCGTCTTGGCCCAGATCTGGCCTTGGCTCTGGCTCGGCCTCAGCCTCGGCCTCGGCCTCTGCCTCGCTTTCTGCCTCGTCGGATTCGGTCGCGACAACGCCAAAGGGATAGTTGTTGAACGAGACGACACCCGGCGCATCGACCTCCGGCGCATCGACACCCGGTATCGTCGCCACGCCGTTGTGGACAAGCTCGAGAAAGCGCGGCAGCACGTCGAGCGCGCAGCCCTCGACGGCCAAGCACTCAAAGTTCTTCAAGTCTTCCTCACTGGCCAGCTTCTTGTCGCTGAGCTTGCTGGCCAAGTAGTCCAGGCCGGCGGGCGAGGGGAACAGCGGCGGCTGCTGGCGGAATGCGTCTTCGAGCGCCGCGAAGCTCGCGCTGTGCCGGGCCCCAAAGTCCGTCCACGGCTTGAGGAAGCGGGATACAGCTTGCCGTCCACGCGCGTCAGGCCGCCGGTGGTCGAGAGCAGGAGGTTCTTCTGCACCCTCAGTTGCATGAAAATGTCACTGTGGCAGATGTTGAGGAAGTCGAGAAACGTCGTTTTCGCCAGCTGCTTCTCTGCAACTTTGCGGGCGCTTTGTTCTTGTTCGAGACGGTGCTCTGCTTCGCGGCGAAGGTGCTCGACCTCGCGGAGACGACGCTCTGCTTCTTCGTACAACGCACGGTAGTCGGTCTGGTTGTCCATGTTGCTTTGTTGGGGCCGAGTTGTGCTAGACCTTGTCTCTCATTCACGGTGGACCACTTTGCTGTTGTTGCTGCTAGAGGAAACTAAGGGAAAACTAAGAAAAGTTAGGCAAAACTGTCAGAATGTGTGTATTGATGGATGTTTTGTTTGTGTCTGTGGAAACTCGCGGGAAAGTGGGCAAGCTCTCCAAGCCCCTATTTAGCGTGCAAGATTAGGCTAACTGCTTTTGGTTGGTTTCCACGGCAGCCTGGCCCCCTGGTTCCTTCCTCAGGCCACCGCGCGTATTCAGTGGCTCCTTCCGACAGGGACAGGGGAGACCCCACCCGCCTGTATTGAGTAGTCGCGACTGCCTTGCCAGGGTTACGATGTACATCCAAATATATTTCGCCATCGCGACAGCACAAAGTGAACGTGAAGAGACGTTGGAGCTACACATCTACTGACTTTTTAATTTGTTGCGGTGCAAAGAATCAAGGCAGAATGGACATTTGTAATGCGCCACCCGGGTTCGGTCGATGGGCATTCTACATTTTCTTGATGTCGTTTCGCGGTTTGCGGACACAATCGTGACCAGTACACATCCATCTGGCATCGTGTTTCTACCGCTGTCTCTTCTTCGTCGAGCGGTCTTCGTCGAGCGGTCTTCGTCGAGCGGTCGTCGTTCAGCGGTCGTCGTCCAGCGGAAGGGGACGTCGAGGCCTACAACGGTGATTCAAAACCTGCATACGATAGGTCCACGATGTGCCTCGAACTTCAGTAGCTGAATTCCCGTGGGTCCCATTGGCATGGGCTCCCGTTCTGCACGCTTGACTCCGGTGATGAGAATAGGATCATCGACAGAGCAGTAGAGCAGACCGTTCCCGCTTGTGATCCTACTCCAACTAGAGATACGTCGTACAGGTGGGGTGAGACCGAGGTACATGGAAAGCAATACGCTTGGACGCAAACGCTGGGCTGTCAAAAAAAGCTCGTATTTTTTTGTTGTCCATCGGATTATGGCCTGAGAAAAGGCCAATATACAGTACATTTCGCATTTCGAACTTGACATGAGAGTCCGGCTGTCGACAACAATTCCAGTGAACATTTGCTCTTCGACGTCCCGAACCAAAGCATCTTTCGACTCTGCGCGGTCCTTTCCCCGTCGCCCGCGATCAAACAGTCCCGTGGCGATGCCCTGACAGGCTCGCTGGTAGTTGCCAAATTGTAGCCTTGCTCTATGTTGCCAGAGGCATGTCCTTCCCACTTAGTCTACCGTCAGCCTGCATGATTCTGGTGCGGCATCATGCTGCATTGTCCTTTATCATATTGCATTGCTTGGCGTGCCGAGCCTTCCTAGTGAGTTATTACTGTGCCACTCCGTCGTACTCAAGCAATAGCATCCCGGGGTCAATCGTGCACTGCATTCGGGCCGTCTTGATAGAGAGCGTCTATGGAACAACAGGTGACAATCACCAGCAAAAAGGGCTGGAGGGAAGCGCCGTTCTTGGCGAGCGCGAGCTGCTTTTGCAGCAGCAGCTTCCCCTGCAAGAGTGTGCGCTGCTGAGCGACCTGGTGGCAGCCTTGCGGCCACACAGGTAGACAGACGTTGTGTGTTGAGGATTTATCTGGATGGATCAAGACTGCGGTGAGTACGCTGGCCGTTGTTATATATCGAAAACCATACAAACTGGCACGAACGAGCGGCCAAGCTACTCAACTCGCCCAAGTAGCCCTCGACCATTTATCGGCTGTGTTGGAACCCTGTTCCTTGTTATCGACTACTACGACAAGCAGCTTCGAGGAGCTATCGACTATATTCTGGTGTGGCGTCCCAGCTCGTGAGCCGTGCGAGTCGAGAGTCCGAAGCGGCATTTTGTTGTGTGTGTCACGGGGCAATGGTGTGATAGAAGAACGAAGTTAACGTCGTGCTTGGGAGGGGAAAGGGGCGGGGAAAGGAAGAAGGGAAAGGAAGAAGAAAACGGAAGAAGAGAATGGAAGAGGAGAAAGAGGAGATGGGAGGTGGTGATAGAGAACTGAAAAGGGAAGTTGCCAGCGAGCCAATCAGGAAGGAAGAAAAGACGAGCGAGCGGTGGTCTAGCCCCTGTCTTTTGCCTTTATTGTTTGTTTGTTTCCTGCCGTTTCTTGTCACTTGTCGTTATCTTGTACCAAGTACAGAGTCAACGTACTCGTAGCTCGAACAAACGGCTAAGCTTCCGGCAGGAGAAGGAGATAAGTGGATATCCTTCCTAAACAGTCCACACGAGTCCACGCGATTCCGGAAGGAAGTCGACAAAGTGGAAAATAGAAGGAAGGCATCCACAATTTCGAAAAGGGAAGTCGCCATCGAGCAGATGCACGCCATGGAAGGTGCACAGAGGAAGGAGCAAAAGGGGCAGCTGGCGGCGAGGGCAGCAGCGTCCGAGAGAGGAAACAGCCAATGGCAAAGAAATGGGAAGCTGACAGCGACCAGATGTGGCTCCAAGAGGAGTCCCGGCTGTCTGAAACTAGCTCACTCCACGGCCACGAGACGACAGACGACAGACAGCCATGCTTGACCCAGACAAGACACCAGTGCACCGATACCACTACGGCCGATCCTTTCCCCCAGCGCCATCATGAGATGCAGATAGCAGGTGTGGCTCGAAGCTGGGACTGGGCCAAGTGATGATACGCATACACGCACTCAAGACGATACGAGATGCGATAGAGATGAGGAGCCAAGAAAAAAGGGAGGAGAGAGATAAAGACAATCGACTGAAACAGGGCCTGGTTTCCTTTGGTCGTCTTTGCTTCAGATCGCCAGGAGAGCGACTGGATAAATGAGATAGGCAGTCGATGCACATATAGACGAGAAACGTCCATGCGAGGCTGGATGTTTTGTTTTGTTTCGATTGTCTTGCCCCCATCTCGATCTTTTTCATCAACTGTTGGCCGCAGTCGACAATTCAACACCAACAGACGACTCTGACACTTGCAGACACACACTCACCTCAACTTCGCCATGTCCAACTCCGACTTTGAAAAGGGCAAAGCGCCCAAGACGGCTGTGGCCCCGTCTCATACCGCCGCGTCGGTCTCGAGGGCAACGATGGCCCGGTCGTCGACTTTGCCGACGGCACGTTGGTGTTTGCCGGCCACGGCGAAGCGCTGGGCCGCAGCGTCAACCTGCCTGCTGAGTGCGTGTGCCACGGGCATCACGACGGGCAACTCGTGGGCCGTTCTTGGCGCGGGCATCATGGCCTTGATCTACAACGGCGGCCCGCCGGGTGCCATTTACGAAGAGTGAGTCGCGCCCACTGGAGACCAGTTCTGCATAAGCATGTGTGGCGACTCTTGCTAACTCTCGTGTCTTTTGTTTTGGCAGCACCCTCGTCTCCATCTTCTGCTGTTTTCATTGCGGCCTCGGTGGCCGAGCTCGCCTCGTCCGTCCCCTCGTCGGGCGGTTGTCTACCACTAGGCCCTCATTACGGCCGTGTCTGCGGCTGCTTTGCGGGTTTGGCTCTGCGGGCTGGCTCAACGGCCTGGCGTGGGCGTTTGCCGTGGCCGCCAACTGCGTCATGACGAGCCACATCTTGGTGTACTGCTGCTCGCCGTACCACCCGGACTACGTCTATGCGCGCTGGCACGTGTTTCTTTCGTACCTCATCGAAATGACTGGTACAAAAACCATTCACCATTGCTGATGCCCCGTACATTTGACAGTATTGACAAACACCGCTGTAATCAGGGCAATTTGGTGCGGAATGCCTCACCTCCTGCTGTTTTGTCTCCTAACGCCTAGCGCCCCACAGCAGGAAGATAAGTGCCTGTTCTGAGGGTTGTCTGACCCGTCTCCTCTTTTCTCCTTGTCACGGAAAACACGCAGTCAGGCGATAGAGTGCGTGCGTGCGTGAAGCAAAGTGAGCTGAACTCGATGCCAACCGGACTGGACGACGCCTCAGCTTTATAAGACACTGTGAATACTACACAGCAACATGCTCGACTCGCGGTAGCATTGGCCCGCGAGACGGTCCTTGACGCCAACGACGACAGCGACGACAACGGCCCGGCTGACGGCCCGGATCAAGACGTCAAGGATGCCGCCAACCACGACGGGGGGCCGGGTGGCGACGACAGCGGCGACGGCGACATCGCGGAAAGCAAAACGCGCGGCCATCCCGGCTCAAGTCGCTGACGTTTACGGGGTGCTGGACGTGCCGGACACGCAAAGTCAAGTGCGACGAGCGGGAAGCGAATGGATGCCGTGTGTGCGAGGGGGCGGGGCTTCCATGTGCCGGCTACGAGGTGCGGCTGTGTTGGGTGCGGGAGACGACTGGGCGCAGGGGGCGCACGCGGCAAACCGAAAGGGAAGAAGATGGGGAAATGGGAAGAAAGGGAAGAAAGGGAAGAAAGGGACGAAAGGAAAACGATACGTCACCACCGGCCGCCCCCGGCCCACGGCGACGGGGCATCAAACTCCACCGGCACACGGGCCCTGTCCTGTCCGACGATGACATTATGGAGGCCCTGGCTTTACTGGACGCGACACCGTCACCGACGCGGACCGAGACGATTGGACCGTTTGCCGTTTTCAAAGCGAAAGGCTTTCCCGATGCAGAGGCAGAAGTTGAAGTAGAGGCCGGCGTCGAGGCCGACGTAGAGGCCGGCATGGACGCAGACGGCGAGGTAGATGCGCAACGCGAGTCAGGACCAACATTGCACATCACCACATCACATACGGCCGTTATCGACACACACCCCTCTAATGCAGCCACCTTGCCCGCCATCGACATCGGCATCGACACCGACCCCGACACACGCGGCCTGAACGACCGCTTCGATGAGCTGGTCGACGACATCATCGACACATCCACGTCTTCGCCCCATCTCGACCTGTCGATGCCCCTCTTCCGGGACGCACAAACCGCCCACCTTTTGTACCATTTCACCAACCACGTGGCCGAGCTCCTGCAGCCCGTCCACCACCCGGGCAACCCCTGGCGGACCACCTATTTCTCGTTTGCCCTCGAGGGCTGTCTCGACCTGTGGCTGGCCCAGACGAGCGCGCACCCCGCATCGCACGCCTCTCTCTCCCTCTTCCACAGCCTCTTGTCGTCGGCCGCGTTCCACCTGCGCAACGCCACCGATGGCTCCGTCGACTACCACCGGCTGGCCCTGCACCACCGCATCAAAAGCCCTGCAGGCCCTCCATGCCGCCACGGCCCAGCCGGCCAGCCAGCAGCTGTACCTGATCCACCTGACGGCCATGCTGTCGTTGGTGACGGTGGATGTACGTCGCCCCTCGCGTTCCTCTCATGGATTTGTTTGATTTGTTCGATTTGTTCGCTACTAACTACACAGACCATGGCCGGCGAGGACTCTGACTTCCCTGTCCACCTCAAAGCCTGCTACCAGTTGAAGAGACCGCCGGCCCTGCCCGGCCAGGATGGCGCGGGCACCGAAGACGGCGGCGGTGCCCATGGAAGCAGCCAAATCTATAGTATCTGCCGCTTCCTGACCCTGCTGGCCCGCACCACCTCGCCCGTCATTGTCGCCCGCCCCTGGACGGTGTTTCCCGACGACGCCGACGACACCCCTGCACGCTTTCGCGTCCCCAACTTCCGCGACGCCGATCGCGCCGTCGAGTACTTGTACGGCATCACCCCGGCCCTCGGCAACATGCTGGCCCAGACGTGCCAAATGGCCGAGCACCTGGCCTACTACCAGCAGCAGCAGCAGCAGCAGCCGCAGCAGCAGGCCACGGCCACGGCCGCCGGCAACCGCTGCTCAAGCCACTGCAGCAGGCCTGTGCCGCTCTGGGCGACGACATTGCCGGCTGGCGTGTCGACGACGAGCCCTTTGGGCTGATCCCGGCCGGCCACGCGGCGGGGGCACCGGGGCACCGGGGGACAACACGATGCGGGCGATTGCCCGGTGCCAAGCCCGCGCCTTCCACGGGGCCGTCCTCTTGTACTACGGCCGCACCCTCCATACATACGGCCTGTGCGACACACGGGACGGCACGATGTCGTGGGCGGTCGACGTGCACGCCCACGCCCACGTCCACGTCCACATCCACGTCCACGGCATTTGGGCACAGCTCACCAGGGCCGAGGATCTCAAGGACGGCCTACTACGGCTCCCGCTCCCGCTTCCGTGATGGCACGCACGTGAAACGCTCGGCCCCCATGTCCTGGCCCGCCTTTCATTGCGGCCTGCGAGGCCGCCCCGGCCGACCGCCCTCTCTGGGCCGCCTGGTGGGAACGCGTCCAAATCTACCGCATTGGCAATTTTGCCCGCCAGTGGCAGATTGTGCAGGACGTGTGGCAGGTGCAAGACCGGGCCGAGGCTCAGGGCACGGCCGCATCGGCTGGCGCGACGCCCTGGCCCGGACGGGGAAGCTTGTGCTGCCCATCTAAGGTGAGTGGGTCAGCAGTCGAAGGAAGACATGAAATATCATGACCTATGCAACGAGTCAAGGCGTGGCTGTGTGATGATGGGTTCTTCTTTGTCGTTTTCTTCTTTGTTTGCACGTTCCGCTGCTGCATTTTTCTCTGTATGATTCGGCGGCATTTTGGTTGCTGGCTTCCATGTATTTTCTTTTCACATAGTCAGCATGTATACATATCCGACTATATTTCTTTTCGTTCTCTTTTTTTTCATGTCTATTTATCTTGTCGTTATCCACTACCGGCCCATTTGTGAGTGTCTCCACGTTTCCGTCATCCCCCACTCATCGACTACGCCATTGTCTTCCTCCATTTATAAAAATTTATAATCATTTGTTTTCTTTTATTTTCATCATTCTCAAAATTTGTTCAAGCTGGTCGTCACCATCATCCAGCTCCGATGTTAGATACTCCCCCCCCCACCCCCCACCCTTACAGCTCATCCTTGCCGCGCACCTTCTTCACCACCGCCTTGTCCTTGCCTTTGACCATGGCCGCCAGAATGTCGACAATCAGATCGGCCGCCGCAATCGACGTCACCTCGGCCACGGTGTCGTAGGGCGGGCTCACCTCGACGACGTCCCGCGCCCACCAGGTGCACGCCCTCCAGACCCTTGATGAAGCGCTTCAGCTCGCGCATGGTCCAGCCGCCCGACTCCGGGGTCCCCGTGGCGGGGGCGATGCCCGGGTCCAGCACGTCAATGTCAATGGACAGGTACGTGGGCGTGTCCCGGA
This sequence comes from Sporothrix protearum, assembly GCA_016097115.2. Taxonomy (NCBI): domain Eukaryota; kingdom Fungi; phylum Ascomycota; class Sordariomycetes; order Ophiostomatales; family Ophiostomataceae; genus Sporothrix; species Sporothrix protearum. The sequence goes on along the minus strand of JADMNH010000026.1, from coordinate 68,001 downwards.
CGGCGTCCCGCGTCTTCTGGACGACGCCGGCGATGCCCATGTCGTCGATTTCGTGGGCCTCAATCAGGGTGAAGCCGACGACGTCGCGGTCGACCTCGTAGTCCCGCGGGCTGAAAAGCTTGGTGCGCAGGCCGCCGTGCACGCTCGAGCCCTGGGCGATGCAGCCCTCGCGGCTGGCGTGCCAGAAAAAAGGTGCCGTGGGTCAGGGCGGACTGGTTGGAGCGGATGCCGGTGTAGCCCGCGTGAGGGTCCCAGGTGTCCAGGTGCGCGTCCAGGTGGATGACGCTGATGGGGCCGTAGACCGTCTTGAGGGCGCGCAGAATGGGCAGCACGATGGAGTGGTCGCCGCCCATGGAGACGATGCGCGGGTGCGTCCAGGCCGTGGCGTCCGAGGTCGGGTGGTACAGCACCTGGCGGTACCCCTGCTCCATCTGCTTGAAGGCGTGTGCGGCGTCAAAGGGCGTGATGGGGATGTCGCCGCAGTCGACAATCGCCAGCCCCTGCTCGTAGGGGTCGACGCCCCAGACGGTGTTGTAGCTGCGGCCCTTCTTCTCCCGCGCCGAGCCCGCACGGATGCCACGCGGGCCAAACCGCGCTCCGGGGCGGTACGACGTGGAGGTGTCGTAGGGGAACCCCAGCAGGGCAATGTCCAGGGGCGTGTCGTGGGACGCGGCCAGGCAGCGCTGCCACTCGAGGTGGGCAAACGTGACGGGCTGCGAGAAGGGGAGGTCGACGTCGAGGTCTGGAGGTCAGCATGCGTGCACCGCGTAGCAGTGAGGAGAGCACGACTCGGAACAAGAGCGCGGCTCAGATCAACGTACCTTCGATGCTGTGCTCAAAGTCTGGGCCGACGTTGACGGCGGCGGCGGCCAGGCTGGGCAGCAGGAACGGAAGAAGTGTGAGACGCATGGTGAAGGGTGAATGGTGAAGATGGGAGGTGTGGTAGTGGTGCTGGGATGCGGTGAAAAGGAGAACAGAAATGACCTGATCTTGCTTGCGATGCGAGAGAAAAGGCAGTCAAAGCTTTAAGTAGGAAGGAGACAAAGAAGAAAAGCGTCAGGAAAGAAAAGGAACTAGGTCTGCACCGGCGTAGACCGGCATAGTCCCTGACCGGGAAAGACCCAGCGAGGCCGGTGCTCGTTTTATGAGAGAAGGAGTCCTGGACAAGCTGTCGCCGAGCCCATCTTCTCCTCTTCTTTCGTCACTATTTTTTGGCTCTTTTCCTTGTTATCGATAGGCGCCCGTCACGGCGGCCTTCCATAAGTCTGGTCGTTCTGATTCAACAGCAATACAACAAGACGCAGTCAGTCTACAAACGCCATGGAGCTACGTCGTTTTACCGCTATCGTTCTGCAGTGGGCCGGGGAAACTCGCTGGTGTATGTCCTTCTCACGAGTAGTGGATCTGTGAGTCGTGTGGACTTCTGTGGCTTTCCGTAGACTTTTGTGATATCTGTGAATTTGTGTAGATTTGTATAGATATCTGTAGTTATCTGTAGTGCTTCTTCGTGATGTTTTAGTGTCGTCTTGTGCCTGCCGGATGCGCCTTCCTGTCGCGCATCTCGCAGACGCCTTCCCTTTTCTCTGGCAGGAGTCCAAGAGGGGAAAGTGGGGTCCAAGACTAAGGTGTAAGTGGAGAAGTGGGTCCAATAGTGGGGTCCACACTACCGGGACGTATCAAAGTGGATCTTGCTTGAATCCATCTCTCGCAGACAGCTTCCCAATCCAGATACTACCAAATCAGCCAGATACCACCAAAAGCTCACCAAAAGCTCACCAAAAGAGTCGTCAGAGGAGACCATCAGAGGTGTCCGTCAAAGGAGCCGCCGGCCCACGCTACCAGTACGTCTGTCGTTCTGTCAAGGACCGCAAGGGGGAGCCCACCAACCAACTTGTATCTTGTCCAAACCAACCGTTTCTCCAGCAAAGAGGAGCATCAACGAGAATCATCGTCCCCTCTGCGCCGCCACAGCTCCACGTCGTTGGACCAGGCTCGTCTCTTGCTCGTCTCTTGATCAGCCAATGTTATCGCCAGTACCATACAGAGAGGCAGTCGAGACAACACACACTTTCCCTGGGGTCAATCCACAGCGAGGATGGCTCAGCCGACTCTGCTTCTCCAGCCAACGGATTGGACGATATCGAGACAGGTCTTTTGACAGACCGTCCTCGAGCCAATGCTATCTCTGATCAGATTGACACGACTTTCGGTCCAGACATTCTCAGCCATTCTCTGCCCGTCTATTTGTCCATCCCGTCTATCCAGCTCTTAATCACTGCCTCTTGTACGGTGTCGCTAGCAGTTGCCCAATCCGCCGTTAATTGGAAAAGACCAATATCAGATCAATACCGAGTTCATGGGCCACAAACTCTTGCCAATACCATCTGTGTCGTATGTGCTGTTGGGTCCCGTGTTGTGTCTCATTCTGTGGCCGTTTGCATCGGATTCGCCTTTACCGTGTTTGTGTATTTCAATCATATTGCGTTTCTTCTCAAGAGAATGTCTACATGATCGACAATTGCACGCGTACAAAGAAGGGGGGGATATGTCGACTGTCATAGTGACACAAATGCCGGTCTATGTGCACAGAAAGGACTTGCCGCAGCGAACGCCGCCTTGGGCGAGTCCACGGCCGCCGGCGGCATCCGCCCATCCGCCCAGCCGCCCTGCCGCCTAGTCCAACCCTTCGTCGTCCTCGAGGTCGGGCTCGTCACTGATCCGCGCCGCCAGTTGCGACAGCGTCGGCCGGAACGGCCAGCGCATCCAGGCCTCCAGAATCTCCATCCACTGCGTCTCGTTGAGCGAGCGCGCCGTCAGCTCGCTGTAGGGCCCACCGATGGGGTGGCCGCCACGGCGGCGGTCGTAGAGCGACGGGCAGGACGGGAGGACACCCTCGGCGGCGCCCGGCCAGACGGCCTCGATGGATTTGCGGACGGGGTCGGCGGACTGGTTGAGCATGGCGCGGATGATGAGCTCGAACACGTCGCCAGAGTGAGCGTAGTCGGGGGTCCAGGACGGCGCCACGGACCCGGTAGTGGTGGCGGCGTCGGCGGTGGCATCGTTGGTGGCGTCGTCGGTGGTGGGGACTGTCTTTCGCTCCGCCGGCTCCGCCGACGTCGACGTCGACGTCGGCACGTACTTGCCCCTCGCTCGGTTCGGCCGGAGGAGCGGATGCACCGCCTTGGGCTGGATGTCGAGGAGCGCGCACGGCGCATTGGGATAAAACTCGTCGCGCCGGGCCACCAGGGTTCGACCGCGCGCTTGTCCCAGTGCAGGACGGGCGGGTTCTGCTTGAAAATGTGCAGGTTGTCGCGGTAGAGGGCAAACTCTTGGCGGTCCGTGTCGGACAGGGCATCGATCTCGGCGGACCACGTCGATTCACGGAGGCGGATGTTGGCGGCGCGGGTGGTGTGGCTGTCGGACTGGGGCTCGTCCCCAGTCTTCTCGTCCTTCTTCTCGTTCTCGTCCCCAGCTTTCTCGTCCTCCTTCTCGTACTCATCGGCCAGCCGTTCCCGTCGCAACAACAGGTCATTGATGGCCTCGCCGACCTTGGCCTCGCGGGTGGAGCGGTAATGCAGCTGGAGCATGCGGCGGTGGGCGGGGGACTTGGCCTCGAACTCGCCGGCCTGGAAGCGAGCTTCGAGCGCCAGCAGCTCTTCGCGGTAGGGCCGGTCGAAGGTCGGGGGCGCGTCCAGGCGTTCGGGGGGGCATCCTTGTGTTCCGTGTCAACCTCTTGCTCCTCGTGCTCCTTGTCTTCTTTGTCCTCCTCGTGTTTGGGCCCGGACCCCCTCGCGGCTGCCTTGGTGGCGTCGCGCACGGCCATGGGCTCGCGGCCCGGGGGCATGGCGATGCCCGCGGCCGCCATGCGGGCCAGTGTGCGGTGTGTGGAGGCCATGTCGAGCTTGGAGTCGCGGACGAACCAGGGGGAGAAGTCGTCGGGACCGGCGATCTCGGTGATCCATTCGGTGGCGAGTTCGCCGTCAATGGCCAGACGGCGGCGGCGCTGGATCGAGCGGGCCAGCAGGGCATGGCGGTCGTGGCTCTCGACCCAGACGAGCATCCGGATCAGGCCGTACTTGTTGAAGAGGGACGAGGCGCGGATGCTGTTGATGAACTGGTACAAAACCAGCTGAGACAGCGAGTCAAACTGGCCGAAGCGGCCGCCGCGGGAAGAAGGCCAGGTTGGCCGTGACGAGCAGCGAGTCGTTGCGCACGGGTGTGTCTTGGGGCGGCGTCTCGACCTGGTGCGGCAAGTGTGTGGGGGTCAGGACGTTGCTCAGTTCGCGCCAGACGATGCCAGATTTGGGGACCAGCGTGACGTGCGGCCGGTCCAGCAAGGGCTGCAGCCACGGCTGGTAAAAGTCCGTGTCCGGCTCCAGCAGGAGATGGGACCGCGGCTGCAGCAGGTCGTTGAGCTTGCGGCTCCACAGACCGGCGCCGGGGTAGATGTCGAGAATGTCGCAGCCCTTGTGGCGCGGCAGCAGCGACGATTCCATGTAGGCCAAGGTGTCGTCGCACAGCGCTTCACTGACAATGTTGACCCGGTTGCGGTCCGCCTTGACCTTGCGCCGCCGCTTCGCGAGCCCCCTGGCCGCCTCCGTCTCCGCCTCCGCATCGGCCGCGGCCGCGGCATCCGCCACGTCCGCCCGTGCCCAGCGGCCGTAGTTCCACAGCCCTGTGGCGTGCAGGTCTTTGGCGAGGCGGGTGGACTGCTGCAAGGCGTGGCGGGGCGGCGCGTTGAAGTTGGGGCTGGCGTTGGCGTCCGGCGATGGGTCCGCACGACCCGACGCCGTCGCCGACGCCGCCCGGGCCGTCGGGGCGTATCGCGAGGTGTGCGGCGCCGCTTTGGCTGCTGCTCTGGCCGCTGCCACCAGGGCCGCTGCCGCCGCCTCCTCGCCCCGTGGTTTCCGCCCTCTTGTTGGCCGCGGCTTGACAAGGTCCGTGTCTTTTTCTTTGTCTGCGGCTTCCACCGCGTCGTCCACCTTCTTCCTTGTCCGCTTCGCCTTGGGCTTCTCCACTGCGGCAGCGTCGGCAGCGTCGGCAGCGTTGGCCGCTTTGGCAGCGTCTTCGGCCGCCTTTTCGGCTTTTGTCTTTCTGGTTCGTTTTGTTTTGGGCTTCTCGGCGACAGCCACGTCGAATTCAATGCCTTCTACCGTCTTCGCGGCCGCCTCCGCCTCCGCCTCCTCGGCCGCCTTTTGTGCCTTTGTCTTTCTGCCCCGTTTTGCCACCTTGGGCGTTTCAGTTTCCGCCGTCTCTGCGGCCTCTGTGTCTTTTGTCGCCTTTGTGGCCCGCCGTCGCGTCGTCGCCGTCGTCGTCGTCGTCGTCGTTGCAAAGCGGCATTGTCGGCAGACAAATACTGGTGACAATGGGGGGCGGCGCCATTGTGGTCGGGCGGCCGTGGCTTGTATCGGTGCCCGTGCCACAGAGCCCAGCAGGCGTCGTGGCGCGGCGCGTGCTGCCAGCATGTGGTAGGTAGTCGTAGACGTGGAAGTGGACGTCGAGGTCGAGGTCGAGGTCGTGGGTTGCACAACGAGAACAGGTCGGCATCGTGAAAATGCGACGATGCTTCCGAACTAATCTCTTATCGATAAAGCTGGGTCGAATTCTGCCGCCGGCGACCGCCAAAAAGTGGACGCCCCAAGAATGCACCAAATTGCCCTAATCGAAATAGCTTACAGCACGCCTTTGTCAAGAATACGGCACACAAACAGCTACAGTACAGCGGGTAATGCACTAAAATACAGCGGTCAAAAATTATACAATACAGCTCGTTAAGAGAAAGTCGTCCGTCGTCCGTCGATCCGTCTTCGTCATCGATGTCACCTGTCAACTCTTCTCCTCCTCACTTTACATATATGGGCGACCGCGTCAAGTCGGCTGTTCCCTTCTTCGGGCCCGTCGAAATTGGCCCCATCAAATCTGGTTTCGTCGACATGGGCGACAAGTACGACAACGGTGTATCCGGCGAGTGCGGCGAGTGCGGCGAGTGCGGCGAAAACAGCATCGAATCGGCCATGGTGACGTGTAAAGTGGCCGGCACGGGCGGAGGGGGCGGTGCACGAGGGGTGGTCCTCGTGGTGGCGCTCGGAGCGGGGAGACCGACCGCGCCAGGGGGAGCAGCGGCCGTGTGAAGCAACGGCTGCTCGACACGGGCGGGTGTGTCTTGCGTCGCGGGAGGCCACTGGGGCTGGGACGGACGCGGGTGGCGGTGGCCGTTGTAGGCACCCTCTGCAATGGCACCCTCTGCGATGGCACCGGAATGCGAGTGACGGACAGCTTGGCCAGGGACCGAAAGATGCGTGCGAGTCGGCATCGCGTGCCAAACACGGGATCCAACAGCGCCTTGGCCGAACCAGAACCACACTTGGCCAGGACAGCCTCGGGGTCGGTGGCGCTGCATCCCAGCAAGGCCGTCCACCGGCGCCAGAGTCGGCAGTCGTTGGCCGCCAAGACACGCAGCACATCGGCTTGCGGCAGATGGTAGCGGAAGAGGCGCGGACTCAGCAGGTGGAAGACCAAGTGGTCGACGGCATATGGCAGAAACGGATAGCTGGACAGCACGAGGCGACGTTGGTCACGGACGTGGCTCTTCCCGTGGGCAGGCTCGTCTGTGTCTGCTCCACGTTCAGCGAGGGTGCGCGACTCGCGTCGGCCGAGACCGCTGGCGAGGCCGGTGCCCTGTCGACCGAGTGGTTCAAGTTCGGCGATGTTGAGGCAGGCCAGACATGCTTGCAGAAGAGCGTAGTGGGCACGGTCGGCAACGTCCTCGATTGTCTGGTCTCGTTCGTGGACGTCGTCTTCAAAGACGTCGAGGCTCGGCGTCGGGCTGGCCAGACAGACAAAGCCACGGCCGCTCAGGAAGAAGTCGCGGACGGATTCGTGGATGAAGCAGACACGTCCAGGACCTTGTGCGTCTTGTACAGGGCCTCTTCCGATCCTGCCGCCACCACTGCTGCCGCTCCCACTGCGTTCATGTGAATGGGAGCGTGTACTGGCATGTGCCAACATCGGTGGCGATGGCTGCAGTTCCAACAAACCAATGGACCGACTGCGCACCCAGCTGTAAAACGGCAATGGGCCGTCCAAGGCGCCTCCGTCGCCCATCGGGCCACGCAGATCACGGAGCGATGTGGGTGGTCCGACCTGCAGTGCCCGTGCTGTCGATGCGCCACGACCACCGAAGGAAGCATGCCGCGCGAGTTGGATGGCGATGCGCAGGTCGTTCAGTCCAAGAGGTGCGGGGGCGAACAGAACGCACTGCATGAGGGTGCGTGTCTCTGCCTTCTCGTCGGGCCCAGCGTGCTAAACAGCCACGCGTACAGTCCGTCCATGTCGCCCGGCATCTCCGAGACGGCCTCTTCAATGAGATGCTCGGTGGCACCCTCGTCCAGGGCTGCGTTGAGTATGCTGACGACAATCTCGGCCCACAAGAAGCAGCCGGCGGCCTTCCGGCCAATGCGCATCACCGTGCCGTCTCGGTCGTCCCATGCGGCCATGAGGTTGCGGCTGACATACCGGAGAATGTCGTCCACATTGTGCTGGTGCACCACCACTTCAATGGCGTTGTCGAGGACAATCGCATCGTGGGCGGCCGTGGCCACGCAGATGCTGTAGTCCGAGTTGGCGGCGAGCTGCGATACGTAGTAGAGAAGGTCCTGCAGGTAGGCGGTGCCGCAGTCGTCGGTGGTGTCGACAAAGATGAAGGTGCGGCGCGTGGGCGTTTCGATCTTCTCGTCCACGTAGTCGTCCACGAAGAAGGTGACGACCTGGGCGTCGTCCAACGAGACGGCGGCCGGTGGCGAGACGGTCGACGTGGTCGACGTGGTCGACACGGCCGACGCGGTCGAAGTTCTCTGCTGGCACACGGACGCGAGCGCTTTGCGGAGTTGGGGGTCTTGAAAGTAGAGCTGGGCGAGCAGACTGCGGTAGACGCCAGCCGGCGATGGAGCATATGGTTGTTGGTGTGACGTATGCTTGCCGGGAAGGAAGACGCTGCTGTTGGTGTCGCCGGCGGCCAGGCTCCAGACAAAGTTGCTGTTCAACGGACCCCATTGTCGTTCGACGTGGCCACGCAGCGCTCTCAACAGGACCGACTTGCCCGAGCCAGGGCGGCCTTTGATCCATAGGATACGATGACGGCCTCCGCTCGACCGTTGGTGCCAAGCACGAAACTCGGGCAGGTCGTAGAGCCAGAGGCCGGTTCCGGGATACGACTCGGTGCGGGAGGTGGCATGGTTGGCATGGTTGGCATGGTTGGCGACGCGTGTCGGAAGGGCGTCGGTTGGCTGCGAGGCAAGGGCGCGAAGGATCTCTTCTTCCTTTGGAGTGAGGTCCCGTAGCTGTTCCTGTCAGGACATGTGGACACGTGGTGCAAACGGTACAGCGAGGAGTAGGAGAGAAGATGGAAGAAGACATGAGAAGATGGAAGAAGTGGAAGAAGTGGAAGAAGTGGAAGAAGTGGAAGAAAACGGACTCACCCTGTGGATCTCGTCGTGGACAAAGCGCAACAGCGAGAACGAGAGTGACCGGTAGGTGGGATGGTCCGCCGAGCTGAAGCGGCCCCAAATCGAGGTAGTGGGCATCAACGGGTTCACACCGCTCTCGCGGATCACCAACGCAGGCGGCTTCGCGTCGCAACGTGCTCTGCTGCTCGGCCTGGCTGATGGCACTGTTGCGGCTCTTGTCGGCCTCGTGGAAGGTCTTGACACGGAAGTTGTAGTCGTTCCACAGCCGCACAAAGGTCTGTCGTCCCCTGTCCAGAGCCGAGGTCGGCCGGCTCCTGCGGTTGTCCGTCACGCCAAACAGATCTTGGAGCACGTCGTCGTTGGCGTGGACACCCAAAGACAGTCCAGCGAGATGCCTGACCGCATCCTGCAGCGTGCCGTACTGGCTGTCTCTGTGGGGTGAGCCAAGAAAGAGAACGCCCGCCAGCGACTGCAGTACGTCCTTGGGCGATGGCTCCGCCGACGCGTCTGCCCGGCCGAGGAGCTCCTTGACGACAATGCCGCCGAGGCCATGGCCACAAGCACGAGAGCTCGGCCCTGCGTGCGGGAGTCGTCTCGCAGCGCGGTGAGCTCTTGTAGCAGATCTGCTGCGTGGTCAAAAATGGTCTTCTGGGCTGGCAGGAGACGGCCTTTCGTAGAGAGCACCTGGCAGCCCCAGGTCATGATCCGCGCGTTGGGACACGATGCAGGTAGGAGATCCAGTGGCCAGTAGACGGAAGGGCCACCGGATGGATCGGCCACGCCCGCCGGCTGCTGTCGCAGCGACTGCGTTGTCTCATCGACCAGCGGCCGCCCGAATCGTGGCCGTCTTGTTGTTGTCGACGCCGTCACGGTGGCCGACGGACTCAGCATGGCACTCGCCATCCACAGCCGCTTCGACGCGGACCGTGCCGTGTTGCTATTGTTTGGGCCGTGGTCGTGGTCGTGGTCGTGTCCGTGGTCGTCTGGGCAGCCGCTCTTGCGTGTGAGGTTGTTTTTGCGCAGGACGCGGCGCTGGCGGGGTGTTGGCAGTGTCCCGGGCCGTGGTGGCTGCACTTTGTCGTGTCGCTTCGTTTCGGTTTCGTCGCCTCGCTGCCGCTCGCGCTCTTCCTTCGTTCGGACGGACCCTTCTCTCCGCAGGCTGGGCGGGCTGGCATTCGAGAGGCACCGCCTGAGGGAGTGTGCGTTCTTTCGGACCAGGTCGCGCAGAGAGCCGCGCCGGCGAGGGAGAAGCAGCGGGTCGGTGCCTCCTTTTGTTTCTGTGTCGTGGGCTTCGCGACGACGGGGCGTGCTCGCCATGTACTGCCATGTCCGGACAGGGTGGCTGCCGGGGCCCGAGACGAAGAGGATGCTGCTGTTGTTAGCATGGCAGGACCAAGTTTGACAGAGCTCTGGGGCCGATGGACTGACTCAATGACGGCATTCCTGGCCTCGTCGGGTTCAAAGAGGACGGTGAGCCCCGACGCTGGGACCGCATGTTTTGTCTTTTTCATCGTGTCCTGGTGTGCACGCACGTGGAGCGTGGAGCGTGGAGTGTAGAGTGTAGAGTGTAGAGTGTAGAGTGTGGCGGTGTCAGGAAGGTTTGGATGTGCAGCAATTCAATGATCCTTTCAATGATCTTTCTTGTCAATCTGTCGAGCTCGTCGCCCCTTTGTGCCCCTTCTGTTCCCCTTTCTTCACCTTGTCTTCACTTGTTCTCGTACGTCCACGCAGCGGCTTCTTTGGTCTCCCTCGTGATCGAGTTCGGTCGTGGGTGCACAATGGTTGCACAGCTTGACACAAAGAAAGACAAGGCGCGTCGTGAAGTCCGTGGACAGGTCAGGTCGGGTTGTTGGTGGATGAAAGGGCCAGACACAGGTCCAAAACAACACAAACAACACAAACAACACAAACAACATAAAACAAGAGGCCAGTCAAAACATTGCCGTCTCCTCCTTCTCCTCCCGTCCAAGACGGCGTACGTTCCTGCCTCCACTTCTCTGATCTCCCCAAGCCTTGCCGGCCAGCCGTGTGCCTTGACCTTGTTTGCGCGCAAGAATAGCATGACTTGGAGAAGGCCGATGATAGCCTCCATTGTTTTTTCTACTTTCTCTTTGCATTGGTTTTATCGTGTTGCTGCTTGTTCCTTTCCCTTTTGTGTGTGTCTCCATCGTCTGCACTATCAAGCCGTCCTTGCTTGCGAATATCCGACTCGGCTGAGTTTGCCCGCCTGTTGTGCAGTGTTCTGCTCGGTTGCCAGCCGGTGAGGACAGGAAGCGTAGTCCAGGGTGTGTCCAGGGTGTGGAAGAAGAAAGAGGGTCTTCTCAGAGATGCATAGCTGAAGAGAAACAATGTGTTCTCTTGTATTTTGCTGCCACTGCGGCCATTGTTGCCATGAACCTTTCACTCGAAAGAGGTGGTGCGGCGGGCCATCAGACGAACAGTCGAAGCCGAGGAACGTGCAAAGCGCCAGAACGCCGTACAACCCTCATGGTGGCGAGAAACTGATCAAGTCTTTTCCATACTGTAAGAAACGCGAATGAAGCTCAAAAGTATCAAACGTACTGTGTTGATGTTGACGTCGAGATGTACGGTCGCGCCTTCCATATGCGCGGTGTTTGCACAAGCAGCATAAAAGTGGGCCATGTACGAGCTCTACCAATCACGATCGACTTCCTTTCGCCCCCAGAAAAGGACTCCCGATGACTAAGCTCGGCCATCTCGAATTCGTGGTTGGAAACCAACATTGACACCGAACGATTCCACGGTTCACGACGACGACTCAACGACGACGAGTCTACAAGACGACAGCACACTGTCAAATCACAGACAGCCACTCAGTCACACGCACACACACACACACACACGACAACATGGCACCCTGGTCTCTCATTATCCGCGCCGTCATGGCCATGGAGGACGTCTTTGTGCAAAAGGTAGGTCGACAAGATAGGCCGACAAGACAGGCCAACTGTATCCGCTCCACTCCGCTCCATCCCGTCTTGTTCCATCGCTAACCGTTGTGTAGCTTCTGGCCAGCCCCGGCTTCCACGGCATCGTCCGGCGCATCCACCGCGGCGTGCAAGAAGCAAGATACGGCCGCGACCCAAACGAGCCACTACGAAAGGGCGAGGCGACGGCGGACCCCAACCGGGGCAGGGGCAGTGGCAGCCGCAGCCACGGCGACGGGCACGGCCGTGGGTTCCTGAGCCACTTTGTCGAGGAGCTGCAAAACCAAGCCCGGGGGACGACCACCAAGGACGTGCGGAAGAAGCAATGACGGCCCAGAGGTATGGCGTGTATGGCGACGATAAATGCAAATTGCCAACAAACGACAACACTCTCTGCCCTCTACCCTCTACCCGCGTCTGGACCGACGCCTGCCCGTCAACAGACCCTCTTCCACGGCTTGCGGCCCCCCTCTCCTGCATCCCCTCCGCCTACGATCCAGTCGCAGACTCGTTAGACACCGCAGGACTGCACGCCAGGGCTGGTGTGGCTGAAGAGGCCGATGTCGATACGGTCATGCCGCGCGGGCAACACGGCGCGTCGAGCGAAATCACGACTCCGACCGGTCCTGGCCGATGAACGGAAGCACAACCCGAGGCACTGTGACTCGACGCGGCAACGACGGCAATGGGGTACGGCGGCCCGTACCATGCGATGGAGGTCCCGGGTGACGAGGGGCTCCGTCCCATGGCGAGGGCAGCTTGCTACGGAGAGATGTAGTCCTGCGAATTGAAATGCAGGGCCAGTACGGAAGTCAACAACTCTCCTCTAATGACGATATGCACCAATACAAGAACACGAGATTCAAATTTCAACTCGGCTCATAAAAGCTGTCTGCAAGATCTTGTGTTGGCACGAAATTCCAAGGAGAGTATAGAACGAAAAGAAGGAAAAGACAGGCGGACACGTGAACGAGAAATACAAAGAGTGACAATAAATTTCGAAAAGGGACAAGACCAGACCAGATAGAGAGAAAGCTGAAAGGAAAACCTGACAAATAGAAGACAAAATCAAGACCCAAAAGAGAAGCACGAAGAGAGTGGAAACGAGTGTCAAGGAGCGGCCAAAGAAGAAAGAAAAACAAAAACAAAAAACAAAAATAAATCGCTCCCCTCCACTCCACTCCGCCCCGAAAAAGACAGACCTCGGAAAGCAACGGAATGCAGCCCTTTAGTGCCCCTGGATGCGCGCCTTGCTCATGTCCTTGACGCGCAGGTCCTTCCAGGCCAGGACGGCCACAAAGGCGACGCCCATGACGGCCGTGGCGGTCACCAGCATGTACCGCTGGGCGTCGCCGTAGGCGTGCTCGATGGCGGCGCGGACGGGCGTGCCCTTGGCAAACGACAGCTGCACGGCCAGGTCGCCGTAGATGGCGGCGCGCTGGGCGGCGGAGACGGTGGAGGGCAGGTACTGCGCGAGCTTCTGGGGGACGACGCCGGTCCAGAGGGCGGCGGCAATGGAGGCGCCGATGCCGCCGCCGAGGTTGGCACACATGTTCTCGAGGGCGAGGCCGACGGCCAGGTACTGGTGGGGCACGGAGGCCATGAGGGCCATCTGGTCGCAGATGGCCATGGCGCCGCCGGCAAAGGCGATGAGGACCTGGCACAGGACGACGAAGCCGACGGGGGCGCTGGGCTGGCGGAAGCGGATGAGGAGGCCGACGCCGAGCGCGTTGACGGGGACGCCAAAGAAGAGGGCCAGCCACTTGAAGCGGCCGGTGCAGCGGACGAGGGCGCCGACGACAAAGGAAAAGAAGCAGGTGCCCAGGTTGTAGATGTTGGCGACGTAGCTGGCCTGGTCATGGTGAGGCCGTGGACGACCTGCAGCGAGGAGGTGAAGAAGGTGTCCCAGATGAAAAAGGAGACAAACACGGCCGCCGAGGCGGCACAGCTGCCCAGCACGGTGCGGTCGGACAGCAGCGCAAAGGGCAGCAGGGTGACGGGGGCCCAGTGCTTCTCGTAGACGGCAAAGGCGGCCAGAAAGGCCACGCCGAGACCCAAAAAGGTCAGGACCAGGGGCGAGCGCCACTGCAGCGTCTGGTAGGAGTAGATGCTGAAGGGCAGCAGGAACAGGGCGAGGCCGGCGAGGACGAGCAGCATGCCCAGCAGGTCAAACTCGACCGCATAGTGCTTGAGGCTCTGTCCAAGCGTGCGCTGGGGGGTTGTCTTGCCGCCCTCCCTGCCGCCCTCCGTGCCGCCCGCCTTCTCCTGGGTCTTGGCCTTGGACGGCCCGTTGCAGGCAAAGAGGAGGACCAGGGGCGCACACACCAGCGGCATCACCACGGCAAACGTGCCAAACGCCCAGCGCCAGCCGGGACCGCGCATGAACGCCGCCGCCAGCGGGCCGCCCGCAAACGTCGTGATCAGAAAGGGCGACGTCGAAAAGGCAAACGCCAGCGCGCGCATCTCCAGGGCCGACGTGTCGGCAATAAAGACCTGCAGACTGTACGTCAGGCCGTTGAAGCCAATCCAGTAGAACACCTGCGCCGCCGCAAAGGCCTTGACGTCCTGGCACGCGGCCATCAGGACGAGGCCCAGGTCGAGCAGGACCAGGCTCGTGGCGAAGCCCTGGGGCCGGCCCCAGATGTCCAGCACTTTGGCGAGGGGCAGCTTGGCCAGCCCGCCCATGATGCTGGCCATGACGCCCGTGGCCGCCGTCAGCGAGTGGCCCGTGAAGGCGCTCGTCACGTAGGGCGTCAGAGCGCCCGACATGCTCTGCTGGAGCGCGTCGGTAAACAGGATGATCCAAATCAAGACGTAGGCCAGCACAATGTGCGCGCGGCTCCAGGAGCGGGCGGTCTCCTCGATGCGGCGGACGCCATCCTGAAGCGGGGCGGCGGCGGCAGCGGCAACGGTGGCGGTTTTGTCGTTGATGTTGTTGTTGCCGACGGGTGCAGCGGCAGAAACAGGAGGGGGGCCATCGAGAGGAACATCGACAAAGTTGCCGGGCGTGCCCTCGAGCTCGTGGACGGGGGCCTCATTGACGAGGACGCCGGGGTCCTTCTTCTCAGGGGAGGAAGCAGTCGCCGGTGCCCCGCTGAAGAACGATGTGGCCGACGTTGCCAGCTCACGCGACCAGAAGCACTTCATTGTGGGGAGGAGGAGGTGAATGAAAGACAGAGACGAAGAGAAAAGAGACGAAAAGAAAGAGACGAAGAGACAAGACAAGCGACGAAGAGAAATTAGACAAGAGAAAAGAGACGAAGAGAAAGACACGAGGAGAAGGGAAAGGCAGCTTTTTAAAGATAGGAGAGCCAAAGAACGAAAAGAAAGAGATCTGTGAAGACGAAGGCGGTATTCGAACGAGCGAGGTAAAGGAAGAAAAGAAGAAGGGTGGAGAGAAAGAGAAAAGCAGAGAGGAGCAAGAGGAAACGAGAACGAGGAAATGCTCAGACTGTATCCCTGTGTCCTACATGTCTCCCATAATTTGTCTGTATTTTTTTTTCTTTTTTTTTAGTTCTCATTTCTTTATTTTCTTATTTTCCTATTTCCTTTTTGTGTGAAATGTGCCAGCTTATTGAGTCGATGCTGTTGGTATCGCAAGATGTGACAATATCCTGTTGGTGAGGGTGGGGCTTTGGACTTACACCCAAATCGGACCAATCAAAGGCTGGAATGCGCGGTGTAAGTCAGTCAGGGTCTCTAAGAAGGACGTCACCAACGGACCATTCCGCATCACGCGCACGTAGAACTGCTCTAGAAAGGCAGGGAACGTGGAGAGGACTTTTTGGACGCTTTGTGAGACTGCATTGCCGTATTGTCAGCCCATCACGTTGACCTGATAATGATTGCTGGATTAGGAGTGTGGTTGATAAGATGTTTACACAGTACAATATACAGTACAATACACAGGACAAAACACATGGCAATATACAGTACAATGCACCTACAAAGAAAGGGGAGGTAGGGATATCTGGCAGGCCAAAAAACATCGACGTGCGCCAGTGGTGGGCTTGTGGGCGACTCGACGAGCGGTGTGGTCCACAGCCTGCCCGACGGAAGAACGGACGACGACACGCACAGCGTGTGCATCCGAGCGGTATCTCTCTCACTCGCATTAGCAACAAGACGTATGCCACCCAGAACATGGCCACCGGCGACCCGGAGAACGGACAGCCTGCCCGGGTCGTTGACTGCATTCACGTCACGTACAGGTGGCAGGTGGCTCAAAATTGGTCGACAGACAAGCAGACAAACAGTAAATAAAGAAGAGAAAACAGAAAACAGAAAACAGAAAACAGAAAACAGAAAACAGAAAACAGAAAACAGAAAACAGAAAACAGAAAACAGAAAACAGAAAACTGGGGAGAGTCGAGCATACAGCGATACGACTCTTCCAATCTCCTCCCCGCGTCCCATCCCGTGTCATCGCTTCCTCCTCGCCGGGTGGGTTGTCACAACATCATCGCGCCTCACGCCGCCGTCGTTGCGTCCAGCACATACTTTGTGCCCACAAAACACGGCACCAGCGAGCCGGGCGCCGCCTGCTCGTAGTCGTACTTGAACCGCCAGCCCGTGCAGTGGCCCGGCACAATGACCGTGGGCGACAGCGCTTGGAGGTCCGAGACGGTCGCCGCCATCTTGGCCGGGTCATTGTCCGCCATGTGGAAGCCACCCACCACGGCATGGAGCTTCTTGTCTCTTCCGTCGGTTCTGTCGGTTCTGCCGGTTCCGTCGGCTCCATCGATGCCCTCCGTCCCCGTCGCCGTCGCCACCTGGGAGACGGCATGCCGGCAGGCATTGACCACCCCCGCATGGCTGCACCCCGTAAACACCACCAGCCCTTTGCCCCGCAGCCGGCACGCCACCAGCCGCTCTTCCTGGATCAGCGGATCTGGCGTCCACTGGCCCGTCGCCGTCGTGTACCGCACCGAAGCACGGAGGCCGCCCTCGTACGCGGTGACGCGCGGGATCTCGCCCGACACCCAAAAGAAGCCGTGACCGACCGTGTGTGCCTCGGCATGCTGTTCCACAACGGCGCCCGCCGCCGCCAGCTGCGCAAAGGTGGGATCCGCCTCCAACGAAACGGGCGGCCGACCGGGAAACTGCACGCCGCGAAAGTCGGGGCGGTCGGGGTGAACGTCGACGGTCACCTTCGTGTCCTCGCTTCGCTCGCTGTTGGTGGTGGCCACGGTGTCCTCGGTGTCCTCGCCTCGCTCGCTGTTGTTGGTACCCTCGCCTTGCTTCCGTTTGGCGGCTTTCGCGGCCACAATGGCGGCCACCGCCGCCTCCAGCCCGCCCGAGTGGTCCCGGTGCCAGTGCGACAAGTGAATCACCTCGACGCCACTGACGTCGGCCTGGAGCCGCGCCACATTGCGCTCCCACACGGCCCCCTCCGGGCCGGCGTCGAACAGCAGTGTATGCGTCTCCGCGCCCTTGGTGGCCGTGATCAGCAGGGACAGACCGTGGGCCGCACAGCAGATGCTGTCCATGCGCAGCTCGAGGTCGGCCTCCCCGCGGTCGCCGTGGCTGTGGTCATGGTCGTGGTCGTGGTCGTCGCCGTCGCCGTCGCCGTGGTCGTGTTTCGGAATGGGCGTTAAGTTGATGCCCGCATCTGCCCGACATAGTGCACATCCGGGTGCATCGAGGGCGTGATGGGGTCGAGTTCATTGTCGACGAGGACCGTGATTTCGATCTTGTCGACGTCGATGAGAGAGGACATGGTTTTTGGGGATGGGGTGGACTGTTCAGGGTCTGTTGTTGGTGTTGACGTTTATCTTCTCGGTCAACGGGCGGGCATCGTCTCCTTTTAATATCGGCGAGAACGCTCTCGACAGCATGGGAATCTGACACGGTCTGACGACGTCGGATGGTCTTTTTGCTATCGTCGTAGGCAGTCTGTCTGCTTCTTGATCGTTCGTCAACCCTACCGAGACGCCGGTGGCAGACTGGTGTGTAAGATTGGAGAGGGAGCATAAGCTGCAAGAGAAAAGAGCTGCCCTACCTGCTATCCTGCGTAGATGGGGAGATAGAAGCGTCAGCTGACTTGTGATGGACCAGACGAGAATGCGAGATGCATGCGGTTGTTGGCTGGGGAGAGACGAGACGTCGTCGTACGGCGTCGTAAGGTGTAGAGCGATGACGTGTGCGGGGATCTGATGGCCGGACCAAAGAAACAGCTCTGCTTTTCGTGAGTTTGTTCTCTTGACTTTGTTTGTTCTTCTTCAGACAGACAGGAAGATAGGGGACCCTGGCTATCTTGATCCTTCCATCGCTCCTTCCGTCGCAGCCAGTTCCAATCCGTAAAGAAACTACGGCGTACTCGCCCGTTGTGCTCGTTCTGGCAAGAGCCTCCTGGCTGCAATCGAGCCCCCTCGCACCTGCCCAGAAAAGCTTTTATCAAGTAACGTGATCTCACAGCTCTCTCAGCTCTCACATTGCTTACAGTGCTTACAGCTTGCTTGCATCACCCTGTTCTTGAACCCATCTTGTCGAGATGTGGGAACCACAACCCAGCGTATTTCCGTCTTGTCGTCGAGTCGCAAGTGTGGGCTGTGCAACCGTTGGGTACGCCGCCATGGCATGTCCCTGGAGTTGAGGAATCCAGGTCTGACGCACGCGCCGTCAAGAGTGAGGTTTGGCTTTCTGACGTCCTGTTGTCCAATGTCACAGAAAGAAAATGAAAAGGCAGATGAGAAAAGGTACATGAGGCGTAAAACACAAAAGGAAAGGTACACCGTACGCATGCCTGGAGCCTTTCCAGTTGCCAGGACAGTTTGTCTCGTGTCGAAGCTCCTTCTCTTCCGTCTCCGTTTTCTGGATGCCCAATCGAGCCACGAGTCGAGACGAGAGGGAACTCGTTGTTTGGGTTTCCTTGGATCGCCAACTTGCGAGTCATGTCATGTTGCAGCTTTATATCCGGCGGGGTTGCTCGCTACAGACCTTGCAGGGCGCTCTGCTCCAACGTGGACAAGATCAGCATCCTCTTCCACTTCAACTTCCAGCTTTCTTCCGCCAAGTGGCACCGTCTGTTAGGAGAGGCAGCTAAACGTTGAACACCCTGAATCCTCCGATCGAGAAACGATGTCGAACGGAAACAGCAAATGGACGCCTTGGGCGAGCCTTGGCTTTGCGGGTGAATGTAATCCTTCCGATGGAGGGTGGACGATGATCTTACGTCGTCCCTTCCAAACAGCCGTCTGACAGCCGTTTGACAGCCGTTTCAACAGCCGGAGGATCGACTGCACCACCGAGCAGAGTGAAAGATACAAGGTGCTCCGTACAGGTCCCTTGTACGATACTTTGACGCTCCTCCCAGGAACCGTTGAACGGGGCATTTTGTCGCATCACCCGACGGCGTTGGTTTTGTCGTATTTGTACGGACTTGGCAGCAGTCCGTCCTACGAGGATGTCGAGGCTATGTTGTCCAGAGTTTTCCTCAATTCCAGCTTCAGCCTTGGCAGTCCCGCTTCTCTTGCCTTCCATGCTTATCAATCGACGAGGACAAACGACCTCGAGACGTTCAACGACAAGGCGGCCAGAAAGACGGTGTCATGATTTTTCTTCTTAAAAAAACGGTGTAGAGGTGAGTACCTCTCCCGCACAGGATCAATCCCGCATTGTTGACTGCATCGTTTCTTTCTCTTGCCGGCCTTTCGCTCCCTTCCCGTCGTTTCGTTCTCTTCCCGTCTTTTCTTTCTTACGATGGGCCAATGTCACCAGCCTTTCTGCTCTTGGCCTGCGCCGCTTTGGACACTTGTGCCGTTTTCACTATGTCTCCAAGGGGGCGTCGAACAGGCAAGATTGTTGTTGCAGACATCCATTCAATACGCCGTACACATACTTGTACAGTTGCACTCCATACACCGTCCACCACTCCACAAACGATGTGGGACAGACGCGAAGCGGGTCTTTTCATCTCCAGTTTGGCGGTTCCTCCACGGCTGTATTAATAATGCATCTGTGAAACGACAGATGGCAAGCCATGCTGTGCGTCTCGTCGTCTCGCCATCTCGTCGTCTCGTCGTCTCGTCGTCTCGTCGCTGTCTTCTTGGCGTCATTTGCCGAACCGTTCTCGTACGACAACGTCCATTGTAATCCTTTCGTTCCTTGAGGCCGTCGGTGTTGAGTGCCCCCGTTTGTGAAGCAATGCTTTGTCCTCCATGTCTACCCTCTATTCGTCCAATGGATGCATGTCTTTTTGTCTCCCGGCGGTCAGTGCTCTGTGGCCCAATGTCTGTCGTTTGTGTCCATGATTCCAATCACTGGCCCATTTGGTAGACGGCAGGGTCCAGACAAGCGGCCGTAGCGAGGCACCGCTTTTTGTCTCCCACGAACAGGTGGCCGATCGATTGTTTGCTTAGCAAACCCTGCTTAACAAACCCTGCTTAGCAATACGAGTCCAGAGTCGTTGGAAGAGGAACGACGATACGTCGACCGTGTCGACCGTGTTGACGCAGTCAATGGATGCTGGCCCTCGCGCGGACCTCGACCTATTTATACTGGTAGGGCCGCCCCCTTGCAATTACCCCATCCGAATGACGCCATCTCGCCAGCGCGTCCCTTTTTTCATCCCACCATCCGACCAAACGCTTCCACCACGCTTTTGCCTTCATTTCCCATTGCCCCTGGAAGTGGTTTCAATTGCACCCCTTCTCAGCGTCAGCATCCCGTCATTGTCCCGCCATCCTTCAGCCTCGTCCAGCCTCGCCCGCCACAACGTCACCTCTAACGTTTCTCTTAGCGTTTCTCTGACGTTTCTCTTTGACGTTTCTCTTTGACTCTTCACTTACGCACCCCCGCACACAACACGAAAAACAGAAAATGGCCCCCGTCACCCTCTACGAGGTGTCCATCACCACCTTTGCCAGGGGCCTCGCCACCCTCAAGCACATTCTCGAAAAGGCCGCCGAGCATGCCGCGGCCCAGGGCCTGGGCCCGGACGCCTACGTCCACGCCGCCCTCTGCGACGGCATGCGCGGCCTCGCCTTCCAGGTCCAGGTCGTGTCCAACACGGCCAAGAAGAGCGTCTGGCGCCTCACCGGCCACGACGTCGAGAGCTGGGCCGACGACGAGACCACGCTGGCCCAGCTGGTGGCCCGCACCCAGCGCACCCTCGACCTGGTCCAGGCCGTCGACGAGGCCAGCATCGCCGGCAAGGACGACACCATGGTGGAGCTGCACATGGGCACGCAGGGGACGCGCCACCTGCCGGCCAAGGCCTACGTGCTGACGTATGCGGTGCCCAACTTTTTTTTCCACGTGCAGACGGCCTATGCCATTCTGCGGGCCCAGGGCGTGCCGCTGGGCAAGTCGGACTACCTGGGCGGCTTCATGGCATGAGTATCTGGGGGGAGGAGGGGGGATGGGTGTAGGAGAAGGGTGGAGGAGAAGGGGAGAAGGGGAAAAGGGGAGAAAGCGTTTGTATTCAAGGAGACGTGAGAGGAGGGCAAAAAGCGTTGACTCAAGGAAACGTAACTCGGTATATGCAAGTCCATAAGAGAATAAATTTTATTCTGAGAGAATCTTCTCATACGTGACTTTTTGAGTCTGTCAGGTTCCCTTTATCGAGTTCTTCCTCACGGTGGACCAAAACATCACAAAATCACTCATAGAATAATTCATGCCACACGGTCATCAGTTTGATCAATGTTTGTCAATTTAGTGTATACATTGTACCCGTTTGGCCAACCAAACGGGCATTCGATTAATATTGGCAATTTAGTTCATACATCGTATCAGCAATCAGAACGTCCTAATTCAACTTTTCCACTATACACGCTTTTCTCTTGTTTCGATTTCTCCTCCACTTAAGGGAAGCCCAGAATGGCGTTCGCCTTCTTCGTAATGGCCTTGGCACCCGGCGAGGCGTCCTCCTTCGCCTTGAAGGGCGCCAGACCCATGGCCTGGCGGGCCTCCTCGGTGGCCAGCGTCGAGGGCGCGGGACGGTTGACGTGCTCGCTCTCGCCTTGCCGCCGGGGAAGTCCGGGCCGGGCAGGCCCTGCAAAAAGGCCTCGCGCTGCTGGACCATGTAGCGGGCATTCACCTCGGTCAGGGGCGCGACGGGGATGTACATGACGCTGGAGTCGCCCTTGCCGTTGTGGACCTTGTCGACGGCGTGGATGCCGTCGCAGTGCCAGACGACAAAGTCGCCGGGGGCGACCTTGGGCACGTGGACCATGGTGCGGGCGAGCTCGAGGTGGGGGTGCAGGGTGTGGCCGTCGGGCCCGTCGGGGTACTCCTGGCCTTTGCCCGGGTGGCGCCCTGGAGGTCGCTGTTCATGGCGCTGCCGGCGGTGAACTGCCAGTTCTCCTTGGCCAAAAAGTCAGCGGGGGCGACGGCCGTGGCGCTGCGCTTGGCGGCAAAGAAGGGGCGCAGCAGGGTGTAGACGGTGGCCAGCTTGGCCAGGGGGTAGACGAGCAGGGTGCCCTGGTAGGGGCCGACGTCGGAGATGCTCAGCCAGCCCTGGAAGGCGCGGAAGACGCTGCAGGTGCCCATGCCGTTGTGCAGGTCGCAGACGGCGGCGGAGCGCTTGCCGGCGTCCCAGGCGTCGTAGTCCTCCCACCGGCCGGCAAAGACCTCGTCGTACACCTTGCCGAGGCCGTAGCCCTGGGGCTCCCAGCGCTCGACGCTGCCGCCGTCCTGGTGCGGGCCCAGGGCGAAGCGGGCGTCGCCGGGCAGCCGGATGCGCAGGCGGTCCGCGTAGGCGATGGGCTGGTCGATGTCGACGGGGGCGTTGGGGTCGGCGGCGTGCCAGAGGGCCTGCATCAGGCGCTTCTGGTGTGCGGATCAGGTTGGGGTGGCTGCGGGCGGCCAGCTGGGCGGCCGACCAGTAGAGCTCAAACACCTGGGGGTTCTCGGGGGGGAAGCCGTGGGTCTTGTCGCGGTTCTCGGCGACGTACTGCTCGATGGAGTCCTTGTAGGCGCGGGCCTCGTCGCGCGGATGACGCCGCGCACGACGGCGACGCCGCGTTTTTTCAGCTCGTCGTGCTGGGTGGCCAGGTCTTCGTCGAGGTGGGAGAAGCGCAGCGACGGGATGACGTCGGGGCCCAGGCGGGCCATGGTCTCGTTCTCCTCCTTGAGCAGGTCGAGCAGACGCTCCCAGCTAGCGACGATCTGGGCTCGTCCTGGCCGGCCACCAGGGACAGCTTGAGCTGCCGGTAGCGGTCGGGCAGCGGCGTGGCATTGAGGCCCGACAGGGACGCAAACGAGTCGGAGATGTCGCCTTCCCGCTTGCTCTGCTGCGACGGGATGTGGTGGGACGGCGGGGGGGCGGTCGTCGAAGAGGTGGTCGACGCCATGGACGCCATGTTGATGCACCGGAGCTGTGTGAAGCGGCCAAGACGCGATACCCGGGCGGTGGATTTTAAGGCGCCGGGCCGGAAGAGAATGTGAATGGAAGACATGATGACGGAGAGGAAGGGAGGAAGGGTGTGGGGAGGAGGGGAAGATTCAAGAGACGGCGAGTAGAGGGGAGAAGAGAAAGAGGAGGATCGTATGCCTCGACTGGCCCTGGCGATGGTCGAATGTCGAGATGAGTTGTTGTGTCGAGATAAAAGGATGAGTGTGGTGGATGTGATGAATGTGATGAATGTGATGGATGTCGTAGTGTACGATGTAGAAGGAGGAATGAATCCAGAATGGTTCGAAAAGGACTGGACAGCTGCTGCAACAAAAGAGCAGCGACGGACTCTATTTATTGGGCGTTTTCCGGGGGAGAAGATGGGGCAATGGATGGGGCATGGATGGGGAGGACGGCGAAGATGGCGAGGATGGCACACTCTTTGTCCTGTCGGAGTTTCGTTTTCAGGCAATCCGCCTCTCTAGCTCCTTGGTCTCGTCTTCTCGGCCCTTCTACAACCAATCTGCATCAACCTTCCTGGACGCGAATGGCCGTCTCCTGGATCATCAGATCATTTTTAGTGGTGCCAGAAACATTCTTCCCGGTTGCTTTTCCTTTTTTTTGTTCTTCCTGTTTTCCGGGTCGCGAAGACGGCTTGCCGGCCTGGACACTTCGTATTTCCGTCTTATTGTCCGTTCGTCGTACTGCATACTATGTATCTAGGCTTGTACTCCGTACCTTGGACACAGCCCTTACACCGCCCTTACACCGTCCTTGATCTGATTGGTCATCTCTTCCTGTTCAGCAGGCTTCTGTCCTTCTCCATCATGTCATGTCTCAGAGGCCAATCCCCAGTTCCTGAACCAAAGAGCCCCGGGCCTCCCCCGCCGTCTCCAGGAAACAACCCAGAAACCAGGAACCAACCGATAGGCTTCCTCGCCTCGCTTTCTCGCCTCGCTTCCTCGCTTTCCTTGCTTCCTCGCCTCTCTCGCGCAAGGACGGTTGCCCACGTCTTGCCCACGTCCGATTACTATGGAGGATACAACGCTGCCGTTGGTTCTGGTTCTGGCTTTTCGTGGCGGTACAACATTGACGCCATGACGGCGAAGCGCCGAACCGACATCGAGGGCCTCTGTTCCTACGGAGTACGTCGTACTGGGTCAGCAA
Organism: Sporothrix protearum; assembly: GCA_016097115.2. Lineage (NCBI taxonomy): Eukaryota > Fungi > Ascomycota > Sordariomycetes > Ophiostomatales > Ophiostomataceae > Sporothrix > Sporothrix protearum. Next base: position 44,083 of record JADMNH010000026.1, on the reverse strand, counting down.
GAGCAGGTCATCCTCGTCGTCCTCCGGTGCTGTTTGCTTGCTATCACGAACGTACGAGGTAACAAACTTTTGACAATGTGATAAGCTCTTCTTCGTCCTCCTCGGACATTGGCCGGCAGACGGGCTTCTTTTTCACGGGAAAAGAATAGTCCGCCTAACCCGGCGAGCCGAAAGCCAAACGGCGTGGTGGGAAGATCGTACGAAGTATGCATGCGTATGCGTATTCCTCTTCACGTTCTCTTTTGTGGGTGTCTGATACTGCGTGGAGAAGAGGAAGAAAAAGAAGAAAAAGAACCAAAAAAGGGCGTTCTGGGCACAAGATTAGTGGTGCCATATTTTAGCCCAATTAGGAAGACGCGCCGGAAGGTACCTTACATCGTCACCTCGACTGCGCCCCCTACGACGTACTCCATACTGAGCCATCCCCGGACTCTGCTTCTTGGACGAACGTTTCTTTGTCCTCTCTTCTTTTCTTCCTTTTTCTTTTTCTTCTCCCGTGATTCGCCTTGTCGTCACGGGGCGACCATTTGGTGGCGTTGGAGCAAAGTCGGTCGCTTGGCTTGACGTCGTGCGGGGCCCGGAGTTTTCTGCATTGGGTATAGCTTAACGCATATCGCACTGTGATTGGCTGCTGGCTCCCACCCTGCGGAGGTGTGAAATGGAGAAAACTCCGCCTCCGCCATTTCCTTTTCTTTTCGTGTTTGGTGTCTTTTAGTGACGTTGTCCTCGTGAGGAAGGTGCAAAGGGCAAACGACTGAACAGGGTTGCACGGCATTCGCGAACGGCAAGACCGACCGACACAGCAGCCACTTTTCTTCCGCTTGGCATTCCTCATCACAAACAATACTCAGTACGGAGTACACTACTGAGTACGTCGTCGACCAATACGTCGCAGATCAATACGTCAAACTTCCCACCAACACCCTTTCAGCTTCCAGCTTCCACTCGACACACCCTCCCTTTCTCCGCCACCCCTTCTTTGTCGGAGCCAACCAACGCAGACAGGCATTTCCGCCTTTCTCACGTGCTCTTGCGCCTCCTCAGACGCCTCCTCAGACGCCCAGACGCCTCTCCCTATTCTCTACTGCGTATTCCTATTCCCCTCCCCTATCCCCTATCTCCCCATCTCCCCTATCCTATCCCATCATAAGCCCAAACGAGGCCAGACTGCGTCGACGCGTCGACCCAGGCCCGGCCGCTCGCTCGAGCCTTTGGGAAGCTCCGACAGGGACAAGCCTAGACAGCCTGGACAGGACAGCCTGGGGGACGTTGTCGCATCCAGACGGATCTCGAATCTCCGACATCTCATGACCTCCTTCGCCTGGGTGTTCGCCTGGGTGTTTTATTTTTCCGAGCCTCTCTTTTCTTTTTTTTTGTTTTGTTTCTCTGGTCCGCAGGATGTCTGCCGCCGCTTCCTCAGCACCCGTCAAATGGGTCGCCTCCGACCACGACGGACTGCCCATGAAGCGGAAACAGGTTGCACAGGCGTGTGAGACGTGTCGGAAGAGAAAGGTTTGTTCCGTCCCAGTGCATAGGACAAGATGGCAGCCTGCATCGCCCGACGTTGTATCCGCGAACAAAGACCACTGACATGCACAGAAACGATGCATCCACCAGGACGACGGCGGGCGCCCGGGACGGCATCGGCGTCCGCCGACGCCGTCCGCAAGGGCCAGACGGCCGACGTGGAAGACGCCACCCAGGTGGCCGCCAACCGGCTGATGGAGCTGTCGTCGTCCCGCTTCATCTCCGACCTCAACCCGGAGGGCATGTTCATCCAGGCGGCCTCGCCGGCCCTCCAGCCCGAGGGCGGCTCGACCTACCGCGACAAGAACGACCTGGGCGTGTGGCTGCCGCCGTATTCGCAGCGTCAACAAGACGACGGCGGGAGTGGAAGTGGGAGTGGTGGTGACGGCGACGGCGACGGCGACGGTGACGCTGACGGTGAAGGCGACGCTGACGGTGACGGACACGTGGGAAATGAGCGGGGGGCACGGAGCCGGCCGACACCGACGCGGCAGGACAGCGACAGCGACAGGCGCACCACAATGGACCGGCCCATACCAGCGGCGCGCACCAGGTCCGCGACGAGAGTGCCCGCCACCTGATCTCGCAGTTTGGCGGCATGAACGGGCTGGCCGCGCACAGCGGCGGTGCCCATGGCAGCCCGAACGGATCCTCCACCACGGCTTCGGGGACGGCCGCTGGTAGCCACCCGCCCAAGCAGCGCCGCCGCAGCCGGAACCACCGCCGACCCAACTTTGGCGGCGGCCGGTCGGCCGTCTCCGAGGCGGCCCTTGCCTACGAGAGGGCCAAGTACACATTTGTCAAGGAGTGCCTTTCCATCGCCCCGCCCGACGACGACTTTGCCGTGCTGCACCGCATCTACTGCGAAAAGGTGCACCCACTGCTGCCCGTCCTGAAAGAGGCCGACCTGCAGCGGGCAGCCACGACGCCCATGTCGCCGTCTCCCGCTCCGACGGCCGCTGGCCATGGACCGGGTCATGGCCAAAGCCACGGCCAAGGCCACGGCCACGGCTATGGCTATGGGACGGCCTCGGTCGCATCCGCTTCCCCCTCCAAGACACCCACATCCCAGGCCTCGTACCCGGCCCATCCGTCCCAGACCGCCTTTACGGCCTCCATCTTCCCCACGGTCGTCAAGCAGATCATTGCTCTGTCGGCCGCCACGACCGATGCCGAGGCCGCCGCGGCCCACTTGCGCCTCGAGCCGCATGGCCCGCTCCTGACACCGCGCGAGTTCCACCACCGCCTGGCGGACGCCGTGTCCGCCGTCCTGGACGCCGACATGATCCCCCACCGCTTCGACTACATCCGCGCCACCATCCTGCTGTCCTTTTTCTACCAGCCGTCGGCCGAGGTCGACCGCAACCGGCCGTCCTTTCTGTGCACACAGGCCGTCCACCACTTCCAGACCGTGGGCGCCCACCTGCTGGGCTACCGCCCGGAACAGCCCGACGACGACGTGGAGCGCGTCTTTTGTGCGCTGTGGGCCCTGGACCGCCTGGCGTCCGTCCTGTACGCCCGCCCCTGCATGATGCACGCCTACGACAACGGCAAGGACCCGGAGCAGTGCCTGGCCCACCAGCCGCCCTGCTTCCGCCTCTTCATGTCGGTGATTCTGTGGCTCGACAAGGTCATCAACCTGTACCGGCCCCGCCAGCCCTTTGTCATGATTGACATCCCCGTCTACGAAGCCCTCATTCTCGATGCCCAGGCCGAGAGGCTGCCGTCCATGCTGCTGGGCACCATTGAGATTCTGTACCACACCGTCTGCGTCCTGTCGTGCCGCCAGCCGTTGAGCGCGTTTACCCACGTCGCCGACGTGGCCGACGCCGACGCCGACGCCGCCGACACCGACGCCGCCACGCTCAACCGCGACGACCGCACCTACCTGCCCATCTCCATTATGAATCCGCGCCGCTCGCACTCGTCCGACCGCATTGTCTGGATCACCCAGACCCAGCCCATCTGTCTGTTTCCCTTTGTCCCCTACGCCGTGTCGATTGCGCTGAGCGTGCAGTACAAGAAAATGCGGTACAGCCGCACGCCGCTCTTCCGCACGCGGGCCCGTGTCGGCTTCAAGGACATTGTGGCTCTGCTCCGAAGCATGGGCGACGTCTTTATCAATGCGCGGGTGAATGCGGCGCTGGGCGAGAGCATCTGGCGGCAGATGGAGAAGACGGCGACGACGTTGGCCCGGGAGGAGCTGGAGGCCGGCGTCAGCGCCGGTGCCAGCGGCAGCGGGACGACGACAGACAACACCCGCAACATGAAACAACACAAACAATACAAACACAAACAACACAAACAACACAAACAACGGCGCAATGGGCCCGCCACCGGTCCCAGAGACTCCAGAGACGGCAGAGGCGGCAGAGACGGCAAAGACGGCAAAGACCGCAAAGACGGCGCCTTTGCCTTTCCACCGGACAGCGTCCACGCCAGCACCTGTGTCGACGGCTGCCCCTGCCTTTGTCGCATCGTCTGTGTCCTCCTCGGCTGCACCGGCGCCTGTGGCCATGGGCGGTGCGGCTGGACAACAGCAACCCGTTCCGACATGCAACAACACCACGTCGCACAGACCGGCCACAGCGGCCACAGCGGCCACGGTGGCCACGGTGGCCACGGCGAGTTTGTCTACGATCCGTCGACGGCAACAATGCAAGCGCATCTCCCATCGGGGCCTGGCGTGCTTGGCCCCATGACCGAGGGCCAGGTCACGACAACAACAGCAGCGACCGCCGCAACAGCCGCAACGACCGGCACCGCCACCACCACCGCCACCGCCGCCGCCGCACCGCACGGACAGGCCGTCCATCCGCCGCTGTTTCCGCCCGCCCAGCTGCCGCCCCTCACGCAGCCGCCGTTGCCCCACATTGATCTGTCGGTGCTCGACAGTCTGGACACGGACATTGACCTGTTTGGCAACTTTGATCCGAGCTTTGACCTGGGCGCCATTGACACGGCGCTGGAGGCCAATCTAGACATGGCCATTCCGCAGAACTGGACGCCGTGGACCAATTATGTGTAACTGTTAACGTCGGCGGCGAGGGCGGCGAGGGCGGCGCGGGCGGCGCGGGGACAAAGGACATACGATTGGACTGGGCACGTAGACTGGGCGTTTGTAGAAGTGGACCGTCGACGACGGACGGCCCGTGTTTTTATTTCTGATTTTATTTCGATTTCAATGATGATTTCTGTTTGGCGTTGGGGGAGACCACCAAAAGCGATTTCTGTACATTCTCTTTCTGGATTTCTTTTTTATATCTTCTTCTTCCTCCTATTCTGTTATGATCTCCCGACGTTTAAATGGTTTTTTATTTCAATCATGCAAGATATCATGCAAGATGATCCTTTTTTATTTCTTTTTTTTTTCCAAGACTGCCCGTGCTCCTGTCGTCCTGTGTTCGGAACTCAACTTTCTTCTGTTCTCCGGTCGCCGAGTTGAGCGGCGCTCTCAAAGTCACAATATAAAATGAAAATAAAAAGTAAAAATATAAAATAAAATGATGAGATAAAAGTACGAAATAAGAATATAAATAAAACTATAATATAAACGTAGATTATAAGAATAGAGAGGGCTCATTCAAATCAATAGAGCACAAGAATAGCGCAAGACAATAACGGCCCCATAGATGAACGAGGCAGGGAACCAAGGAAACACTAGACAAGGAATACCCCGGACTTGCGATCCCCAGGCCGGGCTAACAAGAGTGGCCAATCTTAAGAGAGACTCGACAATACAGGACAATACAGTGTCCACTTGGAATGCTGCAGCCCTGCTTTTGGTGGAGGAGCCCGTGCTTGCTGGCAAGCTTCGTGTCCAATCTTACGGCAAAGAAAAGTGCAACACTGTGTTGACACCGGCGAGGGTCGAGAGGAAAATGTAGAGGGAGAGGGAAAGAAAAGAGGACGTAGGGAGGCTGCTCTTCTATGGTCACGGCAATACAGACAGACTGGTTGGGATAAAACGACGCCAGGAAGAGGATGTACCAAGAGACGGCAGCGTCGTTCCTCGTTCTTCGTTCTTCGTCCGTCGTCCGTTGGCGTATTTCAAAGCAATGCCTGCCGTCCTGTCTCGTCTGACACATGTCTCCCTAATCATCTCCTCTTCTTGGCTGTCGTCGACGTGCACAAATTCACCAGTCAACTCCCAAGCAAACCCCCGCGGCGCCACAATAACGCGAAGCATACGGAGTACGACGCATGCCTGCTGACGTCCTCACTCCTTTCCCCGCAGATCGCCACCCCCCTTCCCCTCGGCCCTCTGCCTCTGGGGTCCCCTCATCTCTTGTCCGCCTTGTTTGTGCGTGATTGTTCTTCCTGTGTTCTTCCAGTCCGTGTGGCGTCGACTCTGCCAGGCGGGTGTATGGGTTTTTGATCGTCCGTCGGGGCCATGTCTCCGATTTGGGCATGCCATGCCTCCGTGTCAAGCCATCCATCTTGTGCCACCACACTTAAACACGTTTTGCACAGACGATCACCCCCCTGTCAATGCCATTTTCCCCCGCGGGCCATGGCACATCCCCCGTAGATTGCGCTGTGGAACGACGGGCGCTACGTTGAAAGCAAACAAGGTTAAAAAGAGGAGAGGTTGAGGAGAAAAAGAGGAGAAAAAGAGGAGAAAAAGAGGAGCACCCAGGACGGGCCGACTTTAGAGTGAAATGTGAGAGTCTGGGGTATTTTGGTGTTTCCAGCGGAGCAACTGGGACGCGAATTGTTTGTGACGGCAACTCCTTTTGAGAAACAGCACATGAAGATTGTCTTTCCTTCTTGTCACTTTGACCCTCTCATCTCATTTTCTCGCCGAGCTCTGTCTGTGTGTCGCGGCAGCCTTCCGGACCTCTTCCATTTGACCTCCTGGCCTCTTGACCTCTGTCTTTCCCCCGCGCTTTGACGTGCCCATTCTGAATCTCATTTCCAGGTGAACGCAGACTCGTAAACAGCCTCTCTTTTCTCAATTTTGCCGCTGCCTCCCCCCTGGTAATACCACCTCAGAGTCCCTTTGCTGGCACGCTGTTTTACCCCACTTACGGAAGATGGATCCTTTGGGCTGTTTGGGCTGTTTGGGCTGTTTGCCATTTATTTCTATCTTATTATTTGGCCTTCTCACACACTGTTCCTGTTTCTATTTCTGTCCCTGTTCCTGTCCTCTCTCTCTCTTTTGTCCCGTGTCTGGTCGTGTCTCGTGTCTGGAAACATGTGCTGCCGATGCAACAGCTTGCCGCTTGCCTGCTTTGACCAGAGAGGAGCAAAATACAGACGACGACGTACAGCGTACAGCGTCTGCTTTTGGCAAAACACAATCAACACAGCCGTAGTCTTGATTGTGTACATATGCCGCCTGTCTCGAGGTGCGAGTGGAGAGCTGGGCGGCCGGCCATCTCTCTCGGCAGTTGGAGAAAGGCAGTCAGTGTGAGGAGGCATGCATGGAGAGGGGAGGACCGTCGGAGGACCATCAGAGGACCATCAGAGGAACGATGGTCGACATGTCCCTTCTTCCGCATACTGTGCAAGACGCGTGTCAGCGATTCTTTCTGTCTTTTTGTCATTCTTGAGCATCTAAACAAAGGGCGTACCAAGGACCCGGTGGGCCAGGCAATGCATCGTAGACAAGGCCATGACAAGGCCACGACGAGGCCATGGAGATGGTCGTGCCCGGTGCCCTCGTCGACCAGAACGGACCAGCCCAGAGAGCCAGACCCAATGTGTGCTTCGACGGGGTCTTTCACGGCCAGAGCCAGACAGAGGGGGAGAGGAAGAGACGCTGCTGTGCGTGTAGTTTCCGTACTGGATCGACAATTGTATGTTGCCTTGTCAAAGCGGACTCTTTCCTTCTGTTGACGACAATCTTTCTCGACTCTATCTACCGTTCGTTTTGTTGTCTCCTCCTACACGCCTTCGTCCACCCCCTTGCTCCTTCCCTCTTCAGCTGGAAGCTCTCCCGTCGCCCTCCTTCCCTTTTTGCTGTGTCCTTTCCTTTCCTGCCTCGCATATAATTTGCACCAGTTGTCCTATTCTCTGCCTGGTTTCATCTCTTTTTTGTCTCTCTTTTCTTCCTTTCCCCCCTTCTTTTTCCCTCCCATCCTCTCGTTCTTCTCTTCATTCGTACCGTCGTCCGTTCTTCTTCGTCCACCTTCCCCCCCCCCAACCTCATCATGCCCGATCAGCCTGCTGCCGCCGCCGTGGCTGTCGACGTCGACATCGACATCGAGGCCGCCCAGGCCGTGGCCGTCGCCGAAAAAGAAAGGGAAAAGGAAAAGGAAACACCCCAGCAGCACCACTGCGAGGTCACGGCGGCCAACCTGCACGAGTACGCCGAGTCCGAGGGCTATGTGATCGATGCCTCGGACGACGGCGACGCGTCGGCCGCCCTCAAGCGGGCACCGGACGGCCACACGATCCTGATTCCGCAGCCCAGCGACGACCCCAACGACCCACTCAACTGGAGCCGGACGACCAAGCATGTGACGCTCTTCATCGTCGCGGCCACGGCGTTCCTCCCGGACTACGGCAGCGCTACGGGGGCCGTGACGCTGCTGTCGCAGGCCGCCGAGTGGGGCATGACCCCGGACGAGGTCAACCACAGCCAGGCGGGCAACGTGTTCATGCTGGGCGCGGGCGGCCTCTTTGTGGTCATTTTTGTGGCGTACCTGGGCCGTCTGCCCGTGGTCTTCTGGTGCCTGGCGGTGTCGACGGCGACGGCGGCGTGGTGTGCGGGCGCGACCACGTTCCCGTCGTTCATGGCGGCGCGCATTCTGAACGGCTTCTTCTCGACCGTCTGCCAGGTGGCCGGCCTCATCTTTGTCCAGGACATGTTTTTTTTCCACGAACGCGCGCGCAAGATCAACATTTGGGCCTCCTTCTTCATCATCAGCCCCTACATGGGACCCCTGCTGACCGCCTTCATGCTCACGGCCGAGCCGTGGCCGGTGCCCTTTTGGGTCTATACGGCCATGACGGCGGCCTGCTTTGTCGCCACCGCCGTGTTCCTCCGCGAAACCTACTACGACCGCCGCATTCCGGCCGCCGACCAGCCCGCCCGGGGCAGCCGCGTCCAGCAGGTCGTCGGCCTCGCCCAGTTCCGCTCCCGCGCCCTGCGCCACGCCAACTCCAACTCGTTCCGGCAGGCCGTCGGGCGGACGGTCGCCGTCGTCCTGAAGCCCACCATCCTGCTGGTGTGCATCTACTACATGCTGACCTTTGCCTGGGTCGTCGGGATCAACACCACGCTGTCCATTCTCTTGACCCCCGTCTACGACTTTGGCGTCCGCCAGATTGGCTTCTTTTACTTTACCCCCGTCGTCGCCGTCGTCCTGGGCGAGCTGGCCGGCCACTGGCTGCACGACGCCCTGGCCACGCAGTACATCCGCACGCACCGGGGCCACTTTGAGCCCGAGGTGCGGCTGCGCGCCATCTTTGTCAGCCTGCCCCTGATGCTCGTCGGCATCGTCCTCCTGGGCCAGGCGCTCGAGAACGCGTGGCACTACATGGTGACGTCCGTCGCCTGGGGCCTGTACGTCTTTGGCATCATGATCACGACCGTGGCCGTCTCGAGCTACAGCCTGGACGCGTACCCCGAGGCGAGCGGCGAGGTGTCGGCGTGGGTCAACTTCAGCCGCACCATGGGCGGCTTCATCATCTCGTATTTCCAGGTGTCGTGGGCGACGAGCGAGGGCGCCAAGACGAGCTTTGGCATCCAGGCCGCCGTCATGGCCGCGGCGTTTCTCCTCATCCTGGTGCTGCTGCGCTGGGGCAAGGCGATGCGCGTCTGGGCCGGTCCCCTGAACTTTGCGACGGCGTAGGTGGAGGATGGAGGGTTGGTGTTGCTGTTGCTGTTTGTCGGGTTGACTTGTTTCGATTGCTGTCGCGTCTCTTCGCGATCCTTGCAGAGATACCTCTTCAATCTGTTTGAATTGATCTTTTGGTATGAAGACTGTCTTTGCATTGTCTTACATTGTTCCACATCCTACCGTCACTCGCATTGCTGTTTTCTCGCGCATGAGCATCCTCATGTACATACTTGCCGACGCCTCCTCCCTCTCCTTCACGTCGTGGACAATTGCCTGGCGGCTGCAAGATAGAAATAGAAACCCGCCCGGCCGTCTGTCTCCTGCTGATAGAGCGCATAACGAAGACGGGTGCACGAGTTGCGCAACGTGTTGCTTTGTTGTCTAGCTCGTCATGCAAGGCCTCAAGAATGGGACAAAAAAGGAAATAGGATGCAATGATGTGATGGTCATAAATGAGAACAATATATAATGGTAGTGTGGAAATAATATACAATGGTCGCTTGGGATGAGTCTGTTTTTTTCGTCTTCGTTCCGTTTTGTACACGACGCTGTGCGTCGATGCGTCGAGGCGTCGATTCAAAGCTGTCTTTTGTTCTTTCGTGATGTTCGTCCGTCGGTTTGACTTAACCGTCTCTCGGATCACATTCCCCTCTCCATCAACCACTTGACCAATGTGTCCCGGTGGAAGCCCTGTACGGTTAGCAAAACGTCTGCCGGCAGCACGATCGTACTCCGTCGCCCACCAACGCACCTTCACAATGACAAAGTTGGTCCGCGGGTTGACCTTGGTCTCGAGCTTCAGGTCCTCGGTCAGATGCTGCGCCAGCGCCTTGGCGTCGCCCTCGACCTTCTTGAGCTCGGTCGTGCGGTTTGTGCCGCCGGACTTGATGCGGTGGTAGACGGGGTAGTTGAGGGAGTTGCTGCGGCCGATGCGGTAGGGAAGAGGCGTGCGGTCTGCTATTGATGGTGAGGAGGCGGGGGAGGCGGAGGAGGAGGAGGAGGAGGCTGTGGAAGTTGGAGATGTTGTGGTCGTAGCGAGGAACATGCGCTGCAGCATGGGCTGGGCGACAGTTGGGCGGAATTGTGCGCAGCGCACAACTGCGCGTGAGGAGGCTGCTAGTGATGTCGACATGGCTGTGATTGTGGCGGTCGATCGGCAAAACGTCGTTGCTGGAGATGGACTGGTCTCGTCGTTGGAACAATCTTCCGTCTTTCGCAATCGTCCAACTGTTGACGTTGGAGCTTCCGCCCTTCACGGCCTTTCACCGCCCGGCAGAAAATTCCGTTTGCGGCCACGGAGAAACATTGGTCCCGGGCGATCCACATTTTACAGTGCAAATTTTTGCCATTGTCTTGCTGGGCGCCCTGGGACCGACTTTGGCAGGCACGACCGCCCAAAAAGACGCCCCACCTGCCCGCCATGGGCTACGAGAACGGGGGCAGGAAGGAGCAAAGCGTGCCAAAACCCGTGCCAAAACCCGTGCCAAAACCCTCTGCAAAAAAAATACACCACCAACGTATCGCCGCGAAAAATCAGAGCCCCTCTTACTGGCCCCTAATACCAAACATCACGAACGACGCCTTTCGACGCTTCGACGACCACCCCCGTCAACGACCCCCAACCACCCACGCCCTCCCCCTTTTCTCCCCCTTCCCACAACCCACCCATCATGGCCTCCACCGCGCCGTCCGCGGCCGACTTCGACCTCATGCCGCAGCTGGTCCTGCGTCTCGACCGCCACCTCATCTTCCCGCTCGTCGAGTTTGCGGCTAGCCAGCTCGAGGACGAGGAAACGGGCAGCAGCAAGGACGAGGCCAAGTCGCGCGAGATCACCAAGGCCAAGTTTGAGCTGCTCAAGAAGACCAACATGACCGACTACGTCGCCAACCTGTACTGCGAGATTGAGAACCTGGACACGCCGCCCGCCGAGTACGCCGAGTCACGAAAGAAGGTCCTGGCCAAGCTGGAGCAGTTCGAGGCCGACACCACCAAGCTGCGCGACCTGCTGGGCGACGAGGATGTGGTGGGCAACCTGCGGAGCGACAAGGTGGCCAACTTGGAGTTTCTCAAGAAGGAGCATGATGTGCGTACAACCGTCCCGCGATGCAAAACGATCGAAACGATTGAAACGATTGAAACGATCGAGACGATCTCGTGATCATGGATGGCATGCAACTTTCGTAATCACAACCCGTACTAACCTCGCTGCTTTGCACAGGTGACCGTCGACATGGTCAATGCCCTCTACGACTTTGGCAACTTCCAGTACTCCTGCGGCAACTACGGCGGCGCCGCCGAGCTCCTGTACCAGTTCCGCGTCCTGTCCACGGACAACGACCGTGTCGCCGCCGCCACCTGGGGCAAGCTCGCGTCCGAGATCCTGACCGCCAACTGGGAGTCCGCCCTCGAGGAGATCACCAAGGTCAAGGAGATGATTGACACCAAGCTCTTCAACAACCCGCTCGCCCAGCTCCAGCAGCGCACCTGGCTCCTGCACTGGGCCCTGTTCCCCCTCTTCAACTTTGAGGGCGCCCGCGAGCCGGTCCTGGAGCTGCTCTTCTCGCCCAACTACATCAACACCATCCAGACCGCCTGCCCCTGGGTCCTGCGCTACGTCGCCGCCTCCGTCATTGCCGGCCGCGGCCGCTTCCGCAACGCCGGTCTCCAACAAAAGCAGCTCAAGGACATTGTCCGCGTCATCAAGCAGGAGGCCTACGAGTACACCGACCCCGTCACCGACTTTGTGCGCGCCCTCTTCCTCGACTTTGACTTTGAGGAGGCCCAGCGCCAGCTGCCCCGCGCCGAGGCGGTCCTGCGCCAGGACTTTTTCCTCGCCGGCGCCGCCGACGCCTTTGTGGACGCCGCCCGCCACCTCTTCTTCGAGTCCTACTGCAAGATCCACGCCCGCATCGACCTCAAGCGCGTCAGCGAGCAGCTCGGCCTCAACGTCGACGACGGCGAGAAGTGGATTGTCAACCTGATCCGCGACACCCGCCTCGACGCCAAGATTGACTTCAAGGAGGGCACCGTCATCATGAACCACCCCAACAGCTCCGTCTACCAGCAGGTCATTGAGCGGACCAAGGGCAGCTTCTTCCGGACACAGGTGCTGACGGCGGCCGTGACGCGGTAGGCTCGCGCGCGGTGAGCGTGGTCAACGCAGCGAGCGTCGCGTGACGAAGAAGACGGCGTGATGGTGGTTGCGTTTGTGTGATGGTGGTTGCGTTTGTGTGTGTGTACGTACAGTGAGCAACAGGAAAAGCAACAAACATGGCGGGTCTGGGACGGGCCCTGGCTTTGATTTTTTCTTCTTCTTTTTTTTGTTGTTTTCTGTTTGATGCGGTTTGCCAATTCGTTTTTGTAGTGTCCGTGTCCTCTTTGCTTTTTTTTTTTCTGTTCCGGCGTTCTGTAGGGGGAAAAAAAGACATTTTCTTCACGACGATCTTTGTTTCTCCTTTCCTCATGGCAAATTCAAAACGAGTACCTCTACCATGTGTGCACGATGCGTGTGAAATCTCAGTGTGTGTAGTATATTGTGCGTAGAGCGGAGTCAAAGGTGGTGAGCTTTGAATGTGATGGTCGGAGGCCTACGGAGTATTGTCTACGCTAAATAGCACGAATGCCCAAGGACACTATGACAAGGGATTCCAACGTCCATTGTTCTACTTTATGAGAACTATCTTCTCATTCAAATCCACTTTCTTCTGTGGTTGGATTTTTGTTGATTTTGCACGTATTTGCGTACCTGTCTATAACAGAAAAGTAAAAATAAAGTGAATTTATATGGTGGAAACAGCCAGACAAAGATTGTGATCAAATACTCCTTTCAAACAAACATTTACAAATCACAAAACTGATCATAACTTTCAGACTTCTTCTTTATCATGGTTACGCAATCTTCTACGCTGCTCTCAAGTATCCTACGCAGAGCAAGCAGGAGGTTCAGAATGGTCTGGTTCCGATGAAAAACAATACAGTCGGCCCAGAGACAGAGAGGTTGATAGTAGCAAAAGCCAATACATATTATATATAAAACGAACAAGGAACAGACAAAACGAACTCGACTGAATGAAGTAAGCAATGAAGTAGCAATGGAGAGAGGAAAGGAGAAAAGACGGCAAAGAGAAACAAGGAAATCCCGACAATGAAACAGAAACAAGAAAATAAAAAAGGCAGGAAAACAACGAGAGAGAGACAACAATGCAAAATGCAAAATGCAGAGTCCAGTATACACGAGGGGAAAACAGTGAGCCTGAATGAGCGGAATCAGTAGAAACGCAAACGCCCCCTGACACATCTTCCCCCCTCCCATTCTAATTTTCGTTTTTCAAACAAAGCCCAACAATCGTATTCTCGCCATGCGCCGCCAGTTCATGCTTGCCCAGTCTCTTTTGTCTTTGTGCGTCAACGCCCGCTCGAGCCTGATTTCATAGTCATCTGTCTGTCGAGTTGGGCCCCGCCGCCCCCCTACTTCGCGCCCAGCGAGGCAAACGCCACAAAGTTGTGCAGGAACCCGTCGCGGCTCCATTCGCCGCTGAGCATCTCCAGGGCCTCCAACAGACCCTGCTCGGACGGCAGCACCGAGGGCGGCAGGCTCGTCTTGGGGTCGGCCGGGTCCATGGCCTTTTCGCTGAGCTTGCGCAGCATGGAGACGGCCAGCACGACAATGTACATGATCTCGGCGTCCTTTTGCAGGCCGCGGGCGTCGCGCCCCCGGGCATGGCGCAGCTGGTGCTCGACCATTTCGTAGTCGCGACACAGGTCGCGGACGGTCCGATGGAGGTTCTGGACGAAACCGTTCTGGGCCGCCAGCCACGTGCGGGTGACGCCCGTCTCGCACCCGGGCGCCAGCGACGCAACGATGTCGGCAGCCAACAGACCCTGCATGAGCATGGGCTTGCGGACTTCCTGGACAGGCGGCAGGTGTGGCGGGCGCATCTCTCGTAGGTGCATGTAGTCGGGAATGGGCGCGATGGCGAGGGCAAACGTCTGCGTCAGGAGGTCAAACGGCATGGCGCCGCTGGGATCCGCCGCAAACACGTTGCGGAAGTGGGTGCGGTTGGGCTCGTCGCGGGCCAGCAGCTTGGCCAGGGCATCGACGGCCGCGGGCAGGTAGGGCTGCAGCGTGGCGTGGTAGGTGGGGAAGAAGAGATGCTCGTCGGCGAGGCTGGGCAGGGGCGCGGGGGCGAACGCCAGCAAAAACTGCAGGAAACAAAAGGCCTCCTCCTGGTCGGGGATCTCAATGGAACCCGAAATGTTGGACAGCAAGGTGATAATGTCCTTCATGAAATCGAGCATGTTGAGCTGCGTGCGCAGCAGCATGTTGCGTGTGCCGACATATCTAATGAACTGGCACAGGAACTTGACGGCAGACTCGTCGGCCAGGCCGGCCTGGTTGCGCGGGTTGAAGGACAGGTTGCGGAAGATGGTGGTGATGCACAGCAGGTACTCGACGGCGCGGTCCATCTCTTCCTCCTCGGACCCCAGCTCGGGCTCGTCGCGAATCGACAACCGCTCCATCTGGCAGGCGCGCGCAATGTCTTCGTAAGGCGGGATCAGAATCTCGTCCGACACTTCGACGGTGTTCTCGGCCAGGACCTCCAGAAGCTCGTCGGCGTACTCGATCAGGGTCTCGAGCAGGTCGTCGCACTTTTCCAGGTCAATGTCGAGGCCGGGTATGTCTGCGACAGTAACGGTCGCCAGCGTATCCAGAGCCAGCCGCACCTCGCCGTGGATGCCAGACTGGATGCTCATGGTGAGCGCGTGGATGTCAATGTTGCCGAGCTCGTGAGGCGCGGGCACTTCGGGACGGAAGTGCAGAATGTCGGTGACCACGTTGGTGGGCGCATTCACATCGACGCCACCGTACGTGCGCGTATCCCGGCTGCACGGCTTGTACTCGTCCGTGTCGCCAAAGGGCGGGCCCTGCATGTGACCCGGCATGAAGCCGCCCTGCATGTGTCCTGGGGCATCTGACCCGGCGGGAATTGGCCTGGCATGGGGACAAAACCATTGACAGGGTGGCCGTGGCCATCCACAAAGGGTGGGCCAGGCATACCGGGCATACCGGGCATACCAGGCATGCCCGGCTGGGCCGGTGATGGCGGTGGAAACGCCTCGTGGGAGGAGGAGGCACTGCGCGCGTTCTTGCCCTTGCCCTTACGCGAGGTGGTAGGCGGTGCTGGCTGCTGGCCCGGAGGGTGGGGCGTCGGAAAACCGTTCATCTGGCCATTGGAGGTTGCGTGCTTAAGCGCTGCCGTCTGCTGGCCCGATGCGGAGCGCTTGTTGGGACGCGTCGCCGACTTTGGGGTGCTGGGCATACCGACGGGGCCACCTTGGTCGAGCGACGGGTTTGGCAGTTGCTGCTGTTGCTGTTGATGGGGTGTCGGTGGATGGATGGCCTGGGGTTGTTGGGGCGGCTGCGGCTGCGGCTGCGGTTGCGGTTGTGGCGGGCCAGGCGGGCCCGGTGGTTGTTGGCCAGGCTGTGGTGGCTGCTGGCCGGGCTGCTGCGGCTGCTGCAGCTGCTGCTGGGGGAACCCTTGCTGGGCCTTCATCTGGGCCTGGTGCTGCGCTTGCGCTTGGAGCTGTTGCTGTTGCTGCTGCTGCTGCTGTTGCTGCTGCTGCTGCATGTTTGCTTTGGCGCGGCTCTGGTTGACGACAAAGTCTTCAAACTTGAGCAGGTTGCGCTCGTAGATGGCCTTGATCTGGCCTGCGACCGTCGGTATTTGGGCAGGCGGGAAGCCGAGCGCGTTGGACACCTGAGGCCAGACGTTGTTCTGCATGACGTTTCGGTAGCCATTGAACTTTTGGACGGTCTGGAACAGCTGCATCAAGTGCAGAGGCCGGTCACCGGCCACGGGGTTGGTCTCCAGCGGCATGTTCATCCGTTGCATAAACATGCTCAGCTGGGTCATGAACTGGTCGCTGGACCGTTGGAGGCCGTTTGGTTGCTGCTGGCCAGGCGCGCCGCCGCCGGGACCCTGGGCCGTCTTGGGCGTGTTGGGGGTGACTTGTCCGTTGGGTCCACCCGGTTGCTGACCGGGCTGTGGTGGTAGTTGGCCCGGCTGTTGTTGGTGTTGGCCCGGCTGTTGGTGTTGGTGCTGTTGTTGCGCTTGTTGCGCTTGTTGTGCCTGCTGCTGTGCTTGT
The DNA here is from genome assembly GCA_016097115.2 of Sporothrix protearum. NCBI lineage: Eukaryota > Fungi > Ascomycota > Sordariomycetes > Ophiostomatales > Ophiostomataceae > Sporothrix > Sporothrix protearum. The sequence continues at coordinate 27,619 of JADMNH010000026.1, read as the reverse complement.
TGTTGTTGCTGCTGCTGTCTGGCAATCATGTTGCGCTGCTGGGCGGTGATGGACTGGCCCGGCATCTGCGGTCCGCCAGCCTGCATCTGGCCCTGGTGGAGCTGGCGCTGCAGCTGCATTTGATACATCAGCTTCTGCTGCTCGAGCGGGTTCCGTGCCTGGGCGAGCTGCTGCTGCATCTGGGGCGGGAACATGTTGGCGTTGGGCACCTGACCCATCTGTGCCGCCGCCATTGGGTTCATCTGGCCCATGGCACCGCCGGGACCGCCCATTGGGCCCATCTGCTGCGGGTTCATCTGGCCCATTCCACCCAATTGAGGCGGCATCGGGCCCATGTGCTGCGGCATCATCTGACCACCGGCTTGTTGCGGGTTAGGCGATGGCCGTTGCTGACCGGGAGGCGGTGTCGGTGTGAAGTTGGGGTTGAAGCTGGGCGGGAAGTTGCCGCCACCGGGTGGGCCGTATGGACTGTGCTGCTGCTGCTGCTGTTGTTGTTGCTGCTGCGGGTTCGGCGCCGTGTTGGGATCGGATGGCGCAGGCGATGCTTGCGGCGCAAAGCTCTGGGTCGCGGGCGAGAAGGGGTGGGGAGAGGTGGTGGCGACGCGCTGGGGGACGGCGCTGCCGGCGCGGATCTGGTTGGCCATGATGGCGAAGGTGTCGCGTTGGCTGAGCCATTGGGCGGGAGATTGTGGGGGAAGGAGGGCGGCTGCGGTGTGCTTTGTGGACCACCGCCGGGTTGGCCTTGTAGCCCGGGTGTCTCGGCGCGTGTTGTTGGCAGCATGCCCGCGTTCTGCCGCGGCGACGCGGCGATGCTCTCTTCACGTGGGCGTGGCCGTTTGGATGGAATGACCGAGTTGGTCTGGTACATGGGGTTCTGGAAGGCCGAGGGCGACGCGTTACGTGGCGCGCCCCCTTGTTGTTGGGACTGCGGCTGCTGCTGTTGTGCCTGCTGCATCATCAACTGCTGCGGACTGGCATAGGGGTTGCCGGCAACGGGATTGAATTGGGCCTGGTTCGCGGCCATAAAGGCGGCCGGATCCATCATGCCATTGCCGACGCCGATGGGGGGCGCATTCGGGTTGTTGATGTGCGGGAAGCCGTTGCCATTGTGGTTTTGCACGGCGGCCTCGTTCATCCAGGAACTCATGATGGGCGAGGGGAGGAGGGGAGAGGAGGGGATGGCGGTGATGGGCCAGGAGGCGGAGGCGGCTGAGATTCGACGCGATGGCCCGACTGCCGCGCTCACGAGATGAACACGAGGTCGAGGAGTCGGTCGAGGAGTCGGTCGAGGATGTCGAGGGGGGCGAGGAGGGCCGTCGGCAATGGGCCCATCTGCCTGGCGTGCGGACAGGGTGTCGTTGGATGTCGTTGAGGTATTCGATGTCGATATGTCGCCGATTCGTGCTTATTCGTGTCGAATCGTGTCGAGTCGTGTCTCGATCTGCTTTTTGAGTCGTCCTGTTCGATTTTCGTCTCTTTTGCGACAAGGTCAGCAGAGAACAGCGACGAGGGACGGCGACGCGGACGGCGACAAGACGCGCGACGTCATCCAGACAAACAAGCACAATGCCAAAAAAAGAACGGTCTGATCGAATCGAGATGGGCAGTGACACGGCAGAGAGTGTTCGCGATGCGGAGGGCGGAGAGGGGGCGGAGGAGAAAAGAGAGTCGCGTCAGGTCGCGGCTGTGTCAGGGTATGGGGCTCCGTGTGGGCTTCGGGGGCGAAGAGGTGTGTAGACTCTACTCAGTAGAGAGTGCGAATGTGTGGTGGTGGGAATTGGTGGAAGGAGCGATGGACGGCGTTTGTTGGGTGAGAAGGAGCGAATGTGCAGGTTTTTCGCTGGTTAGGGGTTTAGGGGGTTTAGGGGGTTTGGGCGATTTGGGGGCTTCGTTCAGGGCCTATTTTGTTCTTCTTTCCTTCTTCAAATTTTTGCTTGCTTGGTCGCTCTTGGTCGCTCTTGCTGTTCTTTGTTTCTCATGCACCCATGGTCGTGGCTTGCGTCCGCCAATGGGAAAGAGCGAGTGGCAGCGAAAAGGCAGAGAAGGAAAGCGCAGACGGCCGTGCCTGCTGTTGGTGGATAAGAATCTTACAGGTGTGTTGCAGTAGGAGTCAACAGCGCAGCGTGCGCTGAAAACGGCAGTTGACAAGCAAGATACAGGGGCAGAGGGGCCTAGACTCTAGAGAGCTTGAAGATTTGGGGTGCGCCTTCCTTGCTGAAAAACGAAGTTTTCAGGGGCTGACCAGGCCAGCGTGGCCGAAAAGGCAGGGCAGGGAGGCAGGTGCGAGCGTGCAGCGAAAGGGGAAAATACGGTTGGTAGGGCCCGAGGGGGCACAAGCAAGCAGCAGGGGAAGGAAGAAAGAGCGTCTCCGCAACGTCGCGTTTTGTTCCCACTCTGGAAAGGCAAGCCACAACGCGACGGCAGGTGCGAAGGAGGTGGGAAAGCAGAAGTGGGCAGAGGCAGGAAAGGCGCAGACACAGACAAGAGGCCGAGGGAAGGAGCCAGTCAGCCAGACCAGAGACAAGCAACGGCGGGCTGCGTGCTACTTCGATGCAAGGCCAAGAACAAGTGCCGGGATGGAGACAAAAAAAGCAAACTCGAGAATCGACGAATCGACGAGGATAGACAATGGACTGGTGACTGGCGACCAGACAGAGACCAGGCAAACGTACCTCTCTAATGCGCGCGTTAATAGTAAGAGTTGGTGCTGTGCTTTGTTGCGTGGTATGTGTGTTCGGGCGAGGGAAGGCACGAACGAGAGACTTGTGAGAGCTGGGGGGAAGGAGAGAACGGGGACTCCTTTTCTTCGCCCTTTTTGCCCTTTTCCGCCCTCTTTCCTCGTCTTTGTGCCTTGATGGCTGGTTTCATCGCGGCGCTAGATTATAAGTGGAGCATGTCTGCCTTAGCGGGAAAAGTTGGCCAATAGAAAGTGAGGGAAATGTGGTAGTGACAAAGTAGTTCTTCCCGTATCTACCGAAAAGGTACATGCTTATGTATAGGAATTTAGGCCGAGTTTATGTATCTATCGAGGAGAGTACATGGCAACCTAACATCGGACAGGGAGCAGACAGAGAACCACCAGCGAGATCACCAGCGAGATCACCAGCGAGAAGGACAGACAGAAACCGAAGCAAGACGACAGCAAGACGGTGTGCTTTCTGTGCTTCTCTCAAAAAATAGAGGCTTTTACTTGACCAGAAGTGAAATTACAGGTGCGGAGTACTTTTATTGTAAGCCAGGCTGGGACGGCAGCAAGACAAAGGATACTTGGGATCACTTTGAGTCGTCTTCCATCTGTGCCGACGAGTTGTGCCGACGAGTTCCTGTTACAAGAAAGACAAAGCGGAGCAGTGATCTCCAAAATATTGGCCCCTGCCGCCCGTCGGTACGAAAGACAAGCAGTCCTCGTACTTGTTTCCATAACTTTAATCTTGACAAGGCTGAACAAGGACAAGAGCCGCCCCGTAGAGAGGACGATCAAATCAGATCTGGATCGCATCTTCGTCCGCACGGAGCACAAGGAGGGGAGGGGTGGGCATAGTGGAAACATAAAAGGGATGAGGGAGTGAGGGAGCATGGAAAAGGGTCTATTGCAAAAGGGGAGAAGAGAACCGGGACGAGAGTGAGGTCGGAGGGCGAGAGGAAACGTGGAGGGGCCCGTTGGCTGCAAGGCACCGGGCCAGATCGACAGGCAACAGAGGACGAAAGAAAGAGAACCAACGGGGGAGTCGACTCGTACTGGCCTGGGAGGACCAGCTCAACCGGTTCGCCTGGTTCGTCCTCCCGTCCTCCCGCCCTCCCGCGTCGGGCCTTGCCGCGAAGGACGCCTCGAGAGGGGCAGGGACTAGTCGTCAGAGTGTTGGAAGAGTTGTGGATGAGACGGCGAGGGAGGGGACCAGAAGACCAGAGACGAGAGACGAGAGACGAGAGGCGAGAGGCGAGAGAACAAGGCCACACGAGTACAGGCACAAGTGACGTTCGTTATCGTCAGCCACCGTTGGCTTGGCAGGGTCGTCTCTCGGAGGACTTGTTGGCAAGGCAGCTAGGTGGGCAGCTTGTGGTCGGTCGACGTCTGGATTGGGTCTTTGTGTGAGACTCTTGTTTCCTTGTTTCCATGGTTCCTTTGGGGGCGATTGAAGGGGTGACGCCAGTCGTTATTGGACAATCGGAAGGAAATAAGAGAGAGTACGGAGTAAGCATACGTGAAAGCATACGTGAAAGCATACGTGATTGATAGAAAGGGAACATGAATAGCCAAAGACAGGACGGCTAGGGGATGCTGTCAGGGTCAACATTCAAAGCGTACTCTGTAGTGCACAAATTACGACTGTGGATGACTTGGACAGCGGTTGAGAGAGAGTTATTTCGAGAACAGTGCGGATCTTCGAGTCCCTGCTGGACCATTTAACCCAGGAAGCCGTGTGAGAGTGAGGAGAATGTGTGAGGATGGAGACCCACAGAAACGTCGTTGTTCTGACGCAGCCTAAAGCGGACTAGCTCCCGTACAGGAGAACGAACGCGTCGCAGGGGAACGAGGAACGAGCACGAGCTTGACGTCGAACGGAGCAAGCGCGCAGCGACGACATTGCGCAAACAGAGTTTCGACTCGGCGGCTTTGGCATTTGAGATTGCCACTTTTTCAACTCAGACACGCTCAAGACCAGTCCCTCCCAGCCCGTCTTCGACATGCCGCCCAAGCGAAAGAGCACGGCCGCTGAAGAGCCCGAGACCGCGTCCAGCACATCCGCACCCATCCGGCGGTCGTCAAGGCGATCGATTGCTGCCCCGACCGAAGAGCCGGAAGCGCAGCCGACACCAGCAGCCAAGCGAGCGCGGACGACTAAGGCGGCGCCAGTCAAAAAGTCCGCCGCGAAGGGTAGGGGACGTGCAGCACAATCTACCGAGGAGGACGACGACGAGAAAGAAGAGAAAAAAGACGAACCGAAAAATGGCCCCTCTACAGCCGCATCACGGAAACGGACAGAAGCAGCTGCCTCAGCAAGACCTGCAAAGAAGGCCACCGGCAAGGCCACACCCAAGGCCACACCCAAGGCCACACCCAAAGCCACACCCAAGGGCAAAGGCCGGGAGCAGGACGCTGGTAGCAAGGAGGACGGCAACGACGCCGACCGCGGCTATTGGCTCCTCAAGGCCGAGCCGGAATCCCGCTTCGAAAACGGCGTCGACGTCCGGTTCTCCATTGACGACTTGCGGGCGTGCAGCGAGCCCGAGCCGTGGGACGGGATCCGCAACTACGCGGCGCGCAACAATCTGCGCCAGATGAAAAGGGGCGATCTGGCCTTCTTCTACCACTCCAACACCAAGGAGCCGGGCATCGTGGGCACCATGACCATTGTCCAGGCGCACTCGCCCGACTGGACGGCCCACGACCCCAAGACGGCCTACTACGACCCCAAATCGGCGGCCGACGTGGCCGCGGGCAAGCCGCCCCGATGGAGTGTGGTCCACGTCGCGTTCCGGAGCAAGTTTGCCACTCCCATTACGCTCAAGCAGCTGCGGGACATGGGCGGCCCCGGGCAGCCTCTGAACAAGATGCAGATGCTGAACCAGGGGCGGCTGAGTGTGAGCCGGGTGAGCGCCGACGAGTGGAAACACTTGATGGGGGTGGCCGGCGCCACATAGGGTCCTATGGGACAAAAAAATGACAAAATGACAAAATGACAAAATAAAATGACAAAATCGAGCACAGGACATTGTGGTGCAATAGAAGTATATATTCATGTAAACGAAGCAATGGGAATCATACAGCGCTGGCATGCTTTTGGTTCTCCTCCTCCAGGTTCCTATCCTCACAGCAACAGCTTCTTGGCCGCGGCAGCCGCCTCGCCGGCCCGCTCGACCTTGCGCCGCGTGTCCTCCAAGACGGCCCGCAGACCGGCGTCCAGCTCGTCCTCGTCGCGGCGCAACAGCACATCGATCCAGGCCGCGCTCTTGGCGGCGAACTTGGCCTTGTTGGTGGCCTTGTCCAGGCCCTCGCGGAGGGTCGCCAGTGCGTCGCGCAGCGCGCGGGGAACGTCGGTGCATCGGGACGGAGGCCCAGCACGCACTTCTTGACGCGGCAGTTCCACGTGGCGGCGTCCTGGCTGTACTTGTCTTGGAGCGTGCCGAGAACGTGCGCGATGAGCATCGGCTGCGCTGTGGGCACCGTGGCGCCAAACAGCGCGAACACGTCAAAGAAGGACTCGGCGGCGTCGGCATTGAAAAAGGCCTGTTTGGCCGCCTCGTCAAAGATGGCCTTGGGGATGGCGCCCTCGAGGGCCGGTGTGGCCTGCAGTTTCTGGACGGCCTCGTCGCTGAAGACTGTGGCCTTCTTCTTGTTCTTGGCCAGCGGGTCGTCGATCAGGTGCTTGGGCAAAATGGCATTGTTGGAAAAGTCACCGTCGTCGTCGTCGCCGTCGCCGTCACCCTCGTCGTCGGTATCGCCGTCGTGCAGTGCCATGCCCTCGCCCTCCTCGTAGATGTTGCCGCCCTTGTTGGCCGACGCGTTTGGCGGCATCCGCGGCAATGGCGGCCACACTGGCGTGGTACAGCGGCGTCCCCCGCTTCTTCTCGAGCTTGGCCAGCCACTCCATCTCGAGGCGCGCGTACTCGATCCACACCAGCGGCTCGGTCGTGCAGAACCGGCACCCGCGCATGAACAGACCGCGGGCGCCCTCCATGTCACCGTCCGACCAGGCTTTGCGGCCCGCCACGACCCACAGCCCGCCCTCGCTGGGCAGCATCCGGAGCGCCCGTGTCATGATGCGCCGCCAGCGCTTGGTGGCCTTGGCGGCCGCCGCATACTCCAAGTACTTGCGCCACAGCAGCAGGCTGCCCGGGTGTTTTGTGACGCCGCGCTCAAAGGTCTGGAAGATGCGGCCCTGGCTCGTGAAGTTGGTCGACTGCTTGATCTTGAGGCGGCGGCAGCGTTTGGCGCGCAGGTCGTCGAGGCCCTGGTCCCAGGCAATGTAGGCCAGCACGTCGTTCGGCGAAGAGCCGGGGAGAGGATGAGTCGTTCGTACTCGGTGCGTTTTGCGACGAGTGTGCGGATTTCGTCCTGGTTTGTTTAGTGGGCGTAGCAATGGGGAGTTTTTTTGTTTCGAGGAGAAGGCCTACCTTTGAAAAGATCTCCTTGGCTTCAAACTCGCGGAGTTGGGGCACGGCCCGCTCCAGGTAGTACCTGGCCTTGTCGTCGACGCGAGCCATTGTATGTGTGTGTGAATGGGTGGTGAATCGGCGAAATGGTAAGATGATGAGATGGTGAGGAGTGGTGAAGTGGTGAAGTGGTGAGGAGTGGACCTATTTTTCTCGCCCTTTTTCTGCCACTAATTTTTTGGCGGTGAGACTATCTAATCGAATGAGACATCACGTGCATCAATGGTGACAGTCAAAAACAAGGCTGCCTCAGAACATCGGCAAGCCTCTCCGACGCTAGACCCACTTATTTGTTCTGCCCCTGTCCCGCCCGCTGGAGAGCCTGGTGGGGTCCGCTGATGCCCGCCATCGCTCTGTCGCTATCGTGGACTCTCATCCCACGTCACACGGCCACACACACAGACTCCTTGCATTGCCATGCTGCCCATGTGCGAGACCAATTTCTCATGAAACCAAGACTGTCAGCTGCCAAGACGTGAGGCGGAACTTGGGCCGCAGAAAGAATACAAGTCACGGCAACACACGCCGATACAACAACACGCATTGTCGACTCGAGTCAGCCTTGTTGCTCCACATGGCCGTGATGGGCGGCCGACATTAAATAGGGCCATGCCTCGCCATCTCCACATCCACATGCAGTCCGTTGGATGAGGCCGTCTTTGAAGAGTTGTCTTTGAAGAGCGTCTACACTGGACGACCAGCGGCAGAGGAATGCCGAGCGCACCAATGACCCGCACTCGAAACCCGACACCGGTGCGGCGGGCCAAGGTGCCGCCGCCGGCACCCAAGCCGAGAGCGTGCGTTTACACAATGACTACGGAGACGATGACCGTTGATGACCGTTGACTAACATGCGGGGGCGACTAGCTGCCGAGAATGCAAGCGCCAAAAGATTTACTGCAGCAAGGACAGACCCAAGTGCGAGCGATGCAAGGCCAAGGGACTCTTGTGCGACTACAGCGGGGCCAAGATGATTCCCGTAAACGAGGAGTAAGCCATCGCCAGGACTTGTTTTTGTCTTTGTGTCTTGTACCTCACTGACAGTGCAGGAAACTGCGACATCTCAAGGCCAAGCTGCGGCGATATGAGGGTGAGAGTGATGCGTCTTACGAACCGTTGTGTCCTTTGCTGACTCTTGCTGACTCTCTAGAAATCTTTTCCAGTCTCCCGCCCGAGGCACTTGGCCGTCTGCCCGGTGGACTCGCGCCGCTCAAGTTGGGTGGCGTTGGAGACGACAATGAAGATGCTGCAGACATTGACGATGCTGAAGATGTCGCCATCGAAGGGGACGACTTGAGTGGCGTCCCTGACGCCGACGCCGACGCCGACGCCGAAGCGGATGTGGATGTTGGCGTTGACGCCGATGTCGAGGACCGTCTGCCCAACCAGTTCAAAAACATGAGCATCTACTTGAGGGCCAGCCGCGGTTCAGCAGACCATTTCTTCCAGGTGGCTACCAGACTGTCCGGTCTGCGCGGCCGTTTAGGTGGTGACAACGGACAAGGTCCGAGTGGCAGTGGCGGTGGCGGTGGCGGTGGCGGTTGCGGTAGGCGAGTCAGTAACAACGGCGGTGGTGATAACGAAGACGACGACGACGACGACGACGACGACGACGACCACGTACCTGCGCTCGAACAGACCCCAGTCTTTCATGATGAGGGAAAACTGCCGACACGCCGACCCACCAAAGAACTCTCACACAGCATCGTCCGTTTGCTGCCACCGCTGACCGACACGGCGCGCAACTACTTCCACGCCCAGCACATGTACATTGGCACCATCTTTGCGTTTTCCGACCCGGCAACCTTTGAACGGCAACTGGGGGCGGCCTACGAGGGACCACAGGCGTTCTTGGATGCTGGCCTCAGCGACACAGAAGTGTGCCTCACGTATGCCAAGATCTTTATGATTCTGGCGCTGGGGCGGCTGTACTCGGTGAACCGGACGACGGCCAGAGCCAGCCAGAGCAGCGACGAGAGTCCCTTGGATCGCAACGACGACAGACCCCACGCAGAGGCCGAGGCCGAGGCGGACGACAAGGACCGGCCGCCCGGGTTTGGCTACTTTGCCCATGCGCTGGCGCTGCTGCCGGACGTGCACGCGCCAGGCTCGATCCTGGGCGTCGAGACGCTGGCCTACGTCGGCTATTTCCTCCAGAACATGAACCGGCGCGACGCCGCCTATCTGTACATTGGCGTTGCCCTGCGCATGGCCATCGGCCTGGGGCTGCACCAAGAAGCGCCGTCCTCCCTCGCCCTCTCGGACGCCGACCGTGAGCACCGCCGCCGTGTCTGGTGGAGCATCTACAGTCTGGACCGCATTCTGTCGCTCAAGTCGGGCCACCCGATTGCCATCTTGGACGAAGACATTGGCGTCCACATGCCCACACAGCTGCCCGGCGAGCCCGTCGACAGTCCCGTAGTGATGCTGCGCTGCTACACGGAGCTGTCGCGGATTCTGGGGGACATGACCACCCTGATATATCGAAGGGCCGCGCCGCCAGCGCCGTCGGTGACGCCACTGTCGCCCACGGCTGCCAGGGGCAAGGATCGCAAGGGTCGCCACACCGGTTCTTCCCTCGTCACAACCATTCACGCCATCCTGCAGTCGTTGACCCAATGGGAGGAGGCCCTGCCGCGTACTCTGCGGCTCGACCCCGACCCCGACCACGCCGAATCCGACCGCGGCTCCAAACTGTCGCGCGAGAGCATCTCCATGTACCTGCACTACTACCAGTGCATCAACATGACGACCCGCCCGCTGCTGTTCCATGTGGTGCAGCGACGCATCGCGGCCATCCGCAGAGCGCCGGACGCCGGCAGGGAAAAAGAGCGCGACTGGCAGACGGGCCTCGCCCCCAAAACCGTGGCCGTCATCCACGCCTGTGTCTCGGCGGCGCGCAGCACGGTGCACATCATGAGCAAGGCGGCCGGGTACAACCTGGTGGCCACGTACGGGTACATGGACGGCGAGCATGCGTTTTCGGCGGCCATTGTGCTGGCCCTGGTGCACACGGCCTTTCCCACGAATGCCTCCACCGCCGAGGCCATGGCCAAGGGACTGGCGCTGCTGCGGCGGATGGGCGATCTGGGCAACGGGTACGTGGCGGCGCGGTATGAGCAGCTGGCGCGGCTGCGGACGATCCTGGGGCCGTCCGCTTCGTCGACGACGCAGTCGTCGTCCGATAAGGAGACGAGGAACGACCGAGGAAAGGGCAAATCCAGAGAGGATGTTCGTGTTCGTCCACGGGTGCCCCCACAGGCACTTTTGCAGGCGCCTTTGCAGGCACCTCTGCAAGACCTCCACAGCCCGTCTGTCCCGACATGGTCGAGCAGCCTTTCCCGGCGTCATCCCCTCCCGAAATGGCCTTGTTCAATATGCCCGCGCAACAACAAGTGCCACACGCGCCGGCGTACCAGGGCGACAACAACGAGATCCGTCCCCACGGGCCTATCCGCCAACCAAGTCTCCAGAGCATCGTGGGACAGCCCAGGCCATACAACCCACCCATGGAGCAGCAACAGCAGCAGCAGCAACAGCAACAACATCAACAACAACAACAACAACAACAACAACAACTCGAACCCGCGCAACCCCCGCCCGACCTCGACTTTGCTTTCGATTTCAGCGACGCCTCCTTCTTCAACCACATGGACCACTACAACCCGTCGGCCATGGACCTGGACGCACTGGAACTCATCTTTGATCCCCCGGGCACGACAGGCCTGTTCTCTGGCGACTTTGGCGACTTTGGCGAGTTTGACAACTTTGACAACTTTGGCGACTTTGGCGATGGCGGCGGTCCGTTGCCGTGATTGTACGCTGGTGCTTTGCGTCTGGACGTAGTGAACGCTGCTGGGTCTTGCTGGACACGAGAAACGAGATGCGATGTACGGTCTGTGCTATCGTTGTGTATTGTCGATATTGTTTCGGGCTTGCTTGCTCGAAACGGCGTGCTGGATAGAAATTGAGCCATCATGAGACATTGTTTGTTTACGTACGCACCGCTAAATAAAATGGCGTGCTCACTGGAACGCACCTGCCCCAGGCTGCGTTTAGTGCTTTCGTGTGGATCGGCGGCGCTAATTTGGTAATTTGGTACCATTTTGCGGGGAAGGTGCAGGCTGACGCGGGGAACGACAGCGGTCGAGTGAGGTCATCACGGGTTGTGGGTCGTGACCGGGACCTCTTTCCTTGTTCGTGCTGTCTCACGTGTCCAGTCTCACGACTCCTATTCCGCAAAATGTATCTCTTTTCTAACCGTCTGTCCGTCTCATCGAGCATCCTTTCAGAGCATCGTTCATCTCGTTTGCTCGTCTCGCTTGTGCCTTCACTCACCAACGACAATCGACAATGAACCATGGCCATGAACCTCGTGCGCTTCGTCGCCAGTTTGTTGTCGCTCGGCAACTGGAGATGCAACGATGCCGTCACCTTGCAGACAACTCTCGACACAACTCTCGACAGTCCTCTTAACACACATCCCGACACAACATCGTCGGAGCACGCCGCCTTCTTGGCCCCGCCCGTCCACTACCGCCCCCGCCTCCGCTACTGGATCCCCGATGCCCACGTCGACCTCCACCAGATCTACGACGACATTGCCCAGGCGGGCGCCCGCGGTGCGGCGGGTGTCGAGGTTCTGGGCTTCTACTTGTACGGCGCCGCCCCCGGCACCTTTGTCCCGACGGACTGGAACACGTATGGATGGGGCACGCCGGCATGGAAGCAGGTGCTGGACACGGCCATTGCGGCGCACCGGGACCATGGGCTGCAGATGGATGTGGCCATGGGGCCGAACCAGGGGCAGGGCGTGCCGGCGCACGAAGACGACGACGGCCTGATGTGGGATCTGCGGCCACACCACGTAATTCTCCCGCCGGGACGCGGTTTCGCGGTCCTGTGCCTGGCTGGGGGGGCACAGGCAAACTGCAGGCCGTTGTGGCGGGCCGGATCACCAACTCGACAAAGACGGACGGCGACGGGAGCGGTGACGGGGACGGCCAACAACGATGGACCACAGACAAGCTGGGCCCCCCAAAAAACGTCCGCCACACGTTCACGCTGGCCGAGAGCAGTCTGGAGGACGTGACGTCGCGTGTCCGCCCGGACGGATGGCTGGATCTGGATCTGGATCTGGGCGCCGGGACGTCGTCGTCGTCGTCGTCGTCGTCGCCCGCCTCCTCCACACACAGCACCCTCGTCTTTGCCGCCTACCTCGTCCGGTCGGGCGCGCGCACACAGCAGCCGCCGTCGGCACTGAAAGGACCCCAAACCACGGCAACCGACCATGTCCACAACGGCTCCTGGACGGTCGACCACTTCTCCGCCCGCGGTGCCCGCGTCCTGACCGACTTTTGGGAGGCCAACTTGCTGGGCAACGGCACGCGCGAGGGCCTCCGGCAGGTGGCCCGGTGCATGTGGGAGGACAGCGTCGAGATCGACCCGCATGTGTACTGGACGCCCGACTTGCCGCGTACGTTTGCGCGCCGCCACGGGTATGCCCTCGCAAAATACCTGCCGCTCCTCGCCCACGGCAACAGTCTGGTGGACCACGGTCCGGCGGCGTCGTTTGTGACGGACGAGCCCGACGCGGGCCACAGCCACGTCGCCGCCTACCGGGACACACTCACCCAGGGCTACGGCGCGTACCTGGATGCCCTCCGCGCATGGACCGCGTCGTTCTCGGGCGGCGACGTCGCCTGGTCCGCCCAGGTCGGCTACAACATGGCCGTCGACATGCAAGCCTTGGTGGCGCACGCCGACATCCCCGAGTGCGAAGACCTCGCGTTTGCGGGCAACGTGGACGCCTACCGGCAGTTCACGTCCCCGGCCGTGCTGCGTGGCCGGGGCGTCGTCTCGGCCGAGGTCGGCGCCGTCCTGGGCCACGCCTACCAGATGACGGTCCCCCACTGGCTGCGGCGGATCCACCGTCTGTGGGCCGGCGGCGTCAATGCGGTCGTGCTGCACGGCCTGGCCTACTCGGGCGCGTACCCCAACACCACCTGGCCCGGGTACGCCCCCTTTACGTATGCGTGGTCCGACATGCTGGGCCGCCACCAGCCCGCCTGGGACTTTTGGCCGGGGCCCCTGGCCTACCTGGGCCGCACCATGTACCTCCTGCAGCAGGGTGTGCCCAAGCTCGACGTCGCCCTGTACCAGAAGCGGACCACCTACAGGACACCGACGACCAACTACCAGTGCGACGACCTGGTGCGGGCCGGCTACACGTACGGCTACCTGGACCCGGCGACGCTGGCGTCGCCCGAGGCCGTCGTCCAGGACGGCGTGCTGGCCCCGGACAAGCAGGCCTACAAGGTGCTCATCGTCCGCGGCAGCGACACCATCGCGTCGGTGCGGGACGCCGACACACTGGCCCGCCTGGCCCGGGCTGGTCTGCCGCTGATCCTGGCCGGCACCAAGCTGCCCGCGCTCCTCGGGGGCCACCACGACGAGGCGGGCAGGGCCCGTGTCCAGCAGGTGTTGTCCGCCCTGCAGCGACTGCCGAATGTGCACCGCGTAGCCCGGGAAGACGGCTTGTGTGACGCTGTGGCCGCCCTCGGGCTGCAGCCGCGGACAAAGGTGCACGTGCCGCCGTCGCCGTCCACGGGGACATGGTGGACCGTCTGGCGAGAGGCGACCGACCGGCAGTATGCGCTGGTCTACAACGACGGTGACGCGCCCAGCGCGGGCACCCTGGCCTTCCAGACGACGGGCCGGCCGTACCGCTACGAGGCCGCCACCGGCGCGGTCACGCCCATTGGTGTGTACACGCAGAACGGCGGACGCACCGAGCTCCGCCTGGCAATGGAGCCCCACCAGGTCGTCCTTGTCGGGTTCCACGGCGACAAACACGACAAACACCACAAACACCCCGGCGTGCACGCTACCGCCACGTCCGACGGGGTGGTCGATGTGCAGCGAGACGAGAACGGTCGTCGACTCCTTGCCCTCGTCGCTTCGTCCGCACCGCAATGGGTGCACACGTCCGACGGCGCGTCGCACGCCATCCACCTGCACAATGTGCCGCCACCGTTTGACCTCACGACATGGTCCCTCACCGTGGAGCACTGGGACCCGCCGCAGCCGTGGACCGACATCCAAGGCGGGCCGCACAGGTGGAACTCGTCGCACCCGCTGCTCCGCGGGCTGGTGTCGTGGCAAGCCATCCCGGGCCTGCACAACGTCTCGGGGCGGGGGTACTACACGACGGCCTTCCACTGGGAGGCGGGATCCGAGGGTACCGAGGGGACCGAGCGTGGCGGCGCCCTCTTGTCCCTCGGTCCCGTCCTGCACACGCTCGTCGTCATCATCAACGGCCACGCCCAGCACGTGCTCACAAGCGACGCCGCCGTGGACATCACCTCGTTCTTGGTGGCGGGCCGCAACACGCTGACCGTCGTTGTTGCGACGACACTGGCCAACCGCCTGGCACCCATCTGGGACCGTCTGCGAACGAGCGGCGCGCCGCCCACCGGCCTCTTTGGCTCCGAGACGCGGCCGCCGGGGGATGCAGAGTACGGCCTGCTGGGGCCCGTCTCGGTGAGGCCGTATAGGAAAGTGAGACTGGACAAGGGTGAGGTCGAGGTCGAGGTCGAGGTCGAGGTCGGGAGTGATGAACGAGACCTTAAAGGCCTGGTCAGGCAGGGAAATGGCCTGCTGAAGTGAAGAGCGAACATACATAGACATACCCTGACTGGATTAAACATTGTAACAATATCATCATTTGTTTTTCACTAGTCTGAAGACAGGGAACGAAAACACGCCACAGAAAGGAAAATAATAAAAGGAAAGAAACGAACTAAAAGAACTAAAGTAACAAAGCAAACATCAATTTCCCACCAATGTCCCATTGGCTTGTATGTTCCAAAGGGGCAAGGGGCAAAGGGGGGGGATAACAACATTGGTAGGTAAACATGAGTTATGTGCGGCCAGTATCAGCCCAAGAACTTCAAAACGAAAGCGAGAAAATGAACTTTAAAACAGAAGCGAGAAAAGAGAAAAGAAAGAACCGTGGCGACGACAAAAGAATAAAAGAATTGAATAAAAGCAAGAACGGAGAAGAAGACAACAAGCAACAAATTCAACAAGGGACAGGAGAGCAAAAAAACACTCAAAGCATGACTGGGTCGAGGCCTGTCAGCTCACGAATGTCGTCGAAAATCGCCGCCATGGGCGTGGCGTAGGTGATGTCGATGATTGGCCAATCCCCGAGTGTGTTTCGGGTCCAGGACCAGAATTGCTCTGGCTTCGCGGACGCACTGGGACTGTCGGGATCGTCATCTCTGTTGGCACGGCTTGGCTGTTTGTCCGCCTTGACGCCGGCATCGATCATCGCCACAACCCTGCCCGTCTTGTCAAAGACAGCCGCCCCCGAGTCGCCGCCCA
Organism: Sporothrix protearum; assembly: GCA_016097115.2. Taxonomy (NCBI): domain Eukaryota; kingdom Fungi; phylum Ascomycota; class Sordariomycetes; order Ophiostomatales; family Ophiostomataceae; genus Sporothrix; species Sporothrix protearum. Next base: position 12,076 of record JADMNH010000026.1, on the reverse strand, counting down.
TACTGAAGTAATCCGGCGCAGAAATTGGGGTTTTCCGGTCCAGTTTGGGTTTATTAAAAGGCGGCATTGTCAGGATGGGTAGGACCAGGGCGCAGGGAAACTCACGACCGGGGAACGGTGTTCGGACGACGGCTTCAATGGGGTTCGTGACCCCCATTGTGCTGGCTGTGCTGCCGCCGTTCTTGAAGACAAACTGCGGCTTGAGCGTGTCTTTGCTGTCACGCCTGGACGGCGCCTCGAGCTTCACAAAGGAAGCCCGGTCTCGCCGACCCATCAGCTCTCGAAAGGCGCGCATCCTCTCCTCGTCGTTCCCCATGTCCCGGTTGGTGGATGCGACGATGCGTCTGCTGTTTGGCAGGCTGCTGCCGATGTAGGCGTGGTTCGAGAACAAGGGTGGGCATAGTGGCTGGGGCAGACGTGTAGACGTGGGGCGGGGCCGGGGCCGGGGCCGGGAATCGGTGTAGGTGTCGGTGGTGTCTGGATCGTTTCCTTTGTCGGCTTCGTCGGCTTCGTTGGCTTCGTCGGCTTCGTCGGCTTCGTCGGCTTCGTCGGCTTCGTCGCCGCTGTTGGTGCTGACGCCGTGGACGGCCACAAGAGCCCAGTCGCAGAGGTAACCATCTCTCATATAGTCAATGCGACGGGACAGTTCCACGTGGCCAAAAATACGGCCACTAGCTCCCAGCCCGAATCCGCCGTCGTCCACATCATCAAATTCCTTCTTGAGTAAGTCCAGCATATCGGGGATATACCGGTTGACACACCGTTTAGCAACACCGAGCTGCATTTCTCCGACCGGGCTGAGTTCTCCCTTGAACGAGAGCTTTTCAAGCTGCCAAGTGTCGACGGAGACGGCCTGCTTGCGGAGCCCCCAGTGCTGATCGGAGGCGACTGTGTTTGCTTCCCCACGCCATAGAGATTGATATCGGGTTCGACACGGGAGCTAGGAGTGGCTGGTCTTGGCGCATGGGCGATGCAGAGGGAGAGTGGGCCAATGGGAGACTCGGGAGAATCGGGAGAGTCGGGAGAGTCGGGAGCGTTGACTGTGGTCCCTTGTAATCTTGGTCCTCTGGCACGATTCGCCCAATCGCCACATGGCGGCACGTGAGAGCGTAGATGCTGTCACGGGGTTTGCCGTTCTCCTCCTTGCTTTGAAGCCGGATGTAGATCCCAAGGCTGCCTCGGGGGCGCTCTGTCTCACCACCGTCGCCGTCCAAGACGGGTTGAATCACTTGCCCAGGAAAGGGCAAGAAAGGGACGATATAGCAGTTAATGTACTGCATCTCGTCAAACAAATAGTACTTGTACAGTAGTACTCCGTCCGTTGTGACGATCTCGTCAAAGGTGCTGTCAAACGCTCGGAAGAGAGCATGCTGGCCGTGGGTTGCGCTGTGAACTGGAGCTGTCGGTGTCCGTTCCGCGTCTGGTGCAGGCGAGGCCGCAGGCGAGGCGGCAGGCGACGGAGGCGGGGAGGAGGCTACTGGCTGCGGAGACGCATGGGACGGAGGGACAGGCGACAAAGTCAGCGGCACGACGGCCAGCTCTGCCACCAGGACATGGATGTCGTGGCCGGGCAACCGCTGCTGAAGAAGGTGGCGGCAGTCGTTGGCTGCGGCGTAGCCGACGGCCCAGGAGCACGTCTGCGCCTCCACGCCAATCACCAAGAACAAGGTGTGCTCGGCTTTCGGCGGGTCTGGGCCAGGATATGTGACGGGATTGCGGCTGGTGTCTTCGTAGGGAAGGCCGTGGACCATTAGCGGGACGAACGTCGTCCACCGGACATTGTGTGATGTGAGGGCGTTGTGGATTTGATGATGGAGGTTGTCCTCCGGACGGGCCACAGCATCTCTCCACAGCTGCACAAAGCCCACGTCTTCCACAGGGCCCAGCACGCGGGATAGGGGCCGGATATACGGGCTGGTGATCGAGTTCGTGCGCGCGACAAGACGCGGCTGGCTCGGGAGCCCCAAAAAGAAGTCTCTGGCCTCCTCACGGGTTGGAGGGATGGCCGTCGCCGGAGACGACTCAAAAGATTCGGCCATCGTCGTCGGGGCCGTGGAATGGGGAGACGAGCTTGGCAGAGGTGGTCTCTAAACAAGCTGTACGAGAGTCGTCTCACTAGAGGAAGGGAAGCGAGTGATCGGAAGGATCGGCGGGTCTGACAGCGCGCGTTTGCGGGTTGCCGCCATCGTAAGAGACAAGGACACGGCGAGGGCGGAAGAAAAACTAGGAGAAGACGAAGAAAAAGAGAAAAGGGGAGTTGGGATAAAGAGAATATAAGCGTCCAACCTGGACGCTGGACTCTGTAAGTGGGTGGCTGGCGGGAACGACGAGCCGAATGTGAGGTTGGTGGCAACTGTGAGAGAGTCGCGAGTCACTGAGTCACTCCGAGTGAGAGAAGACAAAAGAAGAAAATATGTGCGTCGTGCATTGTTGACAAAAACATACTGATATAAGATTCGGAGGATTTCCCCGCAAGTTGTGTGTGTAACCTTGGGGCAAAGGCAGGGCTTGGAGCCTTGTTAGTCATCCAACTCACATGTGCACGAGCAAGAGCATAACACGTGACGAAGATTGCCTGAATGCACATCTCTCACTGTACAATGGACTGCGTACGTCATGGCATTTCAGAGTGTGTGAAGATGGAGGAGAGCCTTCATGTCAATATGTCGCGATGCAGACGTCGTGATGCAGCATTGCACGGACTCAACATCCAAGACCGTGGCAGCCTTGCAGCTGGAACAATATATACACACATACGACGTATGTACACGCATATATACACATATACACATACACACATCTACACTCCGAATGCAGAGACAAGGCTCGCCCGATTACACACATAAAACGGTACAAGCAGGGCTTGACTTTGCCACCAACAAATTCAGGCGTCATTGTATATAAGCTAAGCTGAACCCTACTTATGATGACTGTATAACTTGTATATACCGATCGTGAGGGATAGAAAAATAGCGATTACGTTCAATGGACCAAGAAAGTCTCGATCTAAAAAGTCACAATATAAAAAACAACCAGTAGACTCCCGGAACGAGTGAACTTCCCTTCATGTTTGTTTTGGTTCTCATCACAATTCATATCGACGCCCCTTTTTGACGCCCCACTTTAATGTAAACACCGACGCCAGCCAGTCCAAAAAGAAGGCAAACACAAAACAAACGCGCTCTCCTAGTAAGACAAGTTCCTGTCATCCTCCCCACCTCGTCGGCTGCTACGTCTCCTCCTCCTCCTGCGCAATCAGCCACACTTTGCCCTTGAGCCTGTCCACGGCCCGGTCGCTCATCCACCAGTCGGTGCTGCCGCCGTCGTTGGTCCAGGGGGGCAGTCCGTCTCCCTCACCGTCTCCCTCGCCGTCTCCCTCACCGTCTTGTCTTTTGTCGACATCCTCCGTCGAGGCCGCATCCTTGGCCCGCAGCCGGGCCCGGTGGTCGGCCCAGTCAAACAGCAGCCGCAAATCCAGCAAGGCATCCCGGCTCCAGGCTGTGGTGGCGCCCAGACTGCCCTCGAGGGCGAGGCGCGCGTCCATCGTGCTGCTGAGGGCACGGGTACCGCTGACAGCGCCGCCGGTGCTGCTGCCGGTGCTGCCGCCACCGCCACTGCTACTGCTACTGCCACCGCCGCCGTCCTTGTTGGCGGCCGTGGACGCGTCCGTGGATAGGGTGCCCAGGATCAACGCCCGCTCGGCGCGGCTCAGCCCCTGAAAGAGGTCCAGGTTCAGTACCCACGCGACGGGGTCACGGATGCCGTGGCTGCCGAGGGCGGAGAACCCACTGCGCGACACTGCCGAGGTGGACGTCGAGGGGACATCGAGGGGACATCGAGGGGGGAAACGTACTGCTGCTGGCCAGGGCCTGCAGGGTCGTGGAGAAGGCGTTTTGGTGCGCAGGACGGCGGCGGAGGTACAGATTTTGGTTGGCCTGGAAGGCAGCCTTGAGGGAGGCATCTTTGGCGAAAGCAACCTCCAGATCCCAGAAGCCCTGCGCGGCAGCATCCGTCCGAATGGTCAGAATGTCGTCGAGCGGGGGGAGCAGACAGGGCGTCTGCCGGCGCAGGACCGTCTCGTGGGGCGGCGCAGTCGACGGCGCAGTCGACGGCGGCGCGCCGGTGGCGGAGGCGGAGGGACGGTGGAGCGAGAGGGCCGACGGCCGCAGGTAAATCAGAATGGGCACCGAGATGGGCTGGTTCGTGGCCATGTCTTTGGTGACAAGACAGCGCGGCTCGGTGGCCAGGACCCAGAAATGGCGGAAGGCTTGCAGATGCGAGCCATTGTCCTGGATGCTCTTGGGGAAGATGGGGTAGAAGGCCACGAGCAGAGACGCGATGGCCAGGTTGCTGTTGCCAAAGGTGGTCGTGCCGGACCCCAAGAACAATGTGCCAATGGCCAGGTGCGCGGCCAGGTGGCTGCCATACGTCGTGTGCGCGTCGTCGCCGCCATGCAGGGCACGCAGCCGCCGGAGCACCACCAAGTCGCCCGTGCCGGCCATGACGGTGGCGCTCGACAGGGCCAGCACGTCGAGACACATGCGCGCGCCGCCGCGGGCCATCTGGGCGTCAAACGTCTCCGCCGGCAGGTCCTGGACGATCGTGCGGAAGCGGTCGAGGTAGTAGACGAGCACGTCGCGGACCAGGACGTTGCCCGAGCCGGCAAAGCGCAGGGCCGCGGCAAAACAGAGCCCCGCCACAATCGAGAACAACGGCAAGTCCAGACTGTTGAGCGTCTCGACGTGCGTCAAGAGGTACATGTGGCGGTACGCGGCGGGCAGGCTGCGGCGGACCCAGTCGAGCGTGGCCTCGATCTGGCTCCACAGAATCAGGTTCTTGGCAAGGGTGCGCAGCAGCAAAATGTCGGGACGCACGTAGTCAAACTGCAGCACCGAGTCGGGGATGTCGATCTTGCGGGCCACGATATGGTCTTCCGATTTCATGTAGATGAGGGCAATGGCGACCGTGGCAGCGGCGGCGGACCGGTCGAGCACGTTGACCAGCTCGACTTTCTTAGTGGACGACGCCAGACTGAGGAGCTGCTCTGTGATTTGCATGTCCAGCAGCCCCTTGCGGTCGTTGCCCTTTCCCAGGTTGATGAAGCCCAGCGCAAAGGCCGCCGCCAAACGGTAGCCCTCGTTGCGCAGAGGGTCCTCCTCGTCTTCGTCCTCCATGTACTCGATCTCCGACATCATAATCTCGCTCATGCGCCGGTGCTGGCTGTTGCAGTACAGCAGCCCGATGCCCATGATGCCCGTCGTCTGGATCTGGTGGGACAGGTTGAGCTCGGCCGCACCGCGCGGGAGCATGCGCGTGACATGGACCGACAGCAGGCGGGTGATGAGCGAGTCCATGGTGCCCAGGTGCGAGACAGCCAGGCCCAGGAGCAGTCCAATCGACGTCATCATGTGCTTGGGCGTGAGGTACTTAAAGGCCACCCACTTGGCAACCGACTTGAGATGGCCGTTGAGGCCGAGGGCCAGCAGAAACCCGGCATGGCGGTGACTCAAGTCGGTGCCGGGCCGGTTGAAGACGATCCACGACGTGTCGATGCCCTTGGCGCGCGCCGAAATGGCCAGACCGTAGGCGACACCCTGGTGGAAAAAGGCCCAGTTGACCTTTTTCTTCGGTGAACATGGCCTTGTCGACGCCGACGGCGACATTGTTGGGCTTGACAATGCACGTCAGGTTGAAGCCCTGGACGTTGAACTTCTGTGTCAGGAGCGGGAAGCGGAAGCCGTAGTTGAGCATGCCGCGGCCGGCCGACGTGGCGAGGGTGCTGGTGGCAAATGGTAGTGACCAGCTCCTTTTGGCGTTCGAGGTATTCGGCTCCGACCACGCAGGTTCGGGTTCAGGCGCACGACACGCGGCTTGGTCGACGACAGCAAGTTTTGTGCCTCGATCAGACGCTTGTCTTCGCGGAAGAGGGCCTGGATCACGACTTGGCGTTCCTCGCTTTCGGGCTCCTCGGCCGCCTGGATGGCCATGTCCTCCTTGGCATCGTCGACGTCTTGGGAGGTGTAGTTTGGCGGCACTTTGTGGAGAGCGAGCAGACTGCTCACGCCAAGGGCGGCTTGTGAATCGTTCTTGAGGACGGTGTTCATGTCGCCACGGCCGACCAGCTCGTACAGCTCCTTTGTCCAGTGGCTCGGCGGACGCTGCTGGCAGCGTGCAATGGCGTCTTTGGAACGGGGTGGCCATGCCCTCGGGAAGCGAGTCGAGGATCGGCAGCGATCAACCCGCACTTGTACATGGCCTCGACCACACGGGCACTCGAGTCGGTCGGCTTGGTCTCGTCAAAGAAGCGGCGGAACATGTGTGTCCGCGGCGTGACTTCTTTCCATACAGCATCGCCACGGGTGGCATCCTTGTGATTCTGTTGTGACAAGACAGCAAAGACATCCCGTAGGGAAGGGAACGCGTCGGAGTGTGTGCCAATGAGACGCAACCGAACCCAGTCGAAGATGTTGGGGATGTTCTCCGGTTCGGGGATGCCGAGGGTGGCGTCTCCGTGTTGTTGCCCGGCTGCGTAGGCAGCGTAGGCAGCTCGAGCGCATACCAAGCTGCAAAGGTTGGCCAGTTCAGCCACAAGCACATCTGGTGGACGGTGGCCTTGAGGTCCGTCGAGGCCGCGTGGCCCCTCTTAGCAGCCATGATGTCGAGCTTGTCTTCTTCGAGGAGAAGGTGTAGGGCCATGGCGATGCCCCAGACGGCCTGCTTTCTTGCCGGTTCGGGGACTGAAAGTGCTGTTGGGAGGTAGCCAGCCTGTCCAACGGCCTGGAGGCCGGCGTCAGAAACCATAAAGGCTTCGGCAAGACGGATGGGCTCTGTCAGGGCTCCATGGGCTCCATGAGCTCCATCAGCACCGCTAGTGCCGTCGTTCGGACCACCGCCGACAGCAAGGTTGGCACTGTCTGATATCCAGTTCCATGCCTTGGACCCGGCCCACGCTTGACCACCCGGCGAAGCCGACGGGGTCCGCCGGTTTCTTTGACATGGTGGTGAGAGACGACGTCGACGTCTGGCGACCGGGGTAGAGTGCAGCAAGGAAAACGACACACAATTCTGTGACCAAAGCTGTCCACTCCCTGTTCTTGGATGGGACGTTTGGTTGCGTCGCCAGCCATTGCATGACCTGCCACCAACCGAGGATCATCTTCTCAGCATGGTGGGCGGAAGGATACTGCGAAGACAGTTCAAAATCTGGCGGACGCGGTTCGATCGTGGCTCGAGCTGGATCTGGACCTGGTAGGACTGCCCATTGTCGTCAATTACATCGACGACGCCCTTGCCCCTGGGTCGACTGAGTCCGCCAATGGAGACGCCAAACGTGCCGGCCTTGGCCTTTTGAAAGATGGCGTCCACGGCGTCGCCGGTTTCGGGGGACGCGTAGAGGTTGCGGTTGTGGAGAGACAGAGGCGGGATGGCAATGGTCGTCAGCTCGCTCCATGGCGCTTGGATACTCAGCTGGCGGTGTCCCTGCTCGCCTTCCGAGAGAATAAAGATCATGGCTTGGTCGCCGTCGTAAATCATACACGAATCAGCAACATTCTGGGCGCGTCGGTGCTGGCCCCAGGTAATGGACGTGGTGGCCGCACTGGGCGTACTGTTGTTGTCGCTGTCGTGGCCGTCGCGCATCTGAATGTGCAGCGTCAACAGTTGGAGACGCTTGTCGATGGCATCTTGAATGCACACCAACAAATAGTTGCGGTCGTGCTCGTCGACCGAATAGGGCGTGCCGACAATGATTAAAGACCTTGCAAAGCTTGGTGGCCGGCTTGTTGGACATGGAGTAGCGCAAGTTGGTCGTATCCATGGACATGCTGTGGATCTTGGTAAACAAAATCTCTTTGGACAGACCGTCAAACTCGGGGTCATCGAGGCCCATGTTGTGAAAGCCTTCAAAATCACCGCCGAGACGCAGCTCTTCCAGCACACCGTCGGCTTCCTGTAGGCTGTTCAGTGTCTGGCTGAACGGCAGGTTGGCACCGAGACCGTAGCCCGAGCTCAGGCGGCCCCGCTGGCTGCCGTGCGAGTCGACTCGTCTTCCTCCCGCGGGCGGCCCGGCGGGCGGTTCTGTAAAGAGTGGCCGTTCGTGGGATGCCGACAGATCGGCACGGGCCAACAAGGAGCTGACACGGCGGGACTGGCGCCGGGACACGTCTGTGGCTCTGTTTGCTTCGATGGAGAGCGCCTTCTCAAGGGCAAGCTGTGTCGGCGCCTTTCTCTAGACGTTCACTCCTTCTCGTCCGCTTCATTGGCATAGGTGGTGCGCCAATGCTCTCACGGAAGCTGGCATGGTGGGGTGTCGTAGCACCGCTGACCAGGCCGGCGCGACCGAGCTGCGGCGCCGGTTGTTGCCGTTGCTGTTGCTGTTGCTGTTGCTGTGGGCGGTGCTGGCTTTCGTCTTGGGTGCCTTGCGCCGGCGTGTGAACTGGTCCTCGCCGCTCAGGTAGGTCATCCGCCAGACGCTGTACATGCTCGTCTCCCGGTTCACCGTGACGGCCAAGATCAAATTGTCACGTGGGTTGCCGTCGTTGCTGGTGGCACCGAGCGGCTTGCGGCCCTGCCGGATGGTCTCAATGTGCCAAAATCTCTTCGGCTGGGTCGAGGAAGGGTGTTCTGGACGTGTTGCTGTTCTTGGGGTAGCGATCTTTGCTCGACTTGTCCGGCTGTGTCACGACCAAGCCAATCTCCGACATGGGATCTGTCAGGCACACAAGCCGTGGCCAGCCCACGTCGCTGCCGGCCTCAAGCGGCGTGTCCCACATGGTCTCGAGTGTCGAGCTGAGGCGAAGGGGCAGAGGTTTGGGTTTGCCAAGGCCGGCCGTCGAGAAGGTCTGGGAGGCAGCGGCGGCGGCGGCCGCTGTGGTATTGTTGTTGTTGTTGCTGTTGTTGATGTTGCTGTTCTTGTTGTTGTTGATGCTGGCAAAGCTCGAGGGCGGCAGGATCTGGATGACACAAACGAGTTGGGCGGTGCGCGAGGGAACTTGAGCGTCACAGGCACGGTGGTGTCGACCTTGGACTTGCGCTGAATGATGACGCCGCAGGGGCGGCAATGGCCGAGTCGACCTCGAACGGCATGTGCAGGACATGGTCGCCGCCGAGAAGGAGTAGACATGGGCCTGGGTCTTGAGGAAGACGACGAGGGACTTGGCCAGTGGTGGTGGTTCTCGTGTCTTTCGGGGCGATGATTTGGGCGTCGGGTGGGGCCCGTCGAAGAGTGTCCAGCATTCTGGACGTCGTCTTCGCTCGTGGGAAAGTAGGCCAGCAAGGCGGTCGAGATGGGTTCCTTTTCAATGTCGAAAGCGTAAACAGCGGCCGACCTCACCGCCGCGCGACCAGATGGCACAGTTATCGGTAGTGAGCAGCTCGTCGTCGCCGTGTTCGTCGGAGAAGATCTTCCAGTCGTAGAGCTCGGGCGACGGACTCGGCGGCAGCAGGCCCTCGGCGATGGCAAAGCGCAGTCCGCAGGCTCATGCACCCCGAGGATGTCACGGACGCCTTGTCGTGTCTGGCGGCCGCGGCCATGAACGTGGGGAGTCAAGAGGAGGCAAGATTAAGGGTATTGTGTACGTCGTATTCAGGAGTTTTTTGGGGCTTCTTTGGCTTCCTTTTCTTCTCGTCGGTTTTGTTGTTATGTCCGTTTGGCAGGTAGCCTCGCCCGTCGTCGTCGGAAGCTGCCACTGGCCGGGACACAACCACTGCTGGCCATCGCACCTGCACTATTTTCAGCGGAAGACGCGCCGCGTTGGGCCGGGGAACGCGACAGGGGAAGCTGCCCAAGAGCTTCCAGTGGACTGTGGCTGAACGCTGAACGCTGAACGCTGAACTGTGGCGTCGGACGGCTCTGAGTCTCTGACGTAAATCGCGCTAAAAGACAGCCGTGCCAGGCTTAGGCAGGTGCCACCGGCGCCAGAAACGCCCAGAACAGCGACGCCAGCACGCAGCTTCCCCCAGCAGCCAACAGCTTCGACGCAATTGCCGATTGCTGGGACGAAGCTACTCAGTAGGCGCCAACCTACGATCGACGCAACTCATATCCAACATCACACGACTCAATCATCCCTCTACTCCGTATGCTCCCGATACACGACATTCTTCCGCATTTCCCTCCAGATCGTCGCTGCATCATGTCCACGGCGAGCACATGACCGCCAAGAACAGTCTGCCACCATGCTTGACGCGCGCACAGAGCGAGACGATGGCGGGCGTGGGGGAGGAAGTGGAAGTGGAAGGGGAAAGTGCAGGCCAGAGCGCATGGCCGGAACGGAGGAAGTGGTACCGACGATACGGCATCCGATGACGGAAGTGCAGTGACGGTGGCAGCGAAGCCACTGAAGAGCAAATCCCCAGCCTAAAAAAGAATGACAAGGGCAAAAGGGAAAGGCTGTTGAGACGGCCGATGACGACGACGATGACTACGAAGAGGAGGGGGAAGAAGACGACGGCGATGACGACGATGAGGAGGACGAATGGACACGACGATGGCGACGAACGACGATGGGCGACGACGAAAGATAGCGACGAACGCAACGAAGACGAAGAGCCGCGGCTCAAGTACGCCCGTCTGACAACCAACCTCGGCGGCCTCTATCGCAACGGCGATGCCACCAGCGCGTTCCTCGTCGCCGGCGACAAGATGAATTGTGGGACACACAACGGAAACATTGTAGGTGACCACACGCTCTACTTCGATCGAATGGAACCTGTTAACCTTTGCAGCACGTCTTCCAACTGCCAACCTTCCAGCGCTGCGCGTCTACCACGCCCACTCGGCCTCGTCACCGCCATCTCCATCTCGCCCTTACGCCGCCCCCTGCCGAACCTCAAGACGGAACAGATCAACCCGGATTCGTCCCGCCGACGAGCGGTAAACCGGCTGCCGGTGGCCGCTGCCGCTGCCGTTGCAATCACGACCCGGCTCATCACAGGCATCGACCCACGCTCCCAAACACGTCCCTCCCGCAAAGCCGCGCGAAACCGGCCCCGATCCTCAACAATCCCCTCCAACAACATTCACATTAGCACCGCCTCGATCGACGGCAACGTCTGCATCCAGTTCGCTGATTGACGTCAAGGATGTCCAGCTGCGCAACTTTGGCCGGCCCGTTCCGCCAGGCGGTGGCGTTGTCGCCCGACTGTACCGGCAGGACCGGACGTACTTGTCGGGGTGGCCTGGCGGGCAAACCTGATTCTGACGGTCGGCGGGCAGGCCGGGCGGAGCACGTCGACGACCGTGGGCACAGCGGCTGCCGGCCGCGTCCGGTTGGCTAGGTTAGCATGGGTCTGGGCACAAACGACGGGTCGCGAACACAGTGCTGCACGCGGGCGAGGGCACGGTGAGCACGATCCAAGTGGTCAGGTGTCCGGGCGGTACGTTGCGTGGCTGAACGAGCACGGGCATCAAGATTATGCGGACCCGTTTGCACCTGGAGAGCGCCGACGCCGAGAGTGCGTGGAGCGGATTGGCCACGTGGATCCGCCCGCAAACAGAAGAGTGGGACACCATGGCGAGTGTATGGAGAAGGGCCGCGCCCAGTGGGGTCGACGAGGCGACGGTCGACGCCGACGACAATGGCACCAACCAGGACACACGCGAACGCGCCACGACGGAACCCGGCGTTGCCTCCCCCGCCGCCGAGGTGCTGAAGCAGCAGCAGGCGCGCGACAGCAAGCCATTGAGCGGCTGCTGGTCGGCTGGGCAGCACTATCTGGATGGTGCATGTGCACCCGGGCCGCGTCGGTCGGGCAAGCACGCGGGCGAGCGGTCGGTCGGCCGCGCAGATTGTTCAAGATCCTGCGCATGGACTGCATCATCAGTGGCCTTTCTCTGTACACACAAAATCTGTTGCTCGTGCTTGCCTACCCACCGGCCGATCCGAGGACGACGAGGACGAAGACGATGACGACGACGACGACGACGACAAGGAAACAACCCGCAAGAGCAAGTCGAAGGCGCCCCCCTACAAGCCTGGCCACAAGGCGGCCACGTCGACCGCCTCGAGCAGCAGCGAACCCACGGGCGGCATCCGGCGACGACAAAACAACAACCCGCCCCAGCTGCGCCTCATCG